>CM053582.1:321792515-321818837 GCA_028627135.1 Pseudochirops cupreus | reverse complement strand
ATTGTAACAATTATACCTTGCCTCTTCTATATGAGATGATTAACCCCATTCTGTCTCTCCCTGTCTCCTCTCATTCTATTTCTCTCCCACCTCTCAATTTCACCTTTTGAAATATCATCCCTTCCTATTCAATTGATCCTGTGCCCTCTGTCTATGTACACATATATACACACATTCACATATATATTCATATGCATATATATGCCCTCTTATATAGACATATGTGTATGTATACATATATATATGCATTTATATTCCCTTCACCTATCCTCAAACTGAGAAAAGTTTCATAAGTTACAATTATCGTTTTTCCATGTTGGCATGTAAATAGTTCAACTTTAATAAGTTCCTTATGAACCTCCTTTTCCATGTTTACCTTCTCAAGTTTCTTGTATTTGAATGTCAAATTTTCTATTCAGTTCTGTTTTTTTCAGCAAGAATGCTTGAAAGTCCTCCACCTCATTGAATGACCACATTTTCCCCTGAAACATTATACTCAATTTTGCTGGGTAGGTGATTCTTGGTTTTAATCCTAGCTCCCTTGATTTCTGGAATATCATATTACATGCCCTTTGATTCCTTAATATAGAAGCTGCTAGATTCTGGGTTATCCTAATTGTGTTTTCATAGTATTCAAATTGTTTCTTCTTGGCAGCTTGTAATATTTTCTCCTTGATCTGGGAACTCTGGGACTTGGCTATGACATTCCTAAGAATTTTCTTTTGGGGATCTTTTTCAAGAGGTAATTGGTGAATTCTTTCAAGTTCTATTTTGCCCTCTGGTTCTAAAATATCAGGACAATTTTCCTTGAGAATTTCTTGAAGGATGATTTCTAGGTTCTTTTTCTGATCATGGCTTTCAGGTAGTCCAATACTTTTAAAATTGTCTCTCCTGGATCTATTTTCCAGGTCAGTGGTTTTTTCAATGAGCTATTTCACATTGCCTTCCATTTTTTTATTTGTTTGGATCTGTTTAATAATATCTTGATTTCTCAAAAAGTCATTTGCTTCTATTTGCTCCACTCTAACTCTGAGGGAATAACTCTTCTCAGTGAGCTTTTCAGGTTCTTTTTCCATCTGGCAAATTTGACTTTTTAAGGCATTTTTCTCCTCATTGGCTTTTTGGGATTCTTTTGCTATTTGAGTTAATCTATTTTTTAAGGTGTTATTTTGTTCAGTCAGGTTGTTGACTCTCTTTTCATGATTTTCTTGCATCATTCTCATTTCTCTTCCCAATTTTTCCTCCACGTCTCTTATTTGGTTTTCAAAATCCTTCTTAAGCTCCTCTATGGCCTGTAACAAGTTTACATTTTTCTTGGAAGCTTTTGGTGCAGTAGTTCTGACAGTGTTGTCTTCCTTCCATTCCATGCTTTGATCCTTTTTGTCCCGGAAAAAGGAATCTAAAGTTGGATTGCTGAGTTTGGTTTGCTTCCTTTGCTTTCTCATGGTGCCAGTCAATTCACTTGATTTTTGAGCCACAATAGATCTCTGCTTCCAGGGGGAAGAGCTTTGTCCTAAATCACTGGGGTTTTCATAGCTGGGGTTTTCTCAGCTGTCGGAGCTATTAGGAGGCCACCATCTCTGCAGCCCCCACCCACTTTGGCTCACTGGTCACACACATCAGGACCACCACCCAAGACCACAATCCCAATCCAGGCAGGTTAAGGCAAGAGCACTTAGACTCTGAATGATTGCTTGGCCCCCCTGCAATCTGTAGGCCCAGAGCTCTGAAGCAGCCATGTGAACGCAGCTGCAGGGCTGCCACTTCTGCTGCTTTCTTGCCCTGGGGGCTGGCGGCTGGTCCTACTCATTTCCCTCAAATTTAGCCTAGTTACATGGAGCTTTCACTTTGTCCTTGGCTCTTATGGGTTGATAATTCTGGAAAATGCCACAGCTGCTGGTGATCCATTCTCCCAAATGCTCCAGCTGGGGCTTGTCCTAGATGCCCTGGGGTTACAGCTGGGACTGGTCTTGGCTCCCAGTACACTGTGACAAACCATTCCTGTCTTCCTGCCAGGCTGCCTTCAGTGGGAGCCTTGTTTCTCTGTAATTTTGTGGTTTCTGGAGCTCTAAAATTTGTTTAGAGTCATATTTTATAGGTATTTGAGGTGGTTATAGGGGGAACTGCAGAGTTCTCCTGCTTCTATGCCACCATCTTGACTCTGCCCCTGAAAGTATGGTTCTTGAGGGTAGGAATTACATATTGTTCTTGTCCCTGTGCTCCCCAGTGCCCAGCACAGTGATTTGCATATAATAAGCACTTAATGACTGTTTAATTGAATACATTTCAGGCAATTTAGAGGGACTCTTCTAATGATTTCTTAATCTTCATTCCTACTAAATCAACAGTTATTTCCCTGGTTACAAGACTAGACATAATAAGTCCTCCAACTCACCTGACTATCAAAGTTTACTTATTTCCAAGTAGTTGCAGTAATAGCATCTCCCTTAAAAGGTTGTGGGGAGGCTTAAGTAGTGTTTATCATGTACTTTAAGATCTAAAGATGAAAGAACTGGTGCAAATGGAAAGCACACTGTAATCAAGGGTTAAATAAGTCATTCAGATGCAGTTAGAGTCTAAAATAGCTCGGGTAATCCTTCACCATCATGCAGCACTTCTCAATTATGTTTCTCAAGGTGTACTCTGCATATTAATTCACACAACACCCTGTGAGAGTGGACAAGATATTATCCTGTGTTTGTAGATAAGGACACTAACACAAAAAGATGTTTTACACATGTAATTCACTTAGGCAGCTTAAAAAATAACAATTCTGGAACACTAAGCACCAGAAAAGCAATTCCATACCCACTTTTTATTTTCCAGTAGGAGATCCATAGAGCTTTATTGTTTTTTCATCACTTCAGTACCTACCCTGGCTCCCTATTGCTTATTGGTTTAAATTCAAACCACACAAAAGAAGATAGTGAGATATAGGGGAAAAGAACATGGGATCTGGCATCAAAGGCCCCAGATTTGAATACCAGCTCCTGTACTTATTAATGAGGTAACCATGGCCAACCTACCTTACCTTTGTGAATCTCAATTTCCTCATCTGTAAAATAATACTTGTGCTACCTATTTTATAAAGTTGTTAGGAGGAAAATTCTTTATGCTCTCTGTAAAGATTTATGGAAAAAATTAATTATTATTCAAAGCCTTCCATGATCTGGGTATATCTTTGTTATTTTTATGCATTTTGATATTTCAAGTATATCTCAGTCCTTCAAATGCAGAAGTTTAAACACATGGCTCCCAAGTGAGGCTCAAACCAGGTTAAAATATAATTAGGGAGTATTTACCAAAACAAGTAAAAATACAATAAAACGTGATGTTAACATGTGGTTTTCTAAGGCAATATTCAACCTATGAATCTTTATATGGTTTAGTGGCCTTATTCTATTTGAATTTGACACCACTGCTTCAATGGCTCTATGCATTCAAAGATGTGGGTTCTCTTTTGAACAGAGCAGATCATAACCATATTCAAATTAATTCCATAAACATTGATTAAGTGCCTCCTAGGTGACAGGCACAGTGCTAAACCCTGGCTATCCAAAAGAAACAAGAGGTGGTTTCTGCCCTTACGGAGTTTACACGTTAACGGAGTAGACAATACATAAATGAACATATTCAAAGGAAACTATTTACAATATACACAGAAAATAATTAGCAGAGGGAAAGCACTAGAATTAAGAGAAGCTGGGGAAAGCTTCTTGGAGAAAGTGAAATTTTAGTTGGATCTTAAAGGAAAACAGTGAGGTCAGCAGTGGGAGTGGGGGAGGGAGAACCATGTGGGCCTTATTACCCTGAATGACTCTTTTTTCATGTTGTCTCATCAATCTCCCTTAAAAGTTACACCTAATTTGTCAAGGACTTTCCTCTAGGATGATTTTTAATATTATTTGAATTCCAATATCGTATGCAGCAGTATTCTTGCGGTCAGCCCACCATTTTTTTTGTTCCTATATCTTTTCATGAAATATTTTAGACTGCTTCTTGCTTGCAAGTTGTCATTAGTGGTAAGCTATATGTCTTTCGACAGCCTTTGGGGTGGGCTATCCTCAGACATTTTTGTATTCCATGGCTCATATTCCTATAGCATTACAAAGAAACAGTAGTTGTAAAAAGATGAATTTGGCTTCAAACAGAAGCTTGAAGTCATTGAAAGTTCTATACAATTTCCCAAATATAATATAACCAATTTCTTTCTGCTATTTAATTCACAGCCAAAGTTCATTAGTCTAGCTGTTGTGCTTTTCCATCATTTATGTACAGAAAGACCAGTTCTCTAGGGTGTCCATGTAACTTTATATAAAAATACAGATAGTAGGCACTGATACAATCTAGATAATTGACATTCTATATCTATTTAGTTTTTCCCATGTTGATTGTTAGGCTGAATTTTGAACAGTTGTAAATCTGACTTAGGAGTCTCTGATGTAATCAGGATAATATTATCTACAACCAGCAGCATCTAAAGGACCTTACCATCTATAGCAGTGGTTCTCAACCTTCCTAGTGCTGCGACCCTTTAATACTAGTATGTGGGCATATCTGCATGTGGGCAGATCCGCCTGGAGACAGATAGAGGAGCAGTATCTCAGTTCCTAAGACCATCAGAAATATGTGTGTTTTCGATGGTCTTAGGCAACCCCTGTGACCCCTGTGAAAGGGTCATTCAACTCCCAAAGGGGTCACAATCCACAGGTTGAGAACCACTGATCTATAGGAATTCATTTTTCCATTTGTGATATGCACATGGAATCCTCCATGACAATGGCAGACACTGTTGGTGAACATATCTCCTTTTATACTTCATTTTAGATGATTTTTGTTCTTTCAAGGTATCACCTATGATCTTAACATATACATGAGAGATGTCTTATTAGAAAAGAGCAAACCCGTTCAGAATCAAATGCTTTTTAATAATCGCTAACATTAGCAAGCAAGGATTTTGTATTCTTTCCATTTTCCAGTAAAATGGTAAAGATGTTGTTGACTTTAGAATCTCATCTACAAAAGCCTGCCTATCACCTTCTTGTATTTCAATTAAGGGTATATATCCTCAGTTTATGTATAGATCATTCTCATAAAGTTATGAATTATGAGAAATTAGGCATATTGGTCAATAATTTTCAGTGTCCTGATGATTTTTTTCTTTCTAATACCAGCTATGGATTTCCTCCCTTTTTTTAGTAACTTTTTAAAACCAGATTGAGGGTAACTGATAGGCCTCAAAACTGGTGGTGAGTTAGGGGGGTGTCTACCCCAGGCATGTGAAGATTTCCCCAGCAGAAGAGTAAATGAGAACACTTCGTTCCAATGGCCATGAAAGCAGCTGAAGCAGGCACTACGGAATGCTTAGAGCCTGGTCAGACATCCGAGATTCCAAGGTCATTCACTGCATCCTGGGCCATCACCAGTCTCCTTGGCTTTTGTCTTGTCACTGGACTATGATGACTCCAGAAGACAGAGTGAAGCTGATAACTTTGTGCAACTCTGTCTCACTTAAATCGAATTAATGAACAGTCAAGACATTACCCTGGATGTCATTGGTCCTCTTTGAAAATGAAGGATAAACAACAATTTTTAAGATATCTTGAAAATCAATCCCTTAACGCTCTTGAAATTGTATGGTCTCTAGCATAGACATCCTCTGTGTATACTTGGTCTGAATGATTCTTCCCAACGAGGTGTTCTTTAAAGCCATATCCACTTCTTCATGTAGCACATTGAAGACTGATATTTTAAATTTCTAAACGTGGTAGTTCCATTGTCACTAATGATGAAAATAGTTTGCTTACTATTACAATGTGGCAAGACCAGATATAGAACAGGTTGTATTTTTTTTTTACTAAGTCCTAGCAGACCAAAAATCATGAACGTCATTCTTATTATATGCATAGAACAGAATATCATGATGTGGGAATGTCAAAAGGAATTCCTCACCAAAGTTCTGTTGAGTTTTTATGCCATTTGAGGAAGTAGAGCTTTGGAGATACTTGCCCCACCAAAGGAGTATGATAAAAACAAAGAATTAAAATAGGTTTCTGAAAGTAAGCCTGATAACAGTTGAGTTGAAGGAATCAGAAGAGTTAGTAGAGGAAAAAGTAGTTCAAATATCTGATATGGTCATAGAGTAGGCAGCTGATTTCTTTTGACAGTTTGGCTGAGGAAAAGTGGTTCACGGCCATAGGCTGAAGCAATTGCTGTCTTCCCCAGAAATGGAGAGGCTTGTTAGTCACAGAATCTCCAGTGAATAACAGACAAACCTGAGGAAAACAGCTCATTTAAAGAATTCCCCTAAAGTATGAAAGACCTGGCTGATAGTGGTGAAACCGTCCTCTATAGGGAAGAAGCTTCCTAACCATAGATCAGAGACAGTCTTTCTTTGTATCTTCAATGGTTAGCACAATGCCTGGTATACAGTGGGTGCTTAATAAATGCTAATTGACTGTCCATAATATTTGGATTGGAGTGTTAAGAGTTAAAAGAGAATCTGTTGATCACTGAGTCTAACCACCTCATTCTACAGACAGGGAAACTGAGACTGAGAATGTTAAATGACTTCCCCAAGGTCACACAGCCAGCAGTGACACAACCAAGATTCAAACCAAATTCCTCTAATCCAAACTTGAGCTTCTTTCTCCTTTACCTCATTGTTGGCCTAATCAGCATTTGCATGATCAAGAAATCAAACATAAAAACATGTCTTTGATTCATACCTGCTTAAAACTGCAAATGATCCTGATTTTACAAAATTGTGTTCTCTAAAATTGTAAATCCTGAAGACATTAGTAAAATTGTCTCTTTTGAGGGAATCCTCTTATAATGTTACCACTGGATCCCTAGTAGATCTGTGCTATGTTTTGACTTTTATATGTTGGGTTATTGTCATCTTATAAGGCCAATTTGCGAGGTGTGCGTGTGTGTGTGTGTGTGTGTGTGTGTGTGTGTGTGTTGTAGTTGGAAAGATTCATTCCAGAAAGGTAATTGTGATTACTGGGACTTTTTTTTTTTTAGTTTCTATGAAATCAACAAGTCTCTTATACCTCTAAAATGATGCCTTCTCCTCCCTTCTCTCTCTTAAAAAAATAAAAAGATATATGGCTTCATTGGAGCTTCTGAAATCTTCACCCCCACCCTTGGTTGTATTTTAATTTTTTCATTTAATTTTCATTTGATCTTATCATGAGATTAAAAAAATAATATTACATCTAAATATGTAACCCCAACATTAACTAAAGTGTTCAGACCATTTGAATAGTCTATAAAAACAAACAAACCAGTAGACTTTTCCTTTGGACTAATAGGATTTTAACTCAATTTTCATTTGACTTGCTTCAGTTCAGTTCTGCATTTTTCCATCATTTGAAGTCAAGCTGTTACAACCTTTTAATTAAAAAAAAAATCTAAAAATATTTTATTTGCCTTTTTTATATCACTGTAATTTCCCAGTGTTCTCCAGGCCAACAGAAGTCCCTCTTGCAACAACAAGACACAATTAAGCAAAATAAGGCAACACGTCAACAATTTGTGATCATGGGTGAATCATTCTACAAGTGTAGACCTCTGCTTCTCTATGGAAGGAAATAGGTTTCATTTCAGGTCTTCTCAAAATGACCATTCATTTTTCCCAGCATATCTGAATTTCTCAAGCTCCTGATTATGATATTTCTCCATTCTATCTGGAGGAGTTTGATTTCTGATGTAGGATTTTTTTTGTTCTTTTCCTTATAAGATTTTTCCCACATTGTTTTCTGCTGGAAGGTGTAGTTAAGATGCAATAATTATATCTTCCACTTTGGCCTTTTGAAGAGATAGTTTTGTCACCTTTGTTAAGACTGCCAGTCATGTTGCTTTTAATAGTATGTCTTCTTCTTGGTCAAACAAAATGCACTCCTTCTCTCTGATTGTTAGTTTAGTGAATGCCAGAGACCATGACAAAACAGGTGCATGTGTGCGCACGCACACACACACACGCACACACACGCACACACACACACTGCATTGTTATTATTCTAGATTCAAACTGGAATGTAAAAATTTAGGAACATTCCAGATTTGAAGGTATTCCTATAATCATTCTGAGCAGGAGTAAGGATGCTGTTCTCCAAAATGCACCCAAAATGTCAGAACCTGAAAGCAGCAACAACAAAATGGAAACAGGAAATGGGGCCTTGCTCTAATTCTGCTGTGTGCTGGAGTTCTGGTCCAGTTTTCCTGAAGGCCTTTGAGTCAGGATCAGGAAAGAGGAAGTGAGACAGGGTGCAAGTTGGGTGATTCAATTTCATTTAATTTAATAAGCATTAATTAAGCACCAGAGATTGTGTTTATCTTTCTGTACAGCTTAAAGACCATGAGGAAAAATTTAAAGACCAAGAATAACTCATTGCTTTTCTCTTCCCTCCAAAATGCTACCATTATAGATGAATTCTTTTGTCCTTTCCCTTAAAACTTTTTTTAAAAACACAAATTTTCCTAGGAAGATTTTTCTTTTGCTGTTACTTATATTCATGCCTTAGTATAAGATTCACATCAAGTCACTTTCTTCTTCATAGCTGAGGCCAGAATACTGAATAAATTGAAGTTGTTTTGAATGAGGTGAGGTGGGAGAAGGTGATTTGAGATCATTGCACCTTGGGTAAGGCTTACAAAGGAAACTGTGCGATTCACTGAACAGCTCTGGGTCAAAAGCTGGCCTCCACTTCCCTTGCTCTCTTCATTTGTTTTCCTCATTTTAATCAAGTGTTTTGGATCAGAAAAGTCTCTTTTTATTCCCCTCTCCTTTTCTTTCTCACTAGGGAAATTTGTCTATATCACATAGGAAATTGTGTTTGGTGTCTGAACAAAATAGCCAATCACCTTAGAGCCCTAAATAAGGTCATCTCATTCATTCATACCTGTTTCATGGTTCTGTGGAAAGAACAGGCATTTGGATTGTATCCCAGTTCCTTCATTTTTTGGCCATGTAACTTTGGAAAAGTCAATTAAGCTTCACAGGCCTTGTGGGAGGGGATTAGATGAGTTTGATCATCCTTAGGCAAATACAGAGTTTATAGTGACAGTTCTGGTTCTTCATGTTGTCACATAGGAGACTCTGTCCCTTTTACTGGGCCCTCTCCACCTTTCCCTCATCCAGAAATTGTAGGACAGCATACTGCATTCATAATACAGAAAGTACACAGAAGAGTACGACAGATTAAAGCATGAGAATATTTGTTGGATTTCATTGCATTGAATTCAACAAGGAAAAAGGAACATTGGGGAGAAAATATATGATTTGGTTGGGGAATGCAGAGATATAAGCACCTGAATGGCCAAATAGGATTGAGTTCTCTTCAAATGTATAGCCTAGTCATTTCCTGGTATGCTATCTGAGACAACCTTGTCAAATGACACAAGCCGTTATCAATCAATCGATAAACATTTTTAAGCACCAACTGCATGCCAAGTACTGTACTAAATGCTGGGGATACAAAAGGAAACCAAAGACAGTCCTTGCCACTATAATTTGTATTCTGAAATTATTCTGTGACTCCAGATCATAAATTAAGGGAGACCAGAGATAAGAGAATATGCATTGACTTTAGAGCCAAGAGGACCTAGTTTTAAATCGTGGCTCGCAATTCAAATAACCTTGGGTTAAGACACTATGAAAAGAAACAAAAATCACTTCCCCTCACTAGGCCTCAGTTTCCTCATGAGGGAGTTTGGCCTGATGACCTCTACAGTCTCTTACATACAGGGGCCTCCCTGCTGAAGAATTATCTGGTCCTTGTAGTGCGACCATGAATATTCCTCTTACCTGGTTTCCTAAAATAGTGATTCCATTTTGGCATAATTTATTTTAAGGATCCCTAGAGCAGAAGGACACATCAGCCACCTCCTCCACTGGGCTAAACCAATCAACTCGGAAGTTCATAGGCTGCTGCAAGTTCAGTCAACTACCTCACCATGAACTTGGAACCCAGCAGCAGGCTGCAAAACCCATTTAACTTTTTATTTAAAGTTTCAGGCATCTGTATAAATAACAAAACCTAAACACAGAGAACAGCTACTCAGAATTTTAACCACGTGCCTTTATATATTGGAAAAAGAACATGGACTTTCCATTGAAGAAATATTGGTTGTCAATGAATTTTAGCATCATTTTTATGTAATGGGAAGGAAATTTAAAGGACAAGGATGTTGGGAAAAACACTCTGAGTCTTGCTATCTGTGATCATGAGCCTTAGGAACAAGAGAAATCCTCCTACTTTTTGGAGAAGGGATTCATAAGCTGTAATATATGTCCCAGAGATGTCACAAGGGCTAGCTTGCAGTGGATCCGGATTTGTTATTCTCGTCTCCTCTGGAACAGTTGCCTCTGGTCCACACAACATCCTTCCCTCCCCAGCTGTGAGTTATTTGGTTTATATATTCTTCATGCCCCTCATCTGGACCTTCTGTCTATTTTCCACATACTGTTCATCACTGATCCCCCTACCTGAGATTTCACATTTCCCACCCCCACTAAGCTTATTTTTAAAATAGATTTTATTGATACATTTTTGTTTTTATATCTTTTAGATTTACCCTTGTATTCTTCCCCTTCCCTCCTTGGAAAGCCATCCCTTATACCGAAGAATACCTTTTTTTAAAAGAAGAAGCAGAGAATAAAAAAATCCCATGACACCCGATAACTGGCATCATGCACATGGTACCACCTGTGTGGATGTGTGTGACGGAGCAGGGAGACACGACTTCTCTAAACTCTGCCTTGGGGCTAAGCTTGGTCTTCACATCTTCACGGCGTTCAGTTCTGATCGCCTTTGGTTATTTGGTTTAATTGTGGAGGTTATTTTCATTTATATTGTAGCCATCTCATACATTATCTTCCTGGCTCTATTTACTTCACTCTGCATCAATTTGGCACTCGCTACACTGCTCTGTATTCCTCATTATGTTACAGCATAGGAAGAATCCATTATAGTCATGTACCACCATTTGTTTAGCCAATACCCTTACTGTCAGCGTGAAAGCTCTTTCCTGTATGAGAAGCATGAGAACCAGGCTGATGGCATGTTTTAGATAAAAATCAACAATTCTAAATTTCACATGGGGGGAATATTTTGTAGCATCCAATGGACAGAGACAACATAGCATGGCAGAGACAACTAAAAGTGAAAAAACAAACAAATAAGCCAGGGTTTTAAGGCTTAGATCTGCCACTGTTTAGACAGGTAACCATGTAAAAATCATTTTATTTCTCTCAGGCTCATTTTCTCATATGTGCCTTTTACCAGCTCCAATATGTAAAAAAGGGGCGTAATAAGAATGACCCTATCTACCTCACAAGATTGTCAAGAGCATTAAATGACCAAATTTTTGCGAAATTCACTCAATATTCTAATTCAATATTTATTGAGTTTCTATAGCATACAGCAAAATATGCTAGGTGTGAGAGACGACACACAGTGTAGGCAAGATATAGTCCCTGGCATCATTTGACTTGTAGTCTAACAGAGGGATAAGACAGAAATACAGATAACTATGATATGTAATATTACATGATAAATATACTATAGAGCTTTTCCTAGGTCCAAGGAGTTATCTTCAAAGGTTGAAGAGATGATTCAGGCTCTCCTATTCATTCCCTAACATTTATTACAAATGCTCTCTAAATGGGTAGTTATGTGGTTAAGAAAACCTCCATACTACTAATAGGTGAAAAGCAAAATCCAATATACAATTTGCATATTTTCCAGTGGGATTTATTAATCGATATGTTCTAGAATTCAGGGATGGGGACCTTTTAGCCTCAAGGCCATACATGGTCCTCTAGGTCCTCAACTGGGCTCCTTTGACAGAATCCAAGGGCCCTACTTGAGGCCCTAGAAAGTCATACGCGGTCTCAAGGTCATAGTTCCCCATCCTTGTTCTAGATGTTCAGATGGATGGCAAGTGGAGGGAACATAAAAACGGCCAAGTCTCCCTTAGATACTTCCAGGTGAAGTGCCTACTTCCCCCAAGCCTACAGAATTCTTAAACTCTAACTTTTTCTTCCTCCTCAGCACCTGTCTTCGTACCCATGAGAAACCTATGTTCTGAAGTGCTGTTCTACAGATTATATATCATCCTAAGGATTGTTTATCATTCTATGCATTCAGTGATCTCAGAGAGATCTGTTATCTTGAGTGTGTCCTGTCTGGTTTATGTACTACTGATAGTTATCTTCAGAATGATCTTGAAGAATGCCATTTTAGATGGGAGGGGAAGGATGCACAAACTCATTTTAATTACTTGCAAAAGATACATTTCTTCATTGAAAGTTTAACATGAAATTATGAAGTCACAAGAATCTAAATTAACTATTTAACATGAAATTATGAAGTCACAAGAATCTAAATTAACTATCTTCTCGGTGTGCAAGAAAAGTATGATTTTAGTAAATCATATACAATATAGTCATCCTTTTCACATTAAAAACAAGTGACCTATGGGCATTTAAGAAGTGATGAGTGCTGCAGGCAAAGGAACAATAAGCAAATCAGACGGTGGCCCCTACGCTGTGATTCATCATCACCATTTGGATTATTGTTTGTGGCCAGATGGATGATGGGGTGATTTGCAAAAGTTGCTGCATTGCCAAATGGTCAGATTGTCCTGTGGCCCCACCATTGGAGACAGAGAGAGAAAGAGAGGGAGAGGGAGAGAGAGGGAAAAAGAGAGAAAGGAGAGGAGAGAAGAGGAAAAGAGAGGAGAGGAGAGAAGAGGAGAGGAAAGGAAAAGACAGGAGAAGAGAGGAGAGGAGAGGAGAGCTCACACTAAATCTTCATTTTCTCACTTTATAGTGGAAAGGGTTGTGGTTGGCTAATGAAATTGGATTCACTTAATAATAATAATAACTTCTAATGCATAAAACCTGACTTAATGCAGTTTCTCTTTACTAGGCATTTGGATAGTAAACTCATTTCATTCTCATTCATAAGGGTACTTCATGCATGAGATTGCCACTTTCCCAAGTATTTATTAGAAGTAGACAATCTTTTCCCCCCTTTCATTAATATATTAGATCAGGTAGATTAGAAGAACCAAAACCTCTTTTTTAATCCTGCATATAAGAGCAAAGATTTATTTTCCAATTACAATACTAGAGAAAATATTCCACTTCTGTTGACCTAATTGTTCATTTTCCACTTGAATTTTTTCAGGTTCAGGACTACCACCTTGTTAGCCTGGTTAAAAATACATCTCCAGGTGGAAATTATGTGAGCAGACAATTCTAAAATACCGATTCTCTCCAATAATTTTGATTGTACATAGAGAAGATGTTTAGTCTTTCCCTTCTTAGGAGTGATAGAAGTCTGTGCTTCCTTTATATTATACTCTTGGGTGTTATTCAGGACATTTCAGAAAGGTAAAACATTTAAAGTTGCATATTTTGTCCTACTCTGAAGTCAACAGAAGAGTGAAGTTTGAATGAAAACTCAGACCTAAATGAGGACTCTACATGCAACTTTGCTGGACATTCAAGTAGATTCTAGCACAGTTAACATGGTCCATATTTGTGAAGTTGTTTTAGACAATTAGTAATGATTACCTTGATGTTAAGACCAGCCCAATGCAAAATTTTGATATTTCTCTTGAGTACCCCCCTCCCCACACATGTTCTTCATTCTAAATCCTTTTCATTTTTAAGGGTACCCTTTGTATGCCTTCCCACCCCTTCTACCCTGCCCCCCCCCCCACTGCAATATATCATTCTCATGCTTTCTTTGGTCTTTGTGCTATCATAGAGTCATATATTTAGAAACAGAATCAAACTTAGAGGTTATCTAGTCCAACCACAAAAAACTTTTTTGAAGTCCATGTAAAATCAGAGGACCCGTATTCCATATCTCCCTTACCACAATGACCCAGGTCCCCCAGAATGTAACTAAATCTTTACCTCCATTCCAAGGGTACCTCTAAGGAGGTGTGGTGATCTTGTAATGCCATTGGTTCAAGCCCCCATCATTATATTCCCCAAACTCTCAGTTGAGTACTATTTAATCAATCAGTCTCAATACCTTTTAGAAAGGGGTATGTAGTAAGATGGTACCTTTTTAAATCAGTATCAAATAGTTTTTATGGTATAAGTGATGGGGTGCTTGGGTGCCTGTGCTTGAACCACAGTTTGTAAAATCACATCCAGTTCCAAAATCACATTTCTCCCTAGCCTCAAATCTCCCTAGCTTCAAAGCACTGTCTCAGGCACTTTCTCTCTAGCTCAAGGGCAGCATGCCCTAGCAAAATACTTCTCTCTCTTCCTGATACAGTAGCCAGCTGCACCTATAGAATTTAGTAGTTTGACCAACCATGTACTGGCTAAAGCAGCTGTGTTCTGGATCATGTCTATCTTATATATCCTAGACTCAGTCATATGTATACTCCCTAGCTCATTATGCACATCCTATATCCCTTGTTAGCTTGAAACATAAGTTTAATCCCAACATTTGTCTTGCCTAACAAGACATTGATGGGGATCATCTGAGTTTTCCCAGTCAGCCCTGACCACTAGCTGACTTAGTGACATTTCAAGCCTAAAACTACACTTCTAGGCAGCCCCCCTCCCTTGGGCTATTTCCCAATGAATTCTGGGCAATACACCTCCGCAGTAGATATTAAAAGTGCATATTCCTTTAAGAACTGACCATTCCTTAACTCCTCCCTAATCCTGCCCTGACTCACCTAGTTAGCATATTTGGCACAGGTTTTACTATAGTTATCCTACATAAACTATAATATACCCCCTCTAAGGTTACATGTTCCCTAAGAACTCTTGACTGTTGTATAGCACAACAATAAATCTTTGCCACCTTGACTCAGAGAATGGTTGGGTCGGTGAATTCACTCCAGACTGCTTTGCAGGGACTCTGGTTATTAGGGTTCCTGGATCTCCATTACTATACTACTTCACAGTGTGTCTTGAGACATATTGTTAGGGCTCCTACTTTCCTACATTTTTTTTTCATTATTTACCTTGAAATTCTTAACTATGAGCTTGAAGACCTATATTATAATGTGGACTTTGCCATTCACTAGCTATGTGTCTTTGGGCAATTCATTCATCTTTTCTGTGTTAAATCTTGCCATCTATAAAATAGGAATAATATTTACATTATCTGCCTCACAGGGTTGTTAGTGGAATGAAAAAAGATAATGTACATAACATATTTTGTAAACCTTAAATTGCTACTATTTTATGGTCATTCTTTTCCAGAGTATTTGTGTTTTAATGGGGGAGCACATTCTTCAGTCTTAAAAAAATGCATCTCCTATAGTAAAATTTCAAGCTATCTATGAATCAGACGGAAGACATCTTCATTTGTTTTAAAGGTTGTTTCCCTGAAGCCTAGAAGTTACTACACATAGGCAGACTAGCCACATACTAGTCATGGTGGAGTCCATGGCATTCATAACCTTCAGGTAAGGTCCTCTTTTACTTAAAGAAGGCAATATTTGATCTGCAGTTTTCCCTCCTGATCATTTTCATAGCCCAAGATTCCAAGTAAGAAAGTACAGTTGCAGTCCTTACTAGTATAAACAAATGTTATCTTAGTACTAAGTAAATAAATCCTTATGGAAATCTGAGTAGTAATTCTTTGAAAGAAGTTGTGGACAATTACAGAAGAGGCAGTATTTGGTCAAGGTGGATAAGCAAAATGTTGAGCTATGGAATGTTCTTCCTCCTCACATCTGACTCCTAATCTTTCTGGCTTCTTTCAAGGCTCATTTGAAATCCTTCCTCCTTCAAGAGACTTTCCCTACACCTTCCTGCATTCAGTACCTTCCCTCCCACTTACACTGTATATAGTGGTTTGCAAGTTCTCTCCCTCATTAGAAAGTGAACTCCTTGAGGATAGGGAATATGTTTTTGCTTTTATTTTTATCCCAAGAACTGAGTACAGCCTGGTACACAGTAAATACTTCGTAAAGGTTTGTTGACTGGTAGTAACTGAGAGTTTGATATCAGGAAAGAGGTGATTTTTTGGTGAACACCAATATCTTGGGTTTCTGCAATAATTGGGTATGGGGGATTCTTCTCAATACATGTTTTTAAAAACTCAATTAGCTTACATTCTAATGAAGACAACCTGCAAATAACTAAGTGTACACAAGATATGTGGAGTTATTTATCTTTGAAGATCATTTCCTTCCAACTCTGAATTCTATTTTGCCATAATTCTTTAATGTCACTTCATTGGTCTGATACTTAATTTCACCAACTGAAAATTGGTGTTGATAATAGCATCTACCTTACCGGGGGAGGATCAAATGGGGTGTGTGTGTGTGTGTGTGTGTGTGTGTGTGTGTGTGTGTGTGTGTGTGTGTGTGTGTGTGTGTGAGAGAGAGAGCATGTGGTGTTTTCTGATCTTAAGAGTGTGATAAATAGAACTTGTAACTGCTTCAGTATTCATGGTGATCTCATTGGATACTCCTACATTGTGGAATCAACCAATCAAATCAATTTTATTAAGTACCTACTGTGTGTCAGGCACTATAGTAGGTTTAGGTGCAAAAATGAAAGCAAAACATTTTTTGACCTTAAGAATCTTGCATTCTCATAAGAACAATAGACTGTTTAGAAATCAGAATCAACCCATTTCTTATCCTATGAAATTCCTATCCATGTTTTCCAGAAATCTACTACAAAGGACCTACTAAACATAGTGGAGAATTTTCTCTAGGGTGTGTTTGTTATTGTTTTGTGAATATCAGAGCAGGTTGTCCTTAAATCTTAAAAGATGAATGGTCCATCTCCCTTTCTTATCCTAGGTTTTAAGATGATGCCCCTTAGACCATTTCATGTGCTTAGGTTATTGGAAATGCATGGCTGTCTACTTATGACCAGAATTCCTACTTTTCATTGGCATGGGGGTCACATAGAACTCTTGTTCCTCCGAGATAATGGCACTCTGTGACTCACAAATACATAGTATCTTCCAGAAAACATGTATTTTTAAAAAGATGGATTTTTGTGACAGACAACAGCTTGGGATTACTGAAAGTATTATGGAGGGTGGGGAGAGGTTCCAAAATGCAATATGGACTGCCCTCTTCCTTCTGATTCCAATGAATGAATGAATGAATCAGTCAATCAATCAATCAATCAATAAGCATAATTATGCATCTACTACTGCAAGTACTGCCATCGGCCATAAGGATGAAAAAGTAAACATAAAATAACCCCTATTCTTAAGCAGTTTGCATTTTATTCCCCCAGGGAGATAACGTGTAAATACACACATGTTGTTAAGTTGTTTCAGTCATATCTGATTCTTCATAACTCCATCTGGGGTTTTCTTAGCAAAGATGCTGGAGTGGTTTGCCATTTCCATCTCTGATTTTACAGGTGAGAAAACTGAGGCAAACAGGGTTGAGTGACTTGCTTAGGGTCACACAGATAATAAGTGTTTGTGGTTGGATTGGAACTCAGAAAGCTGTCTTCCTGACTCCGGGTCCTCACTCTATCCACTGTACCATTTAGCTGCCCCAAAATATACACATATGTACAGAATAAAGGAAAATGAAATACCAAAGAATTTAGCAAGGGAGGTCACTAGGTGGGTAGACAATTTCAAATAGGAAGTAGTTTTTTCATTGAATTTTGAAGGAAGTGAGACATAACAAGAAGTTGAAGTAAGGTGGGAATACATCCCAGGGGATGGCCAGGACAAAGGCATGGAATCAGAAAATGTGGCACTGGGTGTGAAGGACAACAAGAAGGCCAGTTTGACTAAATTATGGAGTACAGAACAGTGAGGAATGTATAACAAGATTGTAAAGGTAGATGGAGGCCAACTTGTGAAGGATTTTAAAGATCAAACTGTGGAATTATCCTTTAACCCAAAGGCAATAAAAAGACACTTAATTTTATTGAGCAGGGGAGAGACATGGTCAGATGTGCACTTAAGGAAAATTGCTTTGGCAACTGTATGGCCCATTGATTACAATGGGGAGCTACATGAAGCAGAGGCTAACAATTGTAATAGTCCAAGCCAAAGGTGATAAGGGCCTGAGATAAGATGGAAGTCACGTGACTAGAGAAAAGGGATGAGTTGTGAAAGATATTGGAGAGAAAGAAACTACAACATTTGTCAACTGACCAGACGTGTAAGGAGAGAGAGAGGGAAGAATTGAGGACGGTGCCAAGGATGTAAACCTAGGAGCTAATGTGCTAATTCAAGGGATCCAATCATCTAAATGCCTATCATCATCTGGACACAAAGTATTTTTCTCCCTTTTAATTGTCCCTATATAGAAGGCTAGAACTTTTTCTTTCTTTTCCTCTCCTGTCCTGTCCTGTCCTGTCCTCTCCTCTCCTCTCCTCCCCTCCCCTCCCTTCTCCTTCCCTTCCTCTCCCTTTTTGTTTTTTAAAGTAATCAAGGATCTGATCATGAAAGCCACATAATATTCTGGGATTTGACATATTCCCCACAATATCTTCAATACATAAGAGCATCTGGAGGATCACATCATCTACAAGGAGTCCCTCTTCTGTCAGGATCAGGTTAGGGTAGGGTCTCCTCAGTGAGAGTAGGGTCTCCTCAGTGAGAGGAGTGAACACTTGTGTTGAGCACCCATACCCCTAATTTAGACCTTTCTTTACAAAAATCAGGGAATCATTGACTACAATTACTTTTGTGGTTGGATGTAACAGCAAACACTCTAGCATACCCAGGATGGCTGCTAGCACAGGTTCTTTGATCTGCTTTTCTAAAGGAAAGCAACTCAAAAAGGATTAACAATCTTACTTTAATCAAACGTATACCATTTACCTAGTTCAGGGGAAAAAGTCAGCACCCTGAAGTTCAGAGAATAGAAGCAGAAGTTACGAGCAGACAAAAACTACAGACAGAGAAAATAACACAATTCAACAGACCAACAGACAGGGCTTCTAGTTGTTTGACCATCACATACATATAGTTAATTACCAGAGAGAGAAGCACCAACATCTGGGTTTTCAAAGCCAGGGGGCTCAATGGCTGCCCAGAATCTTATCTGGCCAAATCACACAAATCATCCCATAAGTGAGCCCCAAAGCAAAACATCACCTCAGAAGTGTATATATAACCTTCTCCAGGGTCAGAGGACATCACAACCCTCATGACCCACTGCCTAACTACAAAGTAACAAAGGGTGTGCTTTCCTGAAAAACAGGGCTCCCTTAAGCAAGCTTCTCCTGTTGAGCTCCACTCCACCCTTCAGCAAACTCCTCACACCACAGGTTCCATGCATCACATTCAGCCTATTGGGGGACAAAGTATATTTTCAAATCAGGGAAGGTCCTCAAATTCACTTAGGCTTATTAAGGGGCAGGGAAGATCTTCCAATTCCCATGATCATTACATTGAACTTAGAAAGAAATCCTTTTTTATCTTAACTGAGGCTTAATGCATGATCTGAACACATGAATCCTCCTTGGAGAAGAGTTTTTAGGGTTATGTTCATTCTACTAAAGCAAAAATTAAAAAGAAAATAAGATTAGCTGAATAAGCTTGTGTTTTTTGTGCTTTCAGTCAATTTGTGGCTTTTTCCATTTCATATATTCCTCCAGCATACCGTCAATATGTATGCAAATCATTTCTATCCAATTTTTATAAGTAGATGGCATTAGTAGTTATTGATGCTTTCTCAATATCTTTTTCTTGGATATTAATTTCATCTTTCTTCTGGCATATTCTTCTCTCAGAGTTATTTTGAAAAGTGATCACCGAATTATTTTAAGAATCATTTGAAAAAATAAAGAAAAGAAAAGTATTATCTTCACAGTTGTGGAGAGAATATGTGTGCTTAACAAACCATGACTTACAAGGGATTAAATGAGTCAAAACAGATGAATAAGATCACACAATAATTTTTAACATTTATTTTATTTTTAATTTATGGAATAAAATAAGCATTTCCATAATATAGTATTATAAAAAAAGATGATTGCACATGAAACTGCATATCTACTATGTACAATTTGCTATTCCTTTTAAAGTTATTATGCAAATTTCTTTATCTTTCCTCCCTCGTCCCCCAGAGATGGTCACTAGTTTAAATTCTTGCGTAACAAAACAATTCATTCAGAATAAGACATGTAAAAAAATCTTTGGAATCACACATTGCAAAATAGAGAATCCAGAGTTTCTCTAGTGGAGAATGAGTTGATTCTCATAATCATGCCTAAAGAAAAAGGAAACTCATCATGACAGTGACATTTCATGATGTGACATTACTTTATACTGATTCACATTTGCATACAGCAGGATTGCCCATTTACTTTCCTTACCTATCAGAAAAAAGTTTTAAGTTGCATTTTTTTAAAAAAAGGTTTAGTCCAATCTCCAAATTTGGCAAATCCAAGGTAGCAAGAATTAGCATTTTGACTGGTTGATTATAGAGACCATAGGCTTATAGATTTAGAAACTGATCAAAATTTAAATGTCATCTGCATCCTTTACAGAAGACCATTTGTTGATATACTACTCAATGAAGAAATGTCTTTTTTTTTTTTTAATGTTGAACCTCCTTCAGAGATAAGTACAATATCATGAGACTAACTTCAGGCACCTTATAAGGTCCTGACAATTTTGAAAGGACAATAAAAAACTGAGCATCAGTTATTGATTATGGTAACTTCTTACCCCTGGTGGTATTAAATCTTGTACTCAGCTGTGGGATACTCTGAGGCCAAAATTGCTCAACACTAATTTTGGTGCTCACACTTAACTAGCTACATGGTCTTGGGTAAGTCACTTAGATATATTGCCTTCTAGATGATTCATTGATCCAAAGTGTCTTTAATGAGCTGTAATTGTTTTGGTTCTTTATTTCTGTCACTTGGTAATGGACAGCAGAAATACCACCTGAGATCTAGGATCAAGAAGGTCATGCAGTGATTAGAGCTCTGGGCTGAGTCAGGAAGACCTGAGTTCAAATCTGGCCTCAGACTCTAACTAGCTGTGTGACCATGGGCAAGTCACTTAACTTTTGCCTCAGTTTCCTCAGTGTGAAGTGATGATAAAAAATAGCACTTACCTTGTAAGGTTGCTTTGAGAATCAAATGGGATAATATTTATAAAGCACTTAGCACAGTGCCTGGAATATAGTAGGTACTATATAAATGCTTTCTTTCCCCTTCCCACCTGAAATCTATACATTGACTTTTCTCTAATCAATTTGTATAAATAATGGGCTGGTTGACTGATAAAATTTCAGTAGTTTGATACTAAAAGGGTTAGCCAGCACCGCACCATTCATAGGTGGAACCATCAGTTACAGAAAATGGGGAAGTTTTGAATGCTGTGGATAAGTCCACTTACTTTGGCAGCAGACTTTCCAGGGATGTACACACTGCTAGTGAGGTTGACACATTCATTGCCAGAGCTAGCTCAATGTTTGGGAAGCTCCAAAGGACAGTGTTGGAGAGAAGAGGTATTAGACTGATTACCAAACTGAAGGGCTACAGAACCATTGCACCAACCTCACTGTTAAAATTTAGACAGTACACCAGTGCAATGCCAAGAAACTGAACTGCTTCCATTTGAATTGTCTTAGGAAGATTCTGAAGATCACTTGGCAGGATAAGGTACTGGACACTGAGGTCCTTTCTAAAACTAAACTGCCAACTAAACTCTTCTATAGAGTGCAACTCCAATGGGCTGTCCCCATGGTTCAAATGCAAAATGTACCCTTGCCAAAAACACTATTTTATGAAGAATTCACACAGGGCAAGGGCTCACATGGTGGTCAGAAGAAGCAATACAAGGACACTCTCAAGGTCTCTCTACAGAACTTTGGAATCAATTTTATGATGGGAGATGTTGGCAAATGACGGCCCAGAATGGTATGCCTGCATCAAAGAAGGAGGTATGCTCTATGAGCAAAGCAGAATTGAAGTAGCTCAAAAGAAATCTGAGATGTCTAAATTTAGAGCCCACCCCAAATGTTTACATGGACTATTTGTGCCTGACCTGCAGCAGAGCATTCCAAGCTCGTATTGGTCTGATCAGCCACAGCTGGACACCCTAATACAGTTTTGTCATTTTGGTCCTCATCAAGAAGGAAAAACAACAATCAATTAATAGGATTGGGGGTGGGGGGCATGGTAGGTGAGATTATTGCATTTACTTCTATCCCACAGAAGCTAATGGAAGATCTTATGAGATTCTCACCAAGTTTTATCCCTACCAAGTAGCGTAGAATCATAACATGTCAGAGTGCCTCCAGTATCATCTGACCCAACCCTCTCATTTTACAGATAAGAAAACTAAGGCCTGAAAAGATTTAGGGGACTTGCCCAAGGTCACTGTTTCTTTAAAGTGTCTAGACCGATCGATTTCCACTCATCTATTTATGTCACATTTTGGATTTTCATTCCAGCTGAACACCATTTGGTTCTGCTGAACTAATGGAGTGTATCAGTGCATGGACGGTTTCTTGATTTGAACTGCCCAGTTGGTGATTATCGTTAACTGTGCCTTAGGAAAGGAAAGGAAAAGGTCTTTCCGTCTTTCAGTGCTGACTGGGAGTATTCATAGACTGTTAGATTTGATGTCTCTTTTATTTATTACCAAAAGCAAATGGTTTTATTTTCCAAACACAATGACCCCCAACTAGAGGAGACCGATTCTGGATTGAGCTCCGACTCTTGAGAATCTTTTACAATTCCCACTGAAGTTATTTGCTTTCTTGACTTAAGGATCATTGAGCACCTTTTCCAAGGAAATTCACTATAGAAAGCCTCACCACCAACAGAAAAAGCAGCCATATATGTCTAGGTATAATTGTACATTAATGTATGAGGTTAATTTTAAAATAGGCATTAATGATCCCCAGTGGTCCTACATGACAGGCCGAATCAGGAACTAGCTTTTTCATGACATATCACATGAAAATATTTCATGAAATATTTCACAAATAGGTCCCACTAGAATCTATTCACCCCCTTTGCCTGACCAATTAAATAGGCCGACCTAACGTAACTTGTCAATGGAGTCAGAAAACAGCAAACAGGAAGCAAAAAAATCTGACATTTGTGAAGGATAACTGTCTTAGGGAATCTTGGACATCTTACCCTAAATTTTAGGGCCTAAAACTACAGGGCAGTAACTAAGAATTCTTGTGCCAGGGCAAATGCAATAGAACAAGGTGAGGTATCTGTGAGGGGCTTGAGAGGAAGGATTTACAGTCTATCAATTAGCTTTCCCTGCTCTCCAAAAGAGGGTTTCATTAAGCCAATTATTTAATCCCCCAAACAAAGATCAGGAAAAAGGCTGTAGGCATTAACTGAACTACATATAAAATTTCCAGTTACTCTTTATCCCATTAGAATGTAAATTCCTTGAGAACAAGAACGTTTTGTTTTTTGTGTTTTGCTTTTTCTTTGTTATCACAAAGTTTATTGTATTTCCTGGCACAGAGGCAGCACTGAATGCTTGTTGATTGACTAACTGATTGAGATGCCTATGCATCTACCTCTCAAAGATGGAAGGTATAAGCACTTTTCTTATCTGGATAAAATCTTCTCCCCTGCCCTTCATTAACTGAATTTTTTCCAAGTCCAAACATGGGAAGAAGACATGATAGAAGGACACCACAATGGTAGGACCCCCGGGGTCAGCAGGAGTTGTGGTTTAGTGTCACATGGGGGAGAAGGAGCCAATATGCAAACAATATTGACAGGCTGATGGAGAACATCAAGGCCGATGCTAGGAAGACCACTACGGTGAGGAAAGGAAGCACCCTCACCCAGTTATTTAGAGCCTAGAGAAAAGCCCCAGTCCTCCCATGTTAATGAAAATGGTAAGCTAATGAAGTTCTTATCTAGAAGAATCATAACTTTTCAGGGTCTTGGGGTTGAAAGAGACCTTAGAAAACACCTACTTTAACTCTCTCTTTTACTAGGTATGGAAATAGACTAGATTTGTAAGGTTACTTGTCCAAGGTAATATAGCTAACAAAAGGGGAATTAGAACCTGCATCTCCTCACTTCCTCTACATTCTTTTCACTATGGAATGCTGCCTCTTTTTATAGACTGTGAGTTCTTCCACTAGGTTGCCAGCTTCTCCAGGTCAGGGACTGTCTTCTGTCTCTTTTTGTACCCTGGTACTTAGCACTGTGCCTAGAACACAGTAGGTGATTAATAAATGCTTATTAATTGAATGAATGAAATAATAACCTCCCTTGGGATGGCCTTAGGAAAACATGATAAAAAAAAAAACAAAATCTATCTAAAATCCTTCAATTTTTCTTTTCCATATGCTTTCCCCCTCTTGTCACCCCTACTCAGGCACCCAGTACCCTCATATAATTCCTCCTTTTCCAGGCCCTTACACCAAGACTATTCTCTGCTCTGAAACTACTCTACCCCCTTCCATCCTTCATTAAAAATGATCTGTCCTGTGTCTCATTCTCTCAGAGTCTTGTTATATTCCTTCTAAGGTGGCAGTTATCTCATCTGACAAACATTCCAACAACAACAAAAAAAGTGTAGCACACCTGGTGTATTGTGTCCAGTTCTGGGCACCATGTTTTAGCAAGGTCATTAATAAGCTGGAGAGTATTCAGAGGAAGACAATCTGGATGATGAGGGACTTTGAAATCAGACCATAGGAGGATCCTTCAAAGGAAATGGGTGGGGAGATGGGTAGAAGTCTCAGGTAGGGCATGATAGTTGTTTTCAAGTACTTGAAAGTATGGCATGTACAGGAGAGATTTGTCTTAACTCCAAAGGGCAGAATGAGAGGAAATAGTAGGAAGTTGTAAAAAGGCAGATTTAGACTTGATGCAATAAAAGACTTCCTAAAAATTAAAGCTATGCCAAAGTAGGATATGCTTTCTCAGGCAGTAGTGGATTCTCTCTCATCAGAGGTACTCTAAGATTCGGTGATTCTGTGATGACTGAGCATAGATTCATGGCTTATCCTCTCCCCACCACCAGTGTTATCTGCATTTTAAATGAGAAACCCCCGGAACTAAGAGGTCAGATTCTTTGAAACTGAAGTTAAAAGGAAGAAATTTAAGCATAGTGTCAAACCAGTAAGAGATATTTGGGGATGGGTGTTTTGCATCAGTTTCCCTGAAGTTCCATCAGGAAGGCAGCTGCCAACAAATTACATCCACAAATTGTATTCTAATTCCACCTTTCTAGGTCATCAAAGTGGGAGGAGATCTACCACTGACAGGAACTTGTAAAGTAATCTGAAGAGGTGGGAAAGTTCCAGTCTTCTTATTTTTTTTTCTTTGGCTTTTATGGCCTCTTTGCAGAAAGAGCATTAGACCAGGCACTTAGAGACCTAGGTTCAAGTTCCATTTCTGACATAACCTGTACCACCTTCATAAATCATTTGATCTGGGTAGAGCCAAGAAGGCAGCATAGGAGCAGCAAGGCACTGCAGCTCCCACACAGCCAAATCAAATTCCCATAAAATATGACTCTAAACAAATTTTAGGGATCTAAAACGCACACAAATACACTTCTCGCTGAAGGCAGCTTGGCTTGAAGGGACCATCTCAGTGCTGGGAGCCAAAACCAGCCCAGCCTGAAACCATGGCATGGCCCTGGGGCGGCCAGATGAGCTGAGCCAAGCCACAGCTGGAGCTTCAGGAGAGCAGATCAGTGGCAGCTGTGGCAGTTTCCAGAATTATCGAGCCATAAGAAAAAAGGACTAAGTGAAAGGTCAGTGGAACTCAGCTAAAATTGGGGGAGAAAAACAGGTCTGGCCAAACGGCCTCCAGGGCAAGGAAGCAGCAGAAGCTGTGGTCCTGCAGCCAAGCAATCATTCAGAGGCCAAGTGCTCTTGTGTTGAGCAGCCTGGATCTGGACTGTGGTTCGGGTAGTGGTTCTGTGGTGCATTTTCAGTGAGCCAAAGCTGGTGGGGGCTGCAGCAGCCTCCTAAAAGCTCTGGCAGCTGGGAAACCCCAGCAATTTGGGACAGAGCTTTCCCCTCTGGAAGCAGAGTTCCACAGAGCTAAAAAAAATCACTGACTGGCCATCATGAGCAGGCAAAGGAAGCAAAGTAAGAATAGCAACCAAATTCTAGATTCCTTCTTTGAAGATAAGAAGGATCAAAGCAGGGAATGGGAGGTAGACAACATAGTCAGAACTCCCACACCAAAAGCTTCCAAGAAACATGAAGACTGCCTAAAAGCTAGAGATCAGCTTAAGAAGGATTTTGAAAACCAAATGAGAGAAGTAGAGGAAAAATTGGGAAGAGAAATGAGAATGATGCAAGAAAATCATGAAAGGAGAGTCAACAACCTGACTGAAGAAAATAACACCTTAAAAAAGAGATTAACTC
>CM053582.1:321771870-321792015 GCA_028627135.1 Pseudochirops cupreus | reverse complement strand
TATATCTATATATATCTATATCTATCTATCTATCTATCTATCTATCTATATATATATATATGAATACATAGAGGGCATGAGATCAATTGAATTGGAAGGGGCAATACTCTAAAAGGTGAAATCCTGAGGTGGGAGAGGATTAGAATGAGAGGAGAGAGGGAGAGACAGAATGGGGTTAATCATCTCATAGAAGAAGCAAAGGATAATTGTTACAATGGAGGGGAAGAACAGGAAGGCATTCATTAACTCTTTCAGGTCAACAGATCTTCACTTAGTGCAATGAGATTAGAGACTCAAATCTGAAAAAAAAAAGTTGTATTTTTTTTATATCTGGTTGAGGGAAATAATTTTTGGAGACTTGAACTATGAAGATAACTATTTCAGTTTTGTAGTTCACAGCTTGCAATCAGTTGATTAGGGAAAGAGTCAATCTTACTCTCATTGAACTTGGCTTAGGGCAGGAATGACATACACTCTAAACTAGGTATCTTGCCACACAGGAGAGTAGGGGAGATGGGGATGAGAGGTGGGATGATGGAGGGGAGGGCAGGGTAGGGGAGAGGGTTGATGGAAGTACACACTTCTGTAAAGGGACAGGGTAGAGAATAGAACAAAGGGGGGACAGGATAGGAAGGAGGGACATATAATCAGTCACTCACAATAGGCCCACTGTGGAGAGGTTCTGCATATTTACACATGTACAGCCTGTATTTAATTGCTTGTCCTTCCAATGGGGGTAGGTGACAAGGGAGGAAGAAAAAGAATCTAGAATTTAAAGTTCTATAATCAAATGTTAAAAATGTGTATGTATATGTATACAATTATTATTATTATCATTAACTACATCCAACTGGGACTTAAGATACACAGGCACTGTGGTAGGGAGATCCATCCTGCCCTACTGGAAAGTCAGAGGGGTGATGGGGGAGGACATAGGAGAGAATAGATTGGGGGAGGGGTTATACAATGGGATGGCTGTTTTGGGGTGGTGGGTAGGGGAAAGATGGGGAGAAAATTTGTAACTCAAAATCTTGTGGAAATGAATGATGTAAACTAAAATAAATAAAAGTTAAAATTAAAAAAAGATAAGGTAAATTAAATGTTCATCAATCAGAAAAAATAAAATAAATCATTTGATCTGGGTTTTAGTTTTCATAACTGTAAAATAAAGGGAGTGGAGCAAAGCATTTGTGAGGCGCTCTCCAGCTCTATCAATTTATTAATAAAAAAAAAGAAAAGAAAGAAAAGTCACGATCTCTTGGCAAGAATAGATAAGTGACAGTCTCCCTCATCTCATGAATTTACCTTTGCTTTCAAAAAGGAGAGAGTCTCCTTTGCGTAGAATCATGCTTTGAACTTCTTTGAAGGGAATCTTTTCTTGGCTCTTTTATCTTTGGTCAATTGGAAACCAGACTGAAGAGGGTGGTGCCATTGCAACAGATGTAAATGCATGGGGGTGTGTGGGTGGTCATTTTGTGCTGCTTTCTGAGCTGAGATGATGCTACTTTCTTATGCTGTCTAAGGAAGTAGTAATTATCCTTTTCTCTTTAACTGAAGTAGTTATTTTTGGTCTAAAAAAAAAAAGCTTTTGTATCTTCTGTCTAAAAGCATTTGGGGCACCCTACAGTTGGCTGGCTATATTTATCTCCCTTGCTCTGTGACCTTGTGGAAGTCACCCAACTTCTCCATTTCCCATCTTCTTTCTCACAAGTTGGAGATAACAAGGGAAATGATCACTTCTGCGAAACAAGAAGGCATCACTTCTATAACAGAACTTCATTAACTCTTTCAGGTCAACAGATCTTCACTTAGTGCAATGAGATTAGAGCCTCAAATCTGAAAAAAAAAAGTTGTATTTTTTTTATATCTGGTTGAGGGAAATAATTTTTGGAGACTTGAACCATGAAGATAACTATTTCAGTTTTGTAGTTCACAGCTTGCAATCAGTTGATTAGTATATCAGTCAACAAGAATTTATCAAGCGCTTATTGTGTGCTGGTCTCAGGAGAAATGAATGCCAAAAAAATAATGTCTGTACTCTCAAGAAGTTTATATTCCAGTGGTTCTCAACCTTCCTAATGCCACAACCCTTTAATACTCTTATGTGAGCATATCTGCATGTGGGTGGACCCGCTTGGAGACAGATAGAGGAGCGGTGTCCCGGTTCCTAAGACCATCGGAAATATGTGTTTTCTGATGGTCTTAGGCGACCCCTGTGAAAGGGTCATTCGACCCCCAAAGGGGTCACAACCTGCAGGTTGAGAACTGCTGGTATATTCTATTGAGGTAGGCAATATGTACATATATAAGTAAATGTAAACTATGCTCACAAAAATCACAAGTAAATTTGGGGACCACCAGCAGCAATAGGAGGCAGGAGAGGATTCATGTAAAAGGTAGCGACGGAAGTAAACTTCCAAAAAAACCCTCCAAAAACCAACAACAACAACAAACAAAATAAGGTAACCTCAAGAGCTCTAAAAGGGAGTAAGTCTGGAGTATGTTCTACCTATGAGGGCAGCCTGAGCTGTTCATCCTTTGTTTTTGAAGAGGAACAGTGACATCACTGGATAATGTCAGCCTCACTCTCTCTTCCAGTCATCCAAGTCCAGTGGTAGCAGAAAAATCAAGATGACTGGCAATGGCCCAAGATTCAGTGGATGACTGTGGTACCTTCACTGTCTGACTAAGCTCTGATCACTCTGCAGCATCTGCTTCAGTCATATTTGGTCACCTGCATAGCTACTGGAACAAAACATTCTTGTCAATCCATTCCACAGGGGGAAATCTTCACTTGCTTGGGGTAGACATTCCCCTAATTCAATGATGTGTTTGAGCCCTCTTGGTTACCCACCTCTCACCTGTGGCTCCAAGAAGTTATAGCATGTGCAGCAGCCACACCCTGGTGAATGGGAAAAGTGAAACTTCTTAGCCCAAAAGTTTTGTGGGAGCAAGCTGGAGTTTCGGTTTCACCATTCCCCCCTCCCCACTCCCCATCCATTTTACTGCTGCCATATCAGCATTTGGCTTCTTCAGAAGTCTTTTGACCTCCACCCTTGTTTGCCATACCCTTATCAGCATTAGGCCGTTTAGGAGTTTTCAACCTCCAACCTCGCTGGCAACCTTTTCCCCTCCCCTCCCTTGCTTTAACATTTGCCAAATAAGGGCATGTATGGGTTATCCTCGTTCCCTGCCCTCCTACTAGCCAATGGGGGATAGTGGTGGGCTTCTTTGTTCCCTATCTTTGGGGGAGATATTTGCACTCAGATTTAAGCTCTTCTCCCAACCAATGGGAAAAGGGACAGCAGTGGGGAGGAGGCTTGACTGCCTTAGGGTATAAATTCTTGTGCCCTCTTCTGTAACATGTCTCTTCTCCCTGATTGCCATGGAGAGAACCGCCCTCTTCCCAAGGGAATAAAAACTTCCTATTCCTTCCTCAAGATACTTCTGACTTTTCATTTTTCTGGGTAGGGGATTTTTGGGGTTCCCATATCCCACACACTGGTAAAACCATCTTGGCAGACAGGCTGAACAAAGGTATGGGGATGGGAGAGTGAATGTCACATGTGAAGAATAGAAAGGGCGATTTGGCAGGATCACAGAATACTTGTACGGGAGTAATGAATGTATAATTAGATGCAAGACTTCCCCAGCCTTCTGGTAATAGGGAGCCAGTGGAGGTTTTTGTTGTTGTTGTTGTTTGGCACGACATTGACATAGTCAGGGTTGGGCTTTAGGACAATCACTTTAATATCCTTGTGAAGGAGAAGTCAGGCAAGGGACAGTCTTGAGATGGAAGTGATGAGGGTCTAAACTAGAGTGATGGCTATAGGAGTAGAAGAAAGTTCACAAATAGGACAGATGTTGGGGAAGTCTAATCAGTAAGACTTGGCAAGTGACTGGATATATATGATAAGAAGGAGAATTTCAGGATAATTCCAAGGTTGTAAGTCTAGTAGGATGATGGTGCTCTTGACAGAAATAAGGAAGTTCAAAAGAGGAACAGGTTTTCTGAGGAAAGATAATGAGTTTTGTTTTGGACACATTGTGTTTGTGACACTTCTCAAACCTGAAATGTCCAACAGGCATTTGGTGATAAAGATATAGATCTGGGAATCATCACCATACAGATGAAAAGTAATTGAAAAGGAGCTGATAAATTCACCTTGAGGCACAGCACATAAAGGGAAGAGAAGAGGGCTTAAGACAGATTGTGGGGGATACTCTTGGTTAAGAAGTTCCATGTGGATTATGGCAAAAGGAGGTAGAATCAGATAATTATGAGTAGAAACAAGAAAGGACTGTGCCACAGAAAGGACAATCTCCAGAGAAGAGAGAATGTCTAGGAAGAGAAGATGGTCAACAGAGAATGTGTAGGAAGAAAAGTGATTAACAGCTCAAAATCTTTGGTCCCATGGTCTATGTATGATAAATAAATTGATTTCACTAAAGAGGAGAGTTCAGATAGGGAAGCGTAAGAATATGAGCCAAGGCTTACTTCATACTCTTCTTCACTTAACCCACATTCCTGCCAGGCTAATCAGTCCTGTCCTAGCCTTTTCCAGGTTAGTGCATATGTGTCCCATCTCCATCTGGAATGGATTCTCCACATCTATACATAATGAAGTCCCTCTGTTTTTAGGACCCATTTTAGGTGGTGCCTTCTTCATGAATGCTTGTCTACTCTCTCCCTTATGGAAACAATCCCTCTGGGGGCTTAATCTTATATTAACTTTGTTATTCTAATTCTTTATTTCCCATTAGACTACTAGCTTCTGAGGGCAGAGATTGTGATTGTTTCCCTCCCTCCCTGAAATCTTTGTATCTGCAAGGTCTATCTAAGTACTCTTCATGTAATAGATGCATGCTAAATATTAATAGAACACTCATACTTATTGGATACAAGAGTCAAAATATGTGCTATTTGTGTTTAAGAGCAATTTTTTTGGGGGTGGAGGTGGACAGCTAGGTGGCACGGTGAATAGAGCACCAGCCCTGGAATCAGGAGGACCTGAGTTCAAATTTGGCCTCAGATACTTGACACTTACTAGCCATGTGACCTTGGGCAAGTCACTAAATCCCAATTGCCCTGCCTTCCCCCCTCCAAAAAAGCAAAGAAATAAAGTAATTTTTTGCCTTAATGGGTTATAAGAAGTTGGTTGGTCTTATATTCAAAAGCAAAGTAATAAACTGTTTTCTCTTTGTTTTCTATCCTGCCACTTGGGTTATGTGAGATGGCTACCTTGGAATTGCAATATTCCTAGGTATAAGGGAAGTTATTTTTTGAGATATAGGATAAATAAAATTCATATTTTTAGTACTTTGGAGAGAAGTGTCCACGAATGTGAGCATTCCTTTCTCTTTGAGAAACTAGGAATTATAGGATTCATTTTATGTCTGGTCTGCCATTGGTCTACCACACTATGGAATTAATCAAAAGCTTCTAGAATTTGGGATCCTTGTGGCTTCAAAGTCACAGCCTGTAGCTGAAGGATGTGATTCATCTCTTGGTATATAGATATGTAATACATTCCTTTGCCTGGCAGTGGCCCAGGGGCAATGTTTTCTCTCCAGTCCATGTGAAGGCATGAGACACTTTTCTTGAGTAACCTCATGACTTGTTGGTACACAGCTTTGATGTGCCTTTCTCTTGAGAAACTCTTGGACAATTTTACCAAAGGGATCCGAACTTTTCATCTGGCTGTCTTCCCTAATATATTGGTTTGTGTTTCTCATCTAGTCTTTCCAGCTCAAAATAATAATGATAAGAATAATAATAAAAATAACTCACTGGTGGAACACATGCATACCCTGTCATTAAGCACTTGTGTGTAGTTGACTGGGTCCCAGATCAAAAAATGTTTTACCAATGTGGTTTGTCTGTCACTGGGCAAAGTCCACATTTTGTGGAAATTGGTCAAGTCACAATTGAGTTTGGGAAGTTGAAAGAAGTCACTGGAGAGCTAAATGGTTTGTTCCTTCTGCTGGAAAATAAATGAGAACAAGCGCATTCAGATCCTCTGTGTGTGTGTGTGTGTGTGTGTGTGTGTGTGTGGGCAAAGGAACTCTAAGCAACTAAATAGAATGACTCATAGCATTTCCCTTGAATCCAATTTATTTTGCTGTATTTTGAAGCTGGTACCACTGCTCTGTGAAGCTTTTTCAAGACTACTTCAAGGCAATCTGATTCAGTCTGCCTTTTTTCAGGCCTTTCAGATTGGTCCAAAAAGTGTAATTTTAAAGGGTGCTAAATTCTAAAAATGATTCTAACTATAAGCTGCAATCATTATTATTACCACTATCGTCAACTGTTAAAACCCAGATGACTGACTGACAGTGAATGTCCAAACAACAATGACACAACATGGTATAAATTCCAAATAGCCTGAGTATGGAATTCAGATTTTTCCCCTTTCACACCATCAGGCAACTGGCTGAGGAGCTATTCTCATGTTTTGTAAACCTAAAAGAAAATTCCAGAACTGTGACTCTTCCATCCTGAGTGCCCTGCTCTTAGCTTCTTAAAGGCTTGCCAAACTGTACCTAGCAAAGGCCAGATGTCAAAATGATTCAGAAGAAGGAAAGAAAAGTACCTAAGGGGAATTCATATGGAAGATCAAAAAACATTACTGTTGTCGTCTCTTCTGGTAGGTTCCGTTGAACAGAACATCTGGGAGGTGGGGTGGGGGAAGAAGGGGTAGTGAGTATTTCTTCTACAACACAGGTTGAAAGTATAAAGGGGGGACAAAATGGGGGGAAAAAGTGAGGAAGGTAGAGACAGAAGTATTCCTTATCTAATAAGCATAAGAACCACAGTGTCCAACTATGGAATGTGAAACTCGAATTCAGAACTCCAAGAGTTTCAGTTAATGTTGCACCAAAGACTACAGAAATACTACTAATGTTCCTGAATGCCCACCCCAATCACCTCAAATACTTCTCATCAGATACATGTGACAACTGCTGTCTGACCTTGTCTCCAAAGGATTAGATTCGATTTAGTAAATATCTATTAAAAGCCTACTCTGCACAAAGTAGAGTGTTGGGTTCTAGGGATACAAAAAGAAAAGAGACAGTTTCTTCTTTTGAAAGCTCATAATCTAGTAGGGACATGAGTTGTTTTTCAGTCGTTTCATTCCTATCTGACTCTTTGTGACCCCATTTGGAGTTTTCATGGCAAGGATACTGGAATGGTTTGTCATTTCCTTCTCCAACTCATTTTCAAGATGAGGAAACTGAGGCAAAGAGAGTTAAGTGACTTGCCCAGAGTCACACAGCTAGGAAGTGTCGGAAGCCAGATTTGAACTCAGGAAGGTAAGTTTTCTTGACTCCAGGCCTGGCATTCTACCCACTGTGCCACCTAGTCGTCTCAAAGCCTTTGAGAAATGTCATTTGCATTTTTACCTTAGCCTTTTCCAAAGGAGAAAGGGTGGGCATTGAAGGATCCCAAAGAGTATTGGTTCAATCAGTAGCGTCTAAGTGGCAGTGACCCTGGTGGAGACTGAAGCCTCCGAATAAAGGAGAAGGTAGCCAAAGTGGTCTTGTGAGTTCATCTCCCCGTTCTTCTCTACTTAAAGGACCCCAACTCTATCTTTAGATGTTAAGTAATACATAATAGGGCATTCTGATGAGCTGCTTAAATGCAGAAGCACTATAGTTCTAACATGGTTCATATATCCTAGCAAATGTAGTCACTTTGATGAACACTTTATTGTTCCTAATAATGTCTTCAAAATGTCTGGACATTCACAAACTGTGTAGAATGGCCCTGTACTGCTTCCTTTCTAGGGCCTCTGTATAAGGAAAATGTCATGGGCTATACAGGCTTGTTTGTGTTATCTTTGAACTCAGTGTGTTTTATTTTATTTTTGTCCATTTTTGTTCCTATTTTCTACATTTTATAAGCTATCCCAGATGCTGCTGCAGAAATCTGAATTCTTTGGAATTTGGCTGGACTCTGTAATCTGTTTGTACAATCACTCCTCTCCTTTCCAAAGGCTATGGAACCGTCAATTTTAACTTGTAACGTCTGGGTTGTTTACGAACTGCAGTTTAAGACAGGCCTCAAATGTGAAAAAGTCCAAGCCTGACCAACGGTTATTAGAGGTCCTGTTGTTTAAATAGAAAATAAACTCTCCCAATTGAACTCTTATCTACTTCTCATAATCACTTATTGCACTCTTGAAGTTTGAGGCTATCAGTATCTATTCATTAGCCTGTCAGAGGCATGCACTTCTGGTTCCTCTGGCATCTAATACCACCGGAGTTCTGAGGCACTGGGCTTAGGGCTGGACCTGCAACCTGGAGTCACAGTAATCTGAAACTTAGTTCTTCTGAGCACCACAACATGCCCACGTTCTCTGTGTTCAAGTGCAGCAGCGATCTACCTGAATGATCAAATTACACAGTAGCTTGATTTTGTAATGCAGACTAAACAATTGCCTAGGAAAGAAAATGCTATGTTCTAGTCTCCCCTACCCTCCTGAAATTTAGAGCTCCTTCTTTATTCCTGTACTTTCTGTTTTCCTAGATCAAGCAGATTTCATTTCCTTCTCTGCATATGAAAGTGGGGAGGGGGCAAGGATGGGAATTAGGGATGGGGAAAGTTGCCTTTATCAAAAAGAGAATAATAAACAGAATAAAGGTAATATAAGAAAGTATTTGCTTACTCTCCTTAGACATCTGCAACCCTTTTTTGTATTATTTATGGATTATGAAAATAGTATATAGAATCAGACAGAATATTTTTTTTAAACTTAAGATAACTCTAGAAAATATAGGGTAGATCTGGGAAATATATTTGCTTTTGTTCAAATGAGATCTATAGTACATCTTTGAAAAACCTTGGAAAAAGTTTCCCCATGTTACCAACTTCCAGGAGTTCCATTGTGTTTCTTAGTCTGCTCTGTACACAGCCTGTAAATGAATTGTTTTCTTTTCTTCTTGCTTTTAAGGCTATTTCTCACTCCAGCTCCATCCAAATGTGGATTATATTTTAATTTTTTTATTAAAATTTTTATTGCTATCTTCAGTTTTTATATCATCTTTACTTTTCAATCTATTCCTTCTCTTCCTCCCATCTTATAATAAACAAGAAAAAAATAAGTCATTGAAAAAAACCAACACATTAACCGAGGCCAACAGTACATGCAGTGTTCCTTACTTGGGGATCGCTGAATAGTGACTTTTGCATAATTAAATTCTTCATGGAGGAAATCTGAATACGAGATCAGTTTTTTCTTAATTCAGTGGGATTTCTTGGTTGTAGAGACACAGCCCAAATCACTGACTCATCAGATAAAAACAACTTGTGTTTTTTGGTGTAGACACTTGTTTAAGTTACGTATTTGGTTTGTTTCTAAGAGGATTTTTTAAAAAATGATTAATGGAGGCCAAGACTTAGTTGTTCCACATGTCATAGAAAGGCTGAGCTAGAGACTAGACAGGCTATAATTCTTTCTTTTTAAAAAGGAAATGTTTGTTCAAATCTTTCTGCGCTTACCAAAGACTGCTCTCAAAACAGACTTCATTCTTTTTCTCCTGAGTATTATTCTTCTGGGTTAATGGACGAAAAAGACTAAGTTTTCTGAGGCTACTTACTATAATTAAATGGTCATGGCTGGCTTTCTAATCTGGAGCCCATATTTATGAAGTACTTTAAGGCTTATAAGGCACTTTTCCTTCACAACAACCAAAAAGATTCAGTAACTTGCCCAGGGTCACGCAGGGTTAGAAGCAGACATCATGGCCAAGGTCTCCTGGCTACCAGGCAAGAGTTTTTGCTCCATTAACATTTGTACCTTTTTTGTATTAGTGATGAGTTATTGAAATAGCACATAGAGTCAGAGGGAAGAATATATGTGTTTTAATTCAAGATAACTTTAGAAAACATGGGGTAGATCTGGGGAAAATAGGTTTGCTTTTGTTCAAATGATATCAATAGCACCTCTTTAAAAACCTTAGTAAAAGTATGTAGTATGGGCAGGTGCTAGTGTGTTATCTACTGTCATGGGAAGGTTATCCAGGCAGGCTTTCTGGGCCCAAAATATCTCCCTCTTTGGTCTGAAATATCACAATTAGAGGTTCATGTCTTTGTATCTTTGAGGCTTTTTGAATCTTCAAGATCTATTCTCAGTTAATATCTTTCCTGAACACAAGGTCAGGGCAAACTGTTGGGGAGAAAAAGAGTGTTGAAGAGGGATGGACTTCACTGATGTCAATCCTATTTTGCCTTGCTTTGTACCCCAACTGCCCAAAATATCAATGAACCCAATCCATCTCCTTTGCCTCTGAGGCCAGGAAGCTGAGAGTTTTGGTCTCTCCTGAGTATGGACTACTGGGCTTCCTTGAACTTTGCCAATAATAATAATAATAATTGACATTTATATGGCATTTTTAATTTGGCCAGGCATTTTATGGAGATGACATTACTTGCTTCTCATCACAAAATGTCCTTCCAATTAGATCTGTGCTTCCTCCCTATTGCACCCCCAAATTATCCTGTATCTAGGCATAGGGATTAGACTTGTGATTTCACTGGTTTAGAGAATGCCTAGATCACTGAGAGGTAAAGTCACTTTGCCAGGGTCACAGCCAGCACATTTCAGAGACAAAACTTGAATCTGTATCATCCTGGTTTTGAACCAATTCTCTAGCCCCTGCAAAATTCTGTCTCTTTGCACAAATTTTGCGGTGACTTTTTTGTGCTGTTGTTATACTCTTATCTCCAACACCCAGTAGATGGTAAGTGGGATGAGGACAGAGGCTGTTTCCTTTTGTCCTTGTCTTTGAATGTCCAGCATCTAAGCGGCATAGTGAATGCTGGGCCTGGAATTAGGAAGACCTGAGTTCAAACCTCTGTGGCCTAGGCAGGTTACTTAACCTGTTTGCCTCACTTTACTTATCTGTAAAATTGGGATAATAATATCACTTAACTCCCAGGATTGTTGTGAGGATCGAATGAGATAATAATTGTAAAGTGTTTAGCACAGTGTCTGGCACATAGAAAGTATTAATGATACGGTGTGGTTGTTGTCCTTCATTCTTGAAGAGGACCAAAATGACATCATTATACTAAAGTCAAGTTTTAGTGTGTCCAACTGTGGCTGATCAGCTGAATATGAGCTTGGAATGCTCTGCCATGGATCAGGCACAAACAGTCCATGTGAACATTTGGGGTGGATACTCTAAATTTGTGCTTCCTGTGTTTCCTTTGAGCTGTTTTGTTTCTGCTTTGCTCACAGAGCACAGCACCTTCTCTGATGGGGGCACATCATGCTGAGCAGTCCTGTACCAGTGTCTCCCATGTCACACAATCAATTCCAAAGTTCTTAAGAGAGACCTTGAGAGTGTCCTTGTTTCACTTCTTCTGACCACCACATGAACGCTTGTCCTGTGTGAATTCTCCATAAAATAGTCTTTTTGGCAAGGATCTGTTTTGTATTCAAACATCGGAGTTGCATTCTGGAGCAGAATTTGAATGCTTGGCAGTTTAGTTCAAGAAAGGACTTCAGTGTCTGGTATCTTATCCTGCCAGGTGATCTTCAAAATCTTCCTAAGACAATTCAAATGGAAATGATTTCATGTCCTGGCATGGCACTGGTAGACTGTCCAGGTTTCCCAAGCATACAACAATGAGGTCAGCACAAGGGCTCTGTAGACCTTCAGTTTGGCAATCAGTATAATACATCTTCTCTCCCACACTTTCCTTCAGAGCCTTCCAAACACTGAGCTAGCTCTGGCAATGCATGTGTTAACCTCATTATCAATGTGCATATCCCTGGATAGTATACTACCAAGGTAAGTGAATTAATCCACAGCATTCAGAATTTCTTCATCCAAGGATAACCAAGGGGTCTCAAACCCACAGGTGAGGTAAGGAGGTGTCTACCCAAATCATGTGAAGACTTCCCCTGGTGGAATGGGTGGATGAGAACAATTTGTTTCAATGGCCATGAAGGCAGCTGAAGCAGGCTTTGTGCTGTGGAGCATTTAGAGCTTGCTTAGACATTGCAGACGCCAAGGTCATCAATTGCATCTTGAGTCATCACCAATCATCTTGATTCTGTCCTGCCACTAGAATGTGAAAACTCTGGAGGAGAGAGTGAGGCTGATGACTTTGTGCAGCTCTGCCTCACTTAAATTCAATTTATGATGTGAATCAAAAGACATCACCCCCACCATTTTACCTATCTCAAAGTCCTGTGGTTATAGGCAAGTGACAAGGTAGCAGGTGCGGATACCCTGGGAGCTATAGTCACAAACCTGCACACAGGCAGCCCAGACCATAGGGTCATTTCTCACTGGAAGCAGCAGTGGGATTTGGCAGCACCTCCCCCTCCGCCTGGATATCTGAGCAGCTAGCATTTAATAAATACATAATGAATTAAATTATTAAATAATTTTGTTAGGCAAGTACTAAAGATTTTATTATTTCCATTTTACAAATAAGGAAACTGGGAGTGAGGGAAGTTACATGACTTGGTCATAATCATACAACTAGTTACTCTGTAAGGCAGGATTTGAACCCAGGTCTCCTTCTTCTATCTAGATCAGAGGTTCTCAACCTGTGGGTTATGTTCAATCTGTAACAATGAAAATACATCTTGCATGTCAGGTATTTACATTACGATTCATAACAGTAGCAAAATTACAGTTACGAAGTAGCAATAGACATAATTTTGTGATTGGGGGTCACCACAACATGTATTAAAGGGTCACAGCATTAGGAAGGTTAAGAACCACTGCTCTAGATCCAGCACTTAAATCACTATGTCATACAGCCTCTATGAGTTGCTTCAGATAGCCTATGCCATTGTTTTCCAATTATTATACAACAAGATTGTGTCTTTGCTTCATCTTTACATCCAGTATTCTTCACCAATGCCCTTCCTAGGAAGATTTTCTTTGAATAAGAAAGTAGAAAGAGTAAATGTAGGAGAGACTACAGTGATCGTGTGTGCCTGTGTTTGATATGACTGTGAATATGGACAAAAGACTACAACAGTGGATAAGGTGTTTGCCAATCAACTCATAAATCAAAGGATCATAGCTTCAGAACCGATCCAACTCCCTCAATTTATAGAGAAGGAAACTGAGCCCCAGCAGGATTCAGTAACTTGCCCAAAGGCACATAGTCACCACATCACAGTCCTCTGACTTTAAATACAACATTTAGATGTGTCATTGGCTGAATGAAGCTGGGAATTGATGACCTGATTGAATTTATGTAGACACTGGTATAGGATAGAGATTACACTCACCTCACGATAAGGTAGCAGTCACAGACACCCAATTCTGCAGAACCATTCTCATTATGTTAGAGACCTATTGGTCTTATTTTTTTCTTCAAGACCAGGGCTGATGTTAGACCTCTGCCTTCTTGTGCTTGTTTGTTTTGGGCTATACATTCTGGGAAGAGGAGATTCCTTCTTTCCATCCTGCAAGCTGTCCTTACAATAATTTGTTATTTTTCTACTTTTAGAGATAGAACTAAGTCTGATAAACCCTCTTGCAAATACCAGTCGTGATTACCCAGAGAGTATAGGAGAGTTCTGAGGCCAGTATAGGAGCTGGTGTAAAAGACGGTTAATTAACTCACACCAAATGGGAAGATTTTTTCCCCCTTTCATTAAGGGAAATATATTATGCAAACGAGCCCCTTGTGTGTGAGTCATTATCTGAAAAGTCATAGGCCAAGAAAATAGCCTGAATACAAAACGCAAGTTTATGTTAGACATGCGGCCCACAACTTGGGCATGTTGGTCTAGACGTAGTCCAGAAATCAGGTATGACACCTTTACAGCATGCATAAACACAGAGGGACAAAAATGAGCACAAAAGCATCTCCTGAGAAAAATGAGTCTCTTATCTAGTTTTGAGAGAGGAAAAAGAAGGAAGAGGAGGGAGACAGAAAAAGAGTAAAGAAGAGAAAGGAAGAGGCAAGAGAAACAGATAGCAAGAGAGGAGAGTGATTAGAGTGAGGAGAGAGAAGAGGAGAGAAGAGAAAGGTAGAGAAGGGAAGAGAAGAGAAGGGAAGAGAGCTGCTGGGCTCAAAATTGGGACAAAATTATGACTGCTGAATTCTCTGCCTGGTTTTTTATTCAGTGGCAGGAAATTACCATGTGACACTCAAGGATGCTTTCCATGCCTCATTTGTCTAATCAGCAAATTAGAATTCATAAGAGCTAGCTCCCATATTAAGAAGACAAATCAGACAGTATTTTTTGAATTGCTTGTAAAAAGCAATTCGGTTAGGCAAGAAATATGTATTTTAGCCTATATTCTAAGTCTTAAAACCGAAAAAGTTATAGATATCATGTATCTTTATTTCTCCTTAAAAGTGTGATGCCATTCTAGCTCAAATGTTACCATTTGTGCATCTGTTTCTTTTGGTTAAGGCATCATATTTCCTGGAGTCCTCTCTTAAATGCTAACATACCTCAGAGAGGCAAGAGTTAAACATAATATTTTTGCAAAATTATTAATACCTAGCAAATCTTCACAAATTTAGTATACAGAACAAATAAGTTTTGAAGGGAACAAGATCATGGGATCATAGATAATCACAGAATCATAGATCTAGAATTGGAAGGTCATCTAGTTTAACTGTCATTTTAATAAATGAGAAAAATGAATCCAGAGGGATTAACTGTCTTACCAAGGTCACACAGATAGTAAGTGGCAGTTTATAGATTTGAGAAAACAAGCTCCAGGTATACAGAGAAATAGGGGATCCCACACTAGAAGGAGGAGATCAGCAGAACAAGAAAGGGGAGATAATGCCAAAGAACAAGTTTTCAACTTCCTAGTGGAGCACAGAGCAAGTCTATAGCCTACTATTATAACCTCCTGTGCCATGGTGATGGCAATATCGAACTTTTGCATGAAAAGTATCTCAGACTAATTGAAACAGATTCTGTCCAGTCTAAAAAGAATAACTTGATCTGAATCCAAGGCCGATCTGTCACAGTGACTGCACCCCCAAATTTTCTCAGATTGTTCACAAACCAAAACATATCTGGAGAAAGTCTCTGCTTTCAGTTAGAAGTCTATCAATTTAGACTCAGCACAGAATTAACTTGGAAAAAATGAGAGATCAGCAGAGAAATATTTTTTTTTCAAATGAGCGAAGCCAAAAACAAAGCACAACCACACACAAAAAAACCAGATCATCATGGTTTAGTGGTCTACTGTTAGACCTCCTTTAACTGAAAACTGGGTGGTAAGTCCACCCAACAGAGAGAAATGTAAAGAGACGGCAGTGATCCAAGGATTTTTCTTCTGTGTCCATGAAGTGTGGGTAATTGGGAAGAGGGGAAGGAAGGAGAAAAAGCATGAGATTTTTAAAAAGTTATTTGTATAATTTAGGCAAATGCCTATTAAGTCTGTTGACTGAGATAGCGGGTAAGGTTCCTAATAGCTCTGAAATTTGGTTCTTTTATCATATGGTGTTTCTAGTTGAATAGATCTGATCTCAAAGTCTTTATACAAGTAGAAGACTATTCACCAGCCATGGAGTTCAAGTAGTAGACAAGAATGCTGCTAATGCATTCTCTTCATCGGGCCTGTTCGTTCTCATGAGAAAGCGCAGCAGCAGTAGCAGCAGCAGCAGCAGCAGTTTCTGCTTTGCACACAAAGGATAGAGGACAGCCTGGAAGATGAAGTGCATGCATTATGTTAGCAATTTACCAATCTCTTCCATACTTCCCAGTGTCTGTGATGCTAAGCATCCTTTCCTCATTTCTTATACTCTAGTCCCCTGTATAAACTCTGTGGTCCAATCATACTGACCTTCTTGCTACTCCTCATAGACTACACTCCCTCTCCCCAAAAGCGTGTATACTCCTTGAGGGAACAGATAGTTTCATCTTCTCTTTGTATCTTCTGCATCTAGCAGTGTGTGGCAGATAATAGGTGTTTAATAAATGGTCATTGATCAGAAATCAAAGTCCAGCATCATAGTTTATCAATTAAAATCTCCCTTGGAATCTTTCTTTAAAACTATAATCCCATATGATTTCTCTGTGAGTATAGAAATAAGAAATATTATAATATTTAGAAATAAAATTATGACAAAGATTTATGAAATGCCCATTATATGCAGAATTCAGATAGACAACAGGGGCAGCACAAAATTTAGGTTAAAAAAACAAACTTCTTCCTGCTCTAGAGAATCTTACATTCTGGTGAGGAGTCATATATTGATACAGATCTATATAATTCCAAATATTATGCGATAATTATCAAATTAGAGTTACCAATGTACGATGGGAGCAGAAAACTTAGGTTCAAGCATTGGACCAACCATTTAATAGTGACATTACCTTGGGCAAGTTACTAAAATTCCCTGAGGCTGAGTTCCCTTATCTGTAAAATGAAGAAAGGCTACAACAAATTCATGATGTACCTGACAGGATTGTTGTGAGGATACAGTTAGATAATGCACAGGAAATACTTCACAGCCAAGCACTTCTTAAATCTAAGTTGTGGTGATGGTGTTTGTTGTTACATGCCTGTGCCTTTATAGGACTGGATTTTATAGAACTGACAGGTTCTTTGAGTTCAATTCACCACAATGTGTTTCCATAAGATTACAAGGGATAGGGACCCAGAAATGTTAACCCTATCGTTTGTGGAACTATCTAAGAAAGCTAAAATAAAACTGGAACACTGGAATCATGGTTATATTTGTTGGACTTATATAAATCCTTAAACTTTTTGTGAGGGCAATTGGTTTGCATTTCCCTCAGAGCCTTCATTCATTCATTCGTTTGTTTGTCCATTCACAAGCATTTAATAAACATGGAATATGTTCTAGGCACTCCATTAGGTACTGGAGATTATATTGAGGAAGGGTTCTGATGGTGATGTCCTTGGAGTGGATAATTATTGATGGTATAGCTCACCAACAAAGCAATCAGGGCAATGGATAAATTGATGCCTGAGAGCCACATCAAACAGAGAAAGGAGAAAGAAGAGAGACAGACAGACACACACACATACACAGATACACAGAGACAAACATACACAGACACACAGAGAGTCAGGGCACAAAGGCATTGTTGCAAGGAGGTAAGTGTGGTGGCAGAAATTGACTTGGAGAGCTGTGAAATATAATTTTGAGATTTATAAACAGATCATGAGATGTGGGCAGACACCTACCTTAGACAAAGTATTACCCTCTTTTATTGATCAGAAATTTAGCAGACTGTTTTTGATGGTATTCCTGGTCTCACTTGAATGGTTTCCTTATTGTCCCTATTGGACATTTTTATCAAATTACTAAGTCACATCATCTCAACTCTGGAGGGGAGCTTAAAGGATACTTCGTCTAAATAGCATCTTTTTCTAAATGAGGAAAATGAGAAGCAAAGAAATTAAGTACTTTGCCCAAGGTCATGCAGCTAATTTCTTGAAGTATCAGGATTAACTCGACTAAAGAAGTATTTTAATTTTAAATTTTTATCGATATTTCTGGTTTTTAACATCACCTTCACTTATGAATATTTTCTACTCTCCACCCCTACAAGTCATCGCTTGTAACAGAAAAAGAAGAAAAGCATTTCAGTCAAACTAACTAATCCACTGAGTCTAACAGTGTATGTAACATTAATTACATACTCAGAGTTTTCCATCTCTACAAAGAAAGTAGAAAGGAACTTTATTTTTTATTTAATTTCATTTTTTTAAAGGACCAAACTTGGTTCTGATCATTGTAGAGCATTCAGTGTTTGTTGTCATTGCTATTGTTGTTCCAGAAATCGTACATATTGTTTCCTGGTTTGGTTTGCATCACTGTGTATCAGCTCATGTATTTTCCCTTCTGCAAATTTATTATTTCTTATAACACAGTTATATACCTTTAAATTCATCAACAAACACTTGTTAAGCAACTACTATATGCAAGCCACTATGATAAGTTCTAATAATAGAAAAATCAAAATGAAAAATAGTCCCTGCCCTCAAAGAACTTACATTCTACTGGGGATTTTCCCTTGTAAACTTGATAAGGAAACACAAGCTAATTTGAGATCAAAATTGCTAACAACTAGGAAAATCAGGAAAGACTCCCTTCAGGAGATAGGCTTGACCAGACACCAGAACAGGGATGAGGAACCTGTGACCTTAGGGACACATGTGACCTTCAAGGTCCTTAAGTGAGGCCTTTTGACTAAATCCAAATTTTACAGAACAAATCCTTTTATTTTAATTAATACATTTCTCTTCATCTTTTGTATTTTTATTTTATTTTAATAATGAACATATTTAAAATACCAAAGAATGAAATAAGTTTCAATTAAATAATCCTCCCACACTGACCTACACAATTGCTACACTCATTATTTAGTTCTAACTTACCCTGCCTGACTGATGCCATTACCACATGAGGCTGGTTGGCAAGAGTTTATGGGGATTGAGTATACCAGTCTGTTATCAGTTTTTGACAACCATGTACTATATTTCTATTTGAAGCGGAATTTGTAAATAGTTGCACAGCTCAACAGCATTTTTAAAATTCTGTTTGCTTAACAGCCTCTCATGTCAAAGAAGACTGAGAGAATATTGAAGGAAGAAAACAGATTTTTTTAATGAGGATTGAGAATTGCAGTATTATCTTGTTTCTCCCAAAGAGAAGATGATTTGCTTGCTTTGTGATACTGTAATATCAACATCAAAGAAATTCAATGCTCATCAGCATTATAACACTCGTAAGGACCACAAATATTTTAAATTAAAGGGAGAAGTGTGAAAGGTTTTATTGCAGAAATTAAAAGATGAAAAACAAAAGCAAAGACAATTCTTTCAAGCAGCAATAAGATCTGGAAATAATGTCACTGAAGCAACTTATAAACTAGCTTCTCTACTCGGGGGAAAAAAAGGGAAGCCATTTAGTGATGTAGAAATTGTGAAAGAAAGCATCATCAAAGTTGTATGTTGCTTAGACCCTGATGACATTTCAAAGTTACAAACAACTGCCTCTTTCAAGGACCATAACTAATCAATAGCACCCTTCAACTTAACAGAACAACTTCATGCAATACTTGAAAAAGGAAAATATATATTATTCAATCATTTTGGAAGAATCAACTGATACTATTGACTCAGCACATGTTTTATACTTCATTTGGGTCGTAACAGAAGATTTTCTTTGCTATGAGAGTTACTTGCTTTGGGACTCTTACAAACAGAATGTGGGAAATATATTATCTTCAACAACTTTCAAGATAAATGTCATGAAGTTGGATTGAATTTGGTAAATTTAGTTAGTGTATGTACTGACAGTGTACCTTCTATGATAGGAAAACATGAAGGGTTTGTTGCATAGATAAAAGAAGTATTAGATCCAGGTGCTCTCGTTTCTTTTATTGTATCTTGCATCAGCAAAATCTCTGCTAAAGCTATTATTTTAAGTGACATTGCAACAAGTTATAAGTACTGTTAACTATATTTGTGCAAATGCAACACAGCATCATCAGTTTTGTAACATACTAAAGTTAAATGACGAGTATTCAGTGTAGATTTGCTGTATCATTCTAAAGTGCATTGGTTATTGCAGGGGACAAGTGCTAGTCAAAATTTTATCTCTGCGAGAACAGACAGTTAAATTTCATGAAGAACAATCAGCAATGTGAATTATTGAAAAAAGATTTCTATAGGAATGCTGCATTGCTGTGTAATATGTCAAATCAAAATGATGTGAATATTTCTTTGCAAGGTAAAAGAAAGTCTATACATGATATGTGGCCCAAAATCCAAGCATTTCAAAAAAAGTAATCTTTTTTCAAAATGCTTCTTCTTCAAAAAGAAATTTTGGATGAACGTTTTCCCCAGTTAGTAAAGATCATTGATGAGTAGGATGCAAATCATTTGAAGAATATTGAGCTATCATAGACCTATTGATTGGAGGATACAATAAAAGGTTCACTGACTTTGAGAATCACGTCACCCTAAAATTAGCATTTCAGCCTCACCTAGTTGATATCACCAAAGCACCTAAAGAACTGCAGATGGAATTTAGTGAGCGCTCAGTACATGCCATTTTAAAGTCATTGTCTGAGGTTAAGAAAGATCAAATTGAAATGTGGAAAAATGAAGTACAATACCCAAACCTTCAGCAACATGCTGGCAAAATGCTTTCTTGCT
>CM053582.1:321759472-321771370 GCA_028627135.1 Pseudochirops cupreus | reverse complement strand
GCTAGGGTCCTCCCGGCTGCCGTAGCTCTTAGGAAGAGGCTGGGAACTCTTCCTGTTTACTTCCGGCTGACTGGATAGGGAGGACTCCAAGACCGAGGCCCAAGACGGCGATCCGGATCCAGGCCACTCAACGCGAGAGCCCTGGCCTGAGAACAATCGCTCAGTCCCCCTGCTGCCTGCAGGCCGCGGGCGGGAAGCTGCAATGTGGAGGCGGGTGCAAAACCTCTGCCTTTAGCTTTTCCACTCTGGAGGCCTTCTGGCCGGACTGCTTATCTCCCCCTTTCACAAATCCCTGCTTGCAGCTGCTGCTAATCAGCTCACCTGAGAGGCTCCTCCACTCCTCCCGTCCAGCCGCCCCCGGGGCACAGCTGGGGCTTCAGGCTAGGCTGGTTTTGGTTCGCAGTGCTGATATGGTTCCTCGTAGCCGAGCTGACTTTAGCAGGAAGTATCTTTGTGTGCGTTTTGGAGTTCTAGGATTGGTTTAGAGTCCTGTTTTATGGGTATTTTGGGGTGCCTATGTGAGAGCTGCGATATGTTGCTGCTGCTATGCAGCCATCTTGGCTCCGCCCCCGCTTTCTTGCTTTTTAATCATTTGTTACTGTGAATCTACGTTCTGCTACCTAACCCAAATCAAGACACCATTAAGGTCACAAAGGACTGATACCTATCTAGAGGGTTAGCTGAAACTGTAGACCTCCATGTTGCAACCAAATACTCAACTGCTTTCCAACAAAAAGTAGAGACAACAAAGTCATTAAAAGGTTAATTAACTTAAAAATTAACAAATTGTTTTTATTTTTTGAAATTATTGCATGCAAGTAGTTAGATTTTTACTAAATGATGTACATTTTTAAGTATATAGAATTGAAGTTTCTTGAAAGTGGCCTTATTTGTTTATAGCTAAATATTGTGGCCTTCCAACATGAAAAGGTTTTACACCCCTAGACTAAAAGGAAGCAAGAGTCTAAGAGGCAGAAATAAGCAGGGAGAGTATTGCAAATATGAAGGAATAGCAGGAGTAAGGACACAGGGGTAGGATATGAAATGCTATGTTCAGGGGATACTACGGAAGTGCTCAAATTGGCTCAGAAAAGTTAAATTTTCAGTGAGAACATTGGGATTGGCCAAGGCTGCAAATCAGGACTTGATTTATTATTTTGTTGATTTCTAGCCTTTAAAAGATGACAGAGGAAATAGCAAAATGGAGAAAAATAATGCAGGTTAAATTTTAAAAATGTATCATTTATACTTTAAAAAAACTTACATTAGTTGTTAAATATTTGCCAGCACGCTATTGAATGTAAACTTCTGCTCCTGGCCTTAAATTTGTACTGCTTAATGATATTCAGCCTCAGAAGAAGCACAAGTAATTCATGTCCAATAGAAAGCACACATTGGTATTAATTAATGGCAATTTTTAGTTAGCACAGTTTAGCTTAGCTAATAACCTTTACAGATCCTTACAGAGAAACTATGCTATATAAAGAACTAATTTAAATTGAGAGCACATTTGTTAGCCAAGGTATTCTTGACAGATCTTATTGCCATTTGGTGGGCATTTCCTAAAACAGACAAAAAAAAAGCTGGTTGCATTGTAGTATATTATATTCTTTTTAACTATTGTTTCATGCCCACGTATACTACGCAAAGAAGAAGACAAGTTCCTTGAGTGCAGGGACCATGCGAGATTTTTCTTTTACATCCCTGGATGCATCCAACACAGTGTCAGGCACAACACAATCCTTTTGAATGAAAACAAATTGAATTTTTACATTTTTTGGCTGAATTGCATCCCCTGAGCTGCTTGACTGAATTAAGCTGCTGGAGAATCAGAGGACAAAAAAAAGAGAAAGAGATCCAGAGGATTAAACTAGGGGAAACTATCCCAAGGTTGGGACATCAATAATTGCTGATCATTTATGCTTCTTATCCAAAGTAGGCAAATTCTCATTGGGCAGAATTTTCTGAAAAGAATATACAAATGCTTGGTGCTGTAGTTATATTGGCTGTCCCAGAAATACTATTAGCAATTTCAAAATAATCATCTCCTTAGTACATTTCAAGAAAACAGAGAGAATTGGGGGTCAGGGTTGGTCTTACTCTATTTTTGGCTGCCTTTTTCTGTTACTGTATACCCTCTTTCTGTCTCTCTATCTCTCTTTCCCTCTCTCTCATCCTCCCATCTCTCTCTCTTAATAGACTATTAAAGGAAATCAGGAACAGCTGGTGAGGGTGGTAAGATTACTTGTTTGAAGTACCATTCCACTTGTCTTAAAATATACACACAGACTGCATGTGTGTGTGTGTGTGTGTGTGTTTCTCTCTGTCTCTGAATTACTAACGAGGAAGCAACAAAATAAAATGACTGCTTTCCTAAGTTGTTTTGCAAATATAGAATCTCCCCCTTCCCCTGATTATCCAATTAATACCTTAAGCCTTTCATTTAAACAGGGGATACGAATAATGATCCCACTAGAAGCACAGTCAATATCCCACAATCTCCCTTTTGATACAAGATATTTAGTTTGGGTGCCAAAGGATGGCAACCTTCAGATTGCTTCCTTCAGAACTGTTCCTCAAGGTCTACCTCTCCTTTTCTTCATTATAAATGACGTCCTAAAAAAAAAAATCCCAGGAGAGATTGAGCAAGCTTTTAGAAAGACAATATTAACTAATACAAAGATGCTTAGATGCAACTAAAAGTTCCCATTTACTAACAGGAATTTGTACTTTTTGTTAGCTATGATGTATCTAGATATTGGAGCCAAACATCCTTTTTAACAACTGATGAGGAAACTGTATTTTTGAAATTCTGCTGTATTTTCTATTTACTCTAAGAGGAGACATACATATTTTAAAAAATCCCTGTCAGTTCAGTGGCATTATTTGGGCAAATGAAACATCTGAGAGCATAGCTTTAATAATTAAAGACTAATCCACTGCTTGTGTTTCTCACTTTATATTTTTCAAAGTGCATTTACATAATCAATGTCATTTGATCCTTACACAGTCCCATGGGGTTGGTAAGGCAGATATGTGACTCCCATTTTACAAATGAGAAGAGTAAGACAAAGAAGAAATTAAATTATTTTTTCAAGGTTCCAGAAACAGAATCAATCAATCAACCAGATTTCATTAAATGCTGAGAGAACAAAGACAGAAATGAAACAGTTGTTGCCTTCAAGGAGCTTATGCTGTATTGTAGGAAAAAAAAATGGAGATTATATATGTGTATATGTGTGTGTATACACACACATATATACACACATATAATTGTGTGCATACACATATATGTGTGTGTCTATGTGTACACACATACGTGTGTATATATATACATATACACATATATATATATATATATACATATACATATATATATATATGTATACCTGTGCACACATGCAAAATAAAGATAAAGCAGTTATGGGATATCAGAAAAGGCTTCAAAGGCATCCAGGTGGTACAAAAAGGATCAAATGAGATATTTTCAAAGTGCTCAGCACAGGGTCTGGCACATAGGCACTCTACACCTTCTAGCTATGTTGTTCTTTTTGAAGGGCTTGATAGAGTCAAGACTGGGATTCATTTCTTGCCTCCTATTTTGTACTTCTGTTTATTATTGGGCTATCTTCATGATCTCTTGCCTGAAGTCAGTTTAAAAATAAGTCAAAGTTCCCCTAATTGATAAATGGACAAATGATATGGACAGGCAGTTTAAAGAAGAAAAAATCAAAGTTATCTACAGTCACATAAAAAATCTCTAAATCACTATTAATTAGAGAAATTCAAATTAAAACATTAAAAAAAACATTAAAACAAATTAAAACTGTGAGATAGTACTTCATACCTATCAGATTGGCTAATATGACAGACAAGGAAAATGACAAATGCTGGGGTGAGGATGGAAGAGACACTAATGCATTGTTGGTAGAATTGTGAACTGGGTTTAATCATCTTTGGGAGCAATTTGGAACTATGACCAAAGGGAATACCCTTTGACCCAGCAATGCCACTAATAGGTCTGTAACTCAAAGAGATCAAAGAAATGAGGAAAGGACAAATATGTGCAAAAAAAATTTATAGCAGTTCTTTTTGTACTGGCAAAAAATTGGAAACTGAGGGGATGCCTATCAACTGGAGAATAACTGAACTGGTATTTCAATGTAATGGAACACTATTGTGCTATAAGAAAGGATGGACAGGATAGTTTCAGAAAAATCTAGGAAGACTCACGTGAACTGATGCAAAGTGAAATGAGCAGAATTGGTAAATCATTGTACACAGTAACAGCAATATTGTAATGATGACTGACTGTGAAGATTAGCTGCTCTGATGAATGCAATGATCTAAGACAGTTCCAAAGGACTCATGATGAAAAATGCCATCCATCTCCAGTGAGAGAACTGATAAATTCTGAATGCAAAATGAAGTATAATTTTTTCATTGTCTTTATTTTTTCTTGCTTTTTTTGCAACATAGCTAATATGGAATATATTTTGCATAATTTTGCATGTATATCATCATGCTTGTCTTTCCAATGGACAGGGGAGGGTCTGGAGAGAGAGAGAATTTGGAGCTTAAAATTTTAAAAAGAATGTTAAAAGTAAGTACACACATTCAAAAATGTGCCAATGATTTTTCTTTGACTGGAATAGAATGGCAAGATAAATGACTTACTCTGAGCAAAGAAATCTTTAGATTTTAAAAGAATCATTAGCATTTATGCCTCCTATAACTTGACATGTTTAATGGGTTATTGAAATTCATATTGAGAATCATTAGATTCTTGAATTCATGTGATTTTTCTTGCGTGAGTGGATTTTGGATGGAGTGCCAAGCACGTCATGCAGTTTATTACTCACAGGCACTCAAACCTGCAACTCCTCAGTCAATGGGTGCACAGTTGGGGCTCAGCTACTCTATGAGTACTGTAGGGTTCTTAACTCTCCCAAAACCATGGGTCTCTGTCCTTCCATCTGACTGCTGTTGCTGAGCAGATTCACAGGGGTTGAATGGGAGGAAAACCTTCTAATCCATCAATCAGCCAATAGTGTTGACTGAAGTAGGACCACAAGGTCACTGAGATTAGGAAAATTTGCTAGCCTTGCATACCTGGATTACCTGAAGGTTGCTAAATTGACTGTGATCAACATAACCTTGGATTCTTTGCCTCAATTTAGCTGACTCAATCAGTATTGGATACATAAGGACCTTCCCAATACATGGGCAGGTCAATCAGTAGTTAGTCATGGAATCACTTTTCAGCCAGGGCCTAGTTTGCCTAGCAATAGACCGATCCTCACACCTTAATACACAGCTGCATGCCTGTTAATGTCATCACTCCATCTGACCTGCATCTATAATCTGCCCGGTACCATTTGTTTGGAAGTCACATATTTATAAGTTTTCTTTTCTCCCCAGCTATAGAGTTTGTGTGTATTGGAGCGCTCAACAGCAAAATCAATTAACACAGGCATTCATTCGTATAAAAGAGGAAAATAAATAAAAACTGAGATTCTATACAAAAGATATAAAAAATAAGTAAATTTGAACTATAAATAAATAGTATATAAAAATAAATAGAATGTAAAAAATATTAAAAAGTCACTATCCCTGTCCTCATAAAGCTAACAAGATAAAATATTCTCAGATAACTACAATGGTAAGTTGTGTGTGTGTCAGTAAATAAGTTTCGTATAGCAGAGGTGTCAAACTGAAATAAGAATGGGGTCTACTAAACCATACGTAAGTATTCCTAATACTAAATTCTTAATAAAAAAAACAACAGAAAAGCATAAATTTATCAGGACCTTGGGTTGTTAAGCAAATAATAAATACATAATATTAATAGGACATTCCAGCTTTGTTCAGAAGGGCCCTAAAAAAAAAGTCTTATCAGAAATTTCCTTAAGAGACTCCCTGGTCCTTTGCTTTCAATACAAGGACAAGGTTACAGCAATGATTGCTATTGTGCAAATAAATACGTCTCCAAAAAAAGGAAGTAATACTGTTTTGAACCTCCTAAAAATATGGCAGAATGTAGTTTCTTATCTCAAGAAACTGGGGGCGGCGAGGTGGCGCGGTGAATAGAGCACCGGCCCTGGAGTCAGGGGGACCTGAGTTCAAATTTGGCCTCAGATACTTACCACAAAAAACTAGCCTTGTGACCTTGGGCAAGTCACTTAATCCCGACTGCCCTGCATTCCCCCCTCCAAAAAAGCCAAAAGAAAAGAAAAGAAAGTGGTTTGATGAGAAGTAAATCTTTGGCTATCTCCATTCTAGCTCAGCGATGCTCATATACCCAAATAGTCAAAGACCCAAATTATTTATCATTATTATTATTGACAATGACGGCACTGCTCCTCCTCTGCCTCCTGCTTGTCCTGATGAGACTTATTGTAGCCTTAGACTCAAAAGCAGAAATTACCACCTGGGAATCAAATTTTATCACAGTATTAAAACATTCTCACCAAGTGTTGTTTCCTCAAAAATAATTTACTTGACATAGAGTCATACAAAGGTCTCCAATTACGAGGAAACAGAAATCATATGAAGACTTCTCTGGAAATAGAATCTAAGAATACCATGTTTCTGGATCCTTTCTAACTTAGTGGGAAGCACGTGCTCCGTTTTCTAGCCCAGCAGACAGCTGTATCCAGGAAAGTCAGAGGTAGTCTAAGAAGCACAGACATGAGGGTCATTTTCCAAAAGCATGTGGATGAGCTCTAAAAGAATCTGGTGGATTTCAGGGCCTGTGACTATCAGAGATGTAGAAATGTGGATTAGGAAGGACCATTTGTTTGACTTTTCTTCTTCCATATTTAAATGACATTAAAAGTGCACTTTATCAATTACAGGTTTTTGTAGAATTTTTTTCTTTTTTTTTATTATGGGCTGTACACAAAGGTGTGATGGCAAATATTTAATGATTGGCTCACTGCGGGGAAAGGTATGTAGAATATATTTTTAAGTTTAATTATTATTACTTTCATTAATAACTTTTTTCTCCATCATTCTCTTAAATATAGACAATCCACAAAATAAAAAAATGAAGTGCTGATTTGTAGCACTTGCCACAAATTTCTAAAGTTGTAAATGCTCACACTGAAAATTTAAGCATCAGCTCTAGTGAGGCAGTTTGGGCCGGCTCCAGCACACCTCTGGGCATCTCTAACAGGTGACTTTTCTTTGGGCTCAGTAGAGGCCATATCACAAAAATGCAGATTCCCAAACACCAGGGTGTAAAAGCAAATAAGAAAAGACTGATGGACTAATGGGACTGACTACATCCCACTAGGCAGCTGCATCGATACTACAGGGTTGGTCACGTCCAAAAAAAGATCTTTGTCACCTCAACTTGCTATTTTCTTCCTTAATGTTGAGTGTGACATCTCTCCCTCTTGGCTCAGTCTGCCCTGCCCAGGGATCCATAGGCTTGAGTGTTCAAGAATCGTAGTATTTTAATGCTGGAAACATTAGTCCAAGGTGTATTTTCTTTGCCAAACTGGAGCGCCCAACAGCAAAATCAATTAACAAAGGCAGTCATTCCTATGAAAGAACAAAATAAACATAAACTATAATTCTATACAGAAGATACAAAAATGTAAATAAATGTAAATTTGAAATATAAATGAATATAACACAAAAATAAATGAAATGTAAAAAATGTAAATAAAGCCACTATCTTTGTCCTCACAGAGATAACAGCCTAGCTAGAAAGATACGATATTCATAGATAACTTCAATGGCAAGCTGTGTGTGTGTGTGTGTGTGTGCGTGTGTGTGTGTGTGTGTGTATGTGTGTGTGTGTGTGAGTAAATGAGTTTTGTGTAGTAGTGGTGTCAAATTAAAATAGAAATGGGACCCACTAAGCCATACGTAAGGATTCCTATGGGCCATATATTACTTAGAAAATCACCTGTATTTGTATACTTCTCTTTTTTAAAAAATTAATGTGTTAACACATTAAATTAACAAATTAAAATTGGAAGCTACATTTTTAATCTTGTTGGCATGCCCTCGCAAGTGCTATGGGCTGTATATGGCCCGCAAGACTCCTATTTGACGTCTCTGGTATGTAACATCAATGGGATTTCAGAGCAGACGCTGCTTTTGACTTTGCGCCAACGGGATGTGGGGAGAGGATGAGGTATATATTGTGCAAGAAGTCATGCCAAATATGAAGAATACAGGAAAAAGAGAAGAAACATGAAAAGGCTTGCATGGACTGATACAGATGAAATAAAAAGAATCATAAAAAATATTGACAATGAGTGCAATAATGCAAATGAAAAACTTAAAAGGCAGCAGACTTGTAAGGAATTGCAGGGAGCAATCCTTTTTTTTCTGGAGACTAGATACTGAAACTTTCTTCCTCTCAGGAGAAATGTGAAGGGAATTACGGGTAAATAATGTACTAATACCCTGTGTGATGTGGCAGCTTTATCTGTTGCTTTTGCCTTACTATTTTTCTTCATCATAAATGAAGGTTCAGTCATGATGGTAAGGATTTCAGGAAAGGACACGTCAAAACTTAAAGCAGCAGTAAAGAAAGCCCTTCCTCCCCCATTTTTTAAAATACAAGAATGATACCAAATACAGCTAACCACTAGGTCAGCTTCACATCTTTTTTTTTTTAAAGCTGATCTGATTTTAAGACATTTTTAACTCAAGAAACAAAATCAGTGGGGGTTTCCTGATTCAGCTCATTTGCACATTCCAGAGCTAACCACTCAGCAGAACTGAAGTGATCAAGTTTCCTTTAGCTTTATCATAAATCACAAAGATTCCAAAATGTCTGTCCTTCACAGCTTTAACTTTTCAGAAACCATCATGACTAATGAAATATTTATGTTAAAACCTACAGCTACTCAGATGGTGTCACATTCCTCAGAAGAGAGATTTTTACAAAAAGCACCATCTATAAATCAGTCAAACACTTTGATGAAACTCCAGGAATTCTGGGTTTCTGATATGACAGAAACAACAAATATTAGATCAAAGAATTCTGGGCATAAATTCTTTGCTCAACATAGCAGATTTCATTTATGGAGCTAATCAGATTTCAGGGATTCTTTCTTGCATTTAATGTTCATGTAACAATCAGCTTATTTACAAATTACCTGATATGGCTGGACACATACACACAAAAGCATAATTCAAGGTTTGAAAAATTATGGAGTTAAATCACTAATAATAGGAGGAATATAAAACAACACAATTCCAAGGCTTCATCCTAACACACACAATAAATTGGCTAAGACAAGAAATGATGAAAATAGTCAGGGGAAAGACAAGTTCACTAATATACTTAGTGGAGCTGTGAGTTGGTCAACAACCATTCTGGAAAGTCATTTAGAATTTTGTTTTTAAAGAATGACTAAAATGTACATACCCTTTGACTCAGAGCTTCCTTAGTTAGGCAGATGCCCAAAAGAGGTTAGTAATAAAAAGAGAAGGCTAATATGCAGTAGACCTAAACATTCATAGCTGCACTCTTTATGGAAGCAAAGAGTAGATGTTTGTTCATTAGGGAATGGCTAAACAAATGATGGTATATGAATGTGATGGAAGAATTCAAAGAAGCATGGGTATATTCATATAAACTAATGCAGAACAAAGTAATCAGAATAAAATATAATAATATGTATGACAAATGTAATGGTGCAAATGGGAAAAAAAACAGCAATAGCTAAAGGGAAAATGCTGAGTATTATGTAATTTTAATGCCTAGGTTTGGTCCTAAAGAAGATTTCAGAAAATGAACCTCCTTTGCTTCTCCCTTTTTTCTGAAAAGGTGGGGGGCTATAGATGTGGAATATTATATAATATTTTGTCAGACAAGACATGTTTATTAGGTTTTGCTAAATTGAAGCTTTCAATTTAAGCTTCATTGTAAGGCATGACGTATTGCATAAACCATAGGGGGAATATATTTAGAAATGAAGGTGAATTAGAAACAAAATATATCAACAAAATAAATTTTAAAAACAGGACTCTTTTTGGGATACAGGGTTGCCTTGATTAACTACTTCCCCACTTTGTTTTCACATACCATTTTCCCTAGGTCTCTTCAGTAAGAAGACCATAAAGATTTTAACTGTTTGTTATTTGGGGCATGAATTTCACTCTAGTTTTGTGATTTTGATCATCTGCATACAGACATTAATTCTGCTACCAGAATTGTTGAATTGATCTGCAATCATCTCTTTGAGGGATGACAAAAGAGTACACTGGTGGAGTGTTATAACAGTTACCAGCATCCTAGGGTTCTAAATTCATTGCTACTATTAGCCATGTGCCCAGAAGCAAATGACATTTCCTTCTAGGTTTTCTTATCTGTAAAATGGGGGTATTGAATGAGTTTATCTCTTAAAGTTTCTTGCTGTCTATAATTGAGGCAAGTAGAGGTTGAGTGACCTGTCCAAAGTCGCATAGTTCCTATGTGTCTGAGGCAGGATTGAAACTCAGATTTTCTTGACTCCAAATCTAGTGCCTAATCCACTTTGTCACCAACATTCATTTAGACAACTGTGGCAGAATTGTATGAGGCTGGGAATGTGTAGAGGAATTATGATTTTCGTATAATAACAGTTCACATTTATATGGTAGGTTAGTCATGATCACCCTGTGAGGTAGGGACAGGAAGTATTATTATCCCCCTTTTATGGATATAACTAAAGCTTCTGTGCCTTCTTATTAACTCCAGGATAAAACACATATTCCCCATTGGATATTTAAAGTCCTGCATCATTCCAAATTCTTTCTAAGCCGATCGCACATTACACCCTGAAGTGTGATCTATATTCCTATGAAATGGGCCTATTTGTATATAGCAGGCAAGCTCTCCCTCCCCACTAGATATCTCAAGGGAGGTTCAAGTTCCATCTCCCACAAGAGACCATTACTGATTCCCCAACTGTTAGTGCTTTTCCTCCAGAAAGTTTTTTAAAAATTTCTTTTGGATTTATTTTCAAGGACAGCATAAAATAGCTGATAGAGAGTTGGTCTCAGAGTCAGAAAGGCCTGGACTGAAGTTTTACCTCTCTTTGGCCCAGACAATTTTTCTTTTTTTCTTTTTTGTTTCTCTTTTTATTTTATTTTTTTTTCAACTTTGGTTTATTTACTTTTAGTTTACAGCATTCAGTTCCACAGTCCCTTGAGTTTCAGATTTTCTCCTCCTTCTTTCCCCCCCCACCCCCATCATGGTGGCATGCACTTTGGATACAGGATCTCCAAATATCTTCCCATTAATCATTAGTCAGGTTGTAAAGGATTGTAACTGAATGGTCAGTGGGAAAGAGGAAACAAAACAAAACAAGAAAAAGAAACAGAACAAGTAGTTTGTTTCAATCTGCACTCAGACTCTACATCTCCTTCTCTGGATGTGGATATCTCCTTTAATCCTGAGTCTTTTGGACTTGTCCTATAACCTTGTATTGCTGAGAGGAGCCCAGTGTATTGAGTTTAGTCATCACACATACATTGTGTCTGTGATTGTGTATAAATTTCTCCTGGTTCTGCTCTTCTCGCTCAGCATCAGTTTATGTAAGTCTCTCCAGGTTATTATGAAGTCCATCTGCTTCTTATTTCTTATAGCACAGTAGTATTCCATTACATTCATGTACCACAACTTGTTCAACCATTCCCCAATTGACGAGCATCCCTTTGTTTTCCAATTTTTTGCCACTACAAAGAGCTGCCCTAAATATTATTGTACATACGGGTCCTCTTCCTACTTCTCTGACCTCTTTGGGATATAACCCTAAAAGTGGTATTGCTGGGTCAAAGGGTATGCAGTTATTTATAGCCCTTTGGGCATAGTTCTAGATTGCTCTCCAGAATGGCTGGATCAGTTTGTAGCTCTACCAACAATGCATTAGTGTTCCAATTTTTCCA
>CM053582.1:321651568-321759372 GCA_028627135.1 Pseudochirops cupreus | reverse complement strand
GTTTTGATTTGCATTCTCTAATCACTAGTGACTTGGAACATTTTTTCATATGCTTATAGATGTCTTTAATTTCATCTTCTGAGAACTGCCTGTTCATATCCTTTGACCATTTATCAATTGGAAGTGGCTTGTATTCTTATAAATTTGGCTCAATTCTTTGTATATTTTAGAAATGAGGCCTTTATCAGAGACACTGGTTGTAAAAATTCTTTCCCAGTTTTCCACTTCCCTTTTAATCTTGGTAACATTGGCTTTGTTTGTACAAAAGCTTTTCAGTTTAATATAATCAAAATTATCCATTTTGCATTTTGTAATGCTCTCTAACTCTTGTTTCATCATGTAGTCTTTCCTGCTCCATAGATCTGACAGGTAAGCTATCCCTTGCTCTCCCAGATTGCTTACAGTATCAACTGTTATACCTAGATCATGCACCCATTTTGACTTTATTTTGGTGTATGGTGTTAGATCTTGGTCTATGCCCAATTTCTGCCATACTATGTTCCAGTTTTCCCAGCAGTTTTTGTCAAATAGTGCATTCTTATCCCAAAGCTTTGGGTCTTCGGGTTTATTAAAAGTGAATTACTATAGTCATTGGCTGCTGAGTCTTGTGTACACAACCTATTCCATTGATCCACTGCTCCATTCCTCAGCCAGTACCAAGTAGTTTTGATAACTGCTGCCCAGGCAATTTTTCTAAGATTCTAAGTTGCCAAAGAGTTGCTGATCTGCATTGATTAAGGAAATTTCCTCACCCAGGAGTTTCCTTCACTGATGCAGTTTCAGGTATGGGCCAGATTTTGAAATTATTCCTCTGTGCATGTACTGTTTCTGATGAAAAGGAATAAAGAAGCCTCTTAATGAGGGTGAAAGAGGAGAATGTAAAAACTGACTTGAAGCTTACCATAAAAAAAACCAAAAAAACAAAACTAAGATCTTGGCAACTGGCATCACTGCCTGGAAAATATAGATAGAAGACATGGAAATTGTGAGATTTTATATTCTTGGGCTCAAATATCACTGTAGATTGTCATTGCAGTCATGAAATTAAAAGATACTTGCTCCTTGGAGGGGGAGGGACCTATGGCAAATCTGGACAGCATACTAAAAAGCAGAGACATCACCTTGCTGACAAAGGTCTGTATAGCCAAAGCTATGGTTTTTCCAGTAGTAATATACGGCTGTGAGAATAGGACTACAAGGAAAGTTGAGCACTGTAGAATCAATGCTTTCAAATTGTCATGCTGGAGAAGACTTCTAAGAATCCCTTGGACAGCTGAGAGATCAAACTGGTCAATACAAAAGAAATAAATTCAGGCTACTTTATGGAATTTAAATACTGAAGCTGAAACATAAACACTTTGGTCACATAACGAGAAGATGAGACTCACTGGTGATGAGACACTGATGCTGGGAAAGATTGAAGTCAAAGGAAAGGGAGATGACAGAGGATGAGATGGATAGTTAGTGCCGTGGAAACAATGAAGATGAACATTGAGAGATAGTGAAGCATAGAAGGGCCTGGCCTTCTATGACATGGCCATGGGGTCATGAAGAGCTGGACATGACTGAGAGACGGAACAACAACAACAGTATATATATTGTTTCCGCCAGTAGAATACAAGCTCTTTGAAGGAAGAGTAATGTGTTTGTGTCTTTGTGTTCCTGATGTCCATCAGAGTGCATGGCACAAAGTAAGAGCTTAAAAAGGATTGCTGAATCAGTCCATCAGCAAGTATCTATTAAAAACCTACTATGTGCCATGCATTGTGCTAGGCAGTGAAGAGACACACAAAGATGAAATAATCCCCACTTGAAAGGAGTTTACATTCTAATGGTAGAGACAACACTTACATACACAAATATATAGTTAATAAATGCAAATTTATATAGTGTCTACTTTGTGCCAGGCACTATGGTAAGACCTTTTTAAAAAAAATTTTTTGGTCTTTATTAATTTGTTTGTTTACTTTGATTTTACAAGATTCATTTCCACAATCCCTTGAGTTTCAAATTTTTCTTCCCCTTCCTCTCTTCCCCCCCCCCCCCGCCCCATGGCAGCATGTGATCAAGTATAGGATCTGCAAATACTTTGACATTAAGCATTAGTCAGGTTGTAAAGAAGGATTGTAACCAATGGAATGAACAATGGGAAAGAGGAAACAAAACCAAACAAGAAAAAGAAAAAGAGCAGGTAGTTTGCTTCAGTCTGCATTCAAACTCTGTAGTTCTTTCTCTGAATGTAGACATCTCTTTCCATCATGAGTCTTTTAGAGTTGTCTTATAAATATGGTAAGAACTCTGCAATTTTTTTTCATTGGATCCTCACGACTTTGGGAAGTAGATGCTAGTATTCTCTCCATTTTACAGTGGAGAAAACTGAGATAAACAGATGTCAAGTGACTTGTCCAAGGTCATACAGCCTGTAAGTGTCTGAGGTAAGATTTCAACTCAGGTCTTCCTGACTCCAGATTCAGCACAATAAATTCAAAGTAGTGAAATACAAGTTTGTTTGGGAGGGATCGAGAAAGGCTTCATGCGGAAGATGGTACTTGAACTCCAACTAAAAAGAAGAGAGGGGTCTCTATGAGGCAAAGGAAGGGTGATAGTGCATTTCAAGAAGGTGGGATGGGAAATGCCAAGGCATGGAGATGACAGATGGAATACCGCATGCGAAGACCAGAGAGAAGGTTCTTTATTATGTGCCAGACACCAGAAGATATGGGTAAGTGAGGGCCTCAGTCAGGACTTGGACTTAAATCCAGCCTTTCTGGTTTCAAAGCAGGAAGCTCCAGAACTCTTGCTCAAATCATATGGCCTTAAAGAAACCAACTGGTATTAGCAAAGCTAGCTCACATGATTCCTTTAATAATACCATCCTGTTATTCACTTTGACACTTTGATGAGTTAGTAGCATGTCTCACAGCCTGGCCCCACTGAATAATTGGTGATTACCGAGTGTCTGTTGAAATGAATTCTTTATGCTGGTAGTAATTTTTGCTTGATGAAAACATTTTATATTATAGTCTGTGTAGTCATAATTATTTGAAATTTTTATGTAAAGTTAATCAAACCTTGCCAAATATTGATAGAGCTAAAATGGTAGCATTTCTACTATGACTTTTGCTGATCGTTGTTAGATAATGAATAGTTTTCTTGCTGTTTAAAAATCTCCATGCATCCTAAATGTTGTGGTTTGCTGATTAACAAAATTAGAAGCACAATCCAGGGCTATGTCACTTATCTCTGCATTTAGCTGCTGAAAAAAAGGTTTACTGTGATTAGAGAAAAAAAGCATTATCACTCAAGAGAAGCAAACGTGCAGACCTGCACTAGGGGCCTATTTAATTCTTCCTTAATGGTTCGGGAAGAATTAAATTAAATTAGGAAGTGGTAGAAATACCTGCCTTTCCTAATATCTTTCTCAGACATTCTTGCCTCCAATGTTTCTTATCAAGCATTATATAATCAGTAAAATCAGTGACATTTTCTATTGCAAGACAATTTCCACGCTGCTTTGTCTTAGAGACTCATCTTATACACCAGAGTATTTCTAACCCTCAAATATCTGGTACTGTGCAACTTAAAATGAGCTCAATTTTCAACTCCTCAATGAGCAGAAAACTTGCAACAGCCTGATACTCTTTCCAAAAATTTCCTGACCTGAGCTAAGGCCTACATTTATCTAAACAAACTCCCTCTCTCTCATCTCAAAGATGAGACGGCCCCCGCTGCTTGCCATTATTGTTGAGTAGGTTTGGATGCTGAACCCCAGGGAGCAAGAAACCAAAAATATTTGTGTGCATGACAGTCCTGACTCAAAGGAATAGAGAGAAAGGCAGAAATGTTTTAAAATATCTCAGAACATCCCAACTGAAATAAGACAGACAAAACCCAACAATTTTTTTTCTGTTTCCAGTGCTGTAAGTTGCATCTGTTGGTGTAAGATGAATGATTTTTGTCTAGAAAAAATACAGATTTTTTTCACCTTAATGCTTATAAGAGTGGGTCTCATATTAGTATAGACCCAAAGAAGGTTCAATGGAAACATTTTCATAATGAATGTCTCTTTTAGGAAGCATCTTGAAATTTAGCAAAAAATCTTGCCAGTCAGATAAGAGTTGGCATGCAAATAAGTGTCTGCACATCTGGCATACACATGTTTACATGTGAATGTGCAAGCCAGACAAACTGGAATGGGCTGTAGCCAGAGCGGTGTCAGTGTTTTCAGCTTTCTCTTGCCTTCAAGATTTTCTTGCACCTTATAGAGGAATTAGGGGAGTTTAGGAGGACAGGAGGTAGATATCGACCTCAGTAAGTTGTGACAGCCACAACTGTCTGTGTGACTAACCTCATTCTTCAGAAAGTCTAGGGATCTTTCTTTAGTGTGCTTCCTAATCACTCTTCCCCCACAGCACTGACAAGCAGAACTGTATAAACCAGGACAATTGGAACATCATCATAACTATCTGTGTGACTCAGATAAGATTGGGCAATAATGGCAGGGACGCTTTTTCCCCCTATAGAGATAGCAAAACCTCAGCAATATCCTCGAAGATTTATTTCAGTTTCTAAAATGGATTAAAAGCTGTGATCCAACTTTGCATTTCTCCTAAGGATTAGAAAACAGACATCCATGATTGCATAAAACCATCAGGAAATATCTTAACCTTAAGACAAATTTCTCCTTAGAAGGTATCTTATTTCTCCCTAATATTGACAACTTTCTCATCTTAAATGTATTTGTACTATTCTAGAACTAAACTGAAGGTGGTTTTGAGACTGAAACCTTGGCAACTCTTTGGAAATTTTCAATCATGCCACCTTTAGCAAATCACTGCAATCTAAAGTTTCCTTATCTGTAAAATAATGGAGATTATAGTCTAGTTGAAACCCAGGGTCCCTGCTTCTTCTAGATCTAACATCCTGAGATCCTAGGTTCTGACACTTGTTCCAGTCTCTGGCCTTGAGAATGCCCCTAGGTATTTAAAAATGTTCATGTAGGGAAAAACCCAAAGTCGTCAGGACTGTTTTGGGGGTGCTTGGGAAATTTCCCAATTTCCCTTTGAAGCCAGTGTTCTGAAAATCCTTGAAGTTGTTTGCTACTAGGGATAGTCATCTATCAATAAGTCAAGCCAAATCAAATCAATTAGCATTTATTACATGCTTACTAGACACCAAGCACTGTGCTAAGTGCTAGGGATAGCAAGACAGTAACTGTTTGTTTCTCTCAAGGAACTCACATTAGAATGAGAGAGACACTATGTGAATAATAGGATGAACTTGAGGTAATCTCAAAAGGAAGGCACTGAATAATAATAACACTGGACACCCTTGAATATGAACTTCTTTGAGCAGCAAAAACTACTTATGAATCATTTACAAAGAACAGGAATGTACATGGAGTTTGGAGGTAATGTCTAGCTTAATAAAAGCTCACAGGTCTCATTAAAAACAAACAAACAACTTACACAGTGTCAGAGAGTATTGAAATTTGGAGAGGTCCCACTTTCAAGTCCTACCTAGGGAAGTATCTTAATCTTTTTTGGTCTCCCTTTCCTGTGAAGTAAGGGATTGGATCAGCTGGATTCTGATAGCTCATATCTATGATCCTATAACAGCATCTAATCATCTATGCCGTTCATTAAATGTTCACCTGCAACCACATTCAAGCAAGGAAAATGATACGTTTCCTGACACGACAGCATTGCAACGAGTCCCTTTGAATGCTGAGATTCTGCAAAGGTTATAGGCATTTGTCAATAATGACCATATTATCCTGTTATCTAATCAGGCCATAGGGCTATGGTGGAAAATGCACTAAACTGAGAACTGGAGGTGCTAAGGTCAAAACCCAGTTCTGCTGCTTCCTGCCTCTGTGAACTTGGGCAAATCTCTTCACATTTTTGGGCCAGTTTCCTCCCTGGAAAAATTAGTATTTGACTAGATCAGGGGCGGGGGACCTGTCTCCTCAAGGCCACATGTGGCCTTCTAGGTCCTTGGGTGCAGCCTTTTGACTGATTTCAAGTTTTACAGAACAAATCCTTTTGTTAAGGGGATTTGTTCTGTGAAGTTTGGATTCAGTCAAAGGGCCACACTTGAGGACCTAGAGGGCCATATGTGGCCTCAAGACCACAGATTCCCTACTCCTGGACTAGATGATCTACAGATCCTCTCCGACTTCAATCTATGATCCTTCAAATCTCCTAATAGTAACGAGATCTATTTGCTCTCAGTTGACAGCAGCCATAATATATTTTTTAAAACAGCAAATGCTGGAACAATTATGAGATGTCTAAAGTGTTCTTATTGTTCAGTTGCTCAGTCACGTCTCACTCTTCATAACCCCATAAACCATAGCACACCAGGCCCTACTATCCTTTACTGTCTTTCAATGTCTGTCCAAGTTCGTATTCATTGCTTCCATGGCACTATCGATCCATCTCATCTTCTGCTGTCCTCTTTTCCTTTCAATTTCAATCTTTCCCAACATCATGGTCTTTCCCAATAAATCCCATCTTCTCATTATATGGTCAAAGTTTTTGAGTTTCAGCTTCAATCTTTAACCTTCCAGTGCATAGCCTGAATTTATTTCTTTAAGTATTAACTGATTTGGCTCAAAAATCTTTTCCAGCACTACAATTTGAAAGCATTTTCTGCAGTGCTCAGTTTTCCTTATAGTCCAACTCTCACAGCCATATATTGATCCTGGAAAAAACACAGCTTTGACTCTACAGACCTTTGTCAGGAAGGTGATGTCTCTGCTTTTTTAGTATACTATCCAGATTTGCCATAGGTTTTTTTTTCCCCCTAAAGGAGCAAGTGTCTTTTAATCTCATGGCTGCAGTTGCCATCTTCAGTGATCTTTGAGCCCAAGAATATAAAATCTGACCCTCTTTCCATGTCTTCTCCCTCTATTTTCCAGGCAGTGATGCCAGTTGTCAAGATCTTGGGTTGTTTTTTTTAAATGATAAGCTTCAAGGCAGCTTTTACACTCTCCTCTTTCACCCTCATTAAAAGGCTTTTTAATTCTTTTTCACTTTCTGCTGTCAGAGTGGTATCATCAGCATATTGGTGATTGTTGCTATTTCTCCTGGCAACCATAATTCAAGCTTTTTATTAATCCAGTGTGGCATTTCATATGGCATACTCTGAATATATATTAAATAAATAAGATGACAATATAGAGCCTTGCCATACTCCTTTTCCAATCTTAAAACAGTCATTCCATGTTTGGTTCTGACTTTTGTCTCTTGGCCCACATACAGGTTTCTCAGGAGACAAACAAAATGATCTGGTACTCCTATCTCTTTGAGGATTTGCCACATTTCATTGTGATCTGCATAGTTAAACACTTTAATGTAGTCAATGAAACAGAAGTAGATGTTTTTCTGGAACTCCTTTACTTTCTCCATAATTCTGCAAATGTTGGCAATTTGATCTCAAGTTCTGCATTTTTGAAAATCAGCCTACTTTTCTGGTAATCTTGGTTCACATATTATTGAAGCCTAGCTTGCAGAACCTTAAGCATAACCTTGCTGGTGTGTGAAAGCACAATTGTTTGGTAATGTGAACATTCCTTGGCATTGCCTTTCTAGAGGACTGGGACAAAACTGATCTATTCCAATCCTGTGGCAATAGTTGTGTTTTCCAAATTAGCCGGCATACTGAATGCAGCACTTTAACGACACCATCTTTTAGGGATTTAAATAGCTGGGCTGGAATTCCTTCATCTCCACTAGCCTTATTGTTAGCAATGCTTCCTAAGATACCCTTGACTTCATTCTCAGGAATGTCTGGCTCTAGATCAGTAGCCACACCATAGTAGTTATCAGTTGTGTTAAGATTTTTCTTGCTAGGTTCTATTGTGTATTTTAGCCACCTTAAAAAAAATCTTCTGCTTCTGTTAAATCCCTATCATCTTTGTCTTTTATCAAGCCCATTTTTGCATGAAACTTTTCCTTGGTATCTCTGATTTTCTTGAAGAGATCCCTCATCTTTTCCATTCTATTGTTTTCTCCTATTTCTTTGCACTGGTCATTCAAGAAAACTTTCTTATCTCTGTTGCTATTCTCTGGAATTCTTCCTTCAATTGAGTATATCTTTCCCTTTTCCCTTTCCCTTTCATTTTGCTTATTTCTCAGCAATTTCTAAAGCCTAATTTGCTTTCTTGCTCTTCTTTTTCTCTGCATTTTTTTGTTTACTTTGAACTTTTTTCTTTGCACTTTTAAATTTTATTATTTTTTCGGTGAACAAGCATTTATTTTCTTTGCCTGGTCACCTTCCTCCCCTAATGAAAAAGGAAAAGAGAGGAGAGAAGGAGAGAGTAGAGAAAGAAAGGAAGAGGGGAGAGAAGGGTTAAGGTTAAGAAGGATTAAGGGAGAGGAGGAGAGAAGAAAGGAGAAGAGGGGATAGGAAAGGATATGAGGAGATAGGAGGGAAGAGGAGGAGAGAAGGAGAGGGAATAGGAAAGGAGGAAAGGAAAAGATTAGAGGGGAGGGGATAGGAGAGGAGGGCAAGGGAGAGGACAACAGAGGGCAGGAAAGGAGAAGAGGGGAGAGGAGAGGAAAAGAGAAAGGAGGGGAAGGAAGGAAAGGGGAGAGAAGAAAGAAGGGGAGGAGAAGAGAAGAGGGGAAAAGAAACCTCTCATAATAGCAAAGCAAAGTCTTTCATTGGTCATGCCCCAACACGTATGTGTCGTTTAGTATCCTGAGCCCCCTACTTCTCTTTCAGGGGGCAGACAATATGCTATATCCTAAGTCTTCTGGGAAATGGCCTGTCTTTGCATTGGTTAGAGTTCCAAAGTTTTTATGAAAGCACTTTGTAACTATAAAGTGTTATATACACGTAAACTATTATTATTAGGACTCCCAGCATTGTCACTAACTGCCCATGTGATCTAGGGAGCGTCACTTGACCTCTGCCCTCCAGTTTCTGCCATTATAAAATGAGGGGGTTAGACTGGATGATTCCATACAGCTTAACATCCCATGGCTCCGAGTGTGTAAAAATAAAGTCCTGGAGAGAGACTAAAAGGGGAAGGCATGGGATGGCAGAGGGTCCTCCTCATCCATCTCATGGGGGTCACATCGATCAGAGGCAGAAAGAAAGAGAGAGGCCAAAATGCACATTCTGTGCTGGCAACTCCTATTGTAGCCCTTGGCTGAGCCAGCCAAAGCCCAGCAGGCACATCCTGAATATTCATGCAGAGATTTACTTATCACAATATAACCCCTGCTCTCCTAGAACAGTAGCCAAAGAAAGAACCCTCATTAAAATTTCGCTTCTACTATGCAAATTACGAGATTTGTTTCCCAAATTGGCCAGATGGTCCAGGGTGTGAAATGAAACGCTCAACATGGATGAATGGATGAGACTTGGTTTCAGAATTCTATGGACAAGACTGGGAATTTGGGGAGAAGGGGGGAAGGGTTGAGCAGAGGGAGAGAAACCTTGAAATTTTCTACAAGCTCTGCTCTTGCTGTTTGCTGAATAACCTGGCTAAATTTAAGTACAAGTTAAGGCAACTGATTCTGTTTCTGATACCCAAAGCCTGCTTTGTTTAAATGTTCATTAACTGAGCCGCAAAATACTGATCTGTATCCTACTGAATCCTGATTTCCAGATAAAGTCTTTTTATTGACTATTAGTGTATGAGAATCCTACTGTACCTTATTCTTAGCACCTTCTCTAGCTTCCTAGAGGTAAAGAGAAAATAAAGGAGGAGCTTAGGAAACATCATAAATCTGGTAAAAAAGGTGTCTTATAATAGTGATGGGAGACTCCAATTATCCAGACATCTGCTGTATCTCTTTATCAAAAGCAAAGCAGTTAATAAATTCTTGAGTTGCTGTAACAATCATTCCCACATCATCTCCACCTCAGTGCTTAGAATAATGCCTGGCACATAGCAAACATTTAATATCTGCTTTATCTATCATTTCCTCTTTCAAAAACTGGAGGAGCTTTCAAGGGAAAATTCTATTCTAGATCTGATTATCATCAATGAAGAGGACAAAGTTGGATACAATGGTAACCTGGGGGTGGGAAGTGGGGAGGTGAGTAATGGCTACTCCATCTTAGGCTCTGTGACCGAGAATAAGAGGAAAACAATGAATAGGCTGGCATGCACCCTAGTATTGGGGAGGACAGATTTTAAACAATTTGAAAGAAGATTAGGTAGGATCCCAAGGGTTAAGCTTCTGCAAGTGAAATCAGTCCAGGAGAAATGTAAAGTTGTACAGAATGAAATCCTGAAGCCACAAAGAAAAAGAATTCTAATGATGAAGAAAAGGGGGTGGTGCCTGAATAAAACTAGGTAGTTACACAGGGAACTTACCAAACAAATTTAAAATATCTATAAAGAAGACAGAACCAAAAGCAAGAAGCAGAGTATGAACAGAAAAGCTTGGCAGGAACTTGCCAAAATAACATGAGCAGTTTTAAAGTTCAGAAGGAGCTGAGATTTTGAATAATGCTAAGCATAACAAAAGCTTGCTTTTCCTTTCTTTGTTTAACTGTAATGGGGGCGGGGGAGGGAAGCAGAATCAGTGAAAGGATAGAGTCACTGCTTTGGGTGAATGTGAAGACAGTTACACACATGAGAATGAAGATAGAGATGCTCAGTTCTTATGGTGCTTCTATTTCTATTGCCAGGGGAAATTATCTTTGGACTGGAAGGCTTTTGGACAAAAATAGTCAGTGGGGATTTAATGCCTAAGATAAGTTACAAGATAGCAGTAAACCAATTCTATTTGTTCAAGTCACATGGTCCAAAGGAATTACACAATAAAGGACTGCTAACAATTATGACTGAACATTGTAACAAATGTCACACACACACACACACACACACACACACACACACACCCCAAAAAAAGTAAGGAAAGAAGAAGAAAAGAAAGGAGGGAAGGAAAGAAGAAAGAAAGGAAGGAGGGAAGGAAAGAAGGGGAAGGAAGGAAAGAAGGAAGGAAGGAAGGAAGGAAGGAAGGAAGGAAGGAAGGAAGGAAAGAAGGAAGGAAGGAAAAGAATGGAACTGCAGCTAAACCATAGGGCAGAGAGCTTACCTTTCATTCCTGGAAAAATTCACAATGGTACTATTAAAGGAATGTGTAGTCTGGAACAGAGGTATCAGGCATGTGGTCCATGGCTGCTTGTAGTTCACAACACTCTTGCTGCTGTTCAGTCATTTTAGTCATGTCCAGCTCTTTGTGACCCCATTTGGAGTGTTCTTGGCAAAGATACTGGAGGGGTTTGCCATTTCCTTCTCCAGCTCATTTTACAGATGAGGAACGGAGGCAAAAGTGTCCAGCGACTTGCCCAGGGTCATACAGCTAATGAGTGTCTGAGGTCAAATTTTAACACAAATCTTCTGGAATCCAGGCCCAGACAGTGCTCTATCCACTGAACCATCTAGCTGCCTCTTGTAAAGTCATACTTGCACTTAAAAAAAAATCGACCTTATGAATAAAAAATGGGGGAAGTCTGTCTAGATAGAAGTTTATGAGAAAAAAAAAAGGTTGAGGTTTTTAATAAATGTCAGTCAACAAGCATTTATTAAGTACCCACCATAACTAGGCATGGTGCAAAGTGCCAGAGATAAAAAGAAAGATGAAAAACAGTACCCGCTCTCAAGGATCTCACATTCTAATAGATAAAGAAACAATATTTAAACAACTATGTAAAAGCAAGACGTAGGCAAGATAACTTTTAGATAATCTGAGAGGGAGGTCACTGAGACTTGAAGGAAGCCAGGGAAACTAGGAGGAGGAGAGGAGGAGAGAGAGAGATCCAGGCATGGAAGGCAGTCAGTGAAAATGCTGAGTCATGAGAAAGAGTGTCCCCTGTGAGCAACAGCAAGAGAGCCAGTGTCACAGAAGGGAAGTGTAGTATAAGAAGACTGTAGAAAGACTACAAAGGACTCTGCAATGTCCTCCCACTTATAGGATCATAGATTTAGAGCTATAAGGGATCTCAGAGGTGATTGGATCCAACCCTTTCATTTTACAGATGAGGAAACTGAGACTCAGACTTTACATGACTTGCCTATGGCCACATAGTTACTAAACGTCAGAGGCACGATTTGAACCCAGGTGCCTTATTTCAAATCCAGTGCTTGTTAAAACATTCTTACCTGACCTTTAAATTCCAAATCAGATTTCCTTTTCTCTGTTAATCCCTCTCACAGACTGATAGAATGTTACAGATGGAAGGAACCTCATTCATCTTCTAGACCACCCCCCAGGACCTGGCATAATGCTCTGGACCCAGGAGGAAGCTATAATAAATGTTTCTTGGTTTACTGATTGAATTTTGTTATCCAGTTCAGTCATTTTCAGTTGTGGCCAACTCTTCATGATCCCATTTGTGGTTTTCTTGGCAGAGACACTGAAGTGGTTTGCCATTTCCTTCTCCAGCTCATTTTATAGATGAGGAAACTGAGGCAAACAGGGATATGTGACTTGCTCAGGGTCACATAGCCAGTAAATGTCCGGGGCCAGATTTGAACTCAGGAATCTGAGTCTTCCTGACTGCAGGCCTAGATCCACTGCATGACTGATTGAATAATTCAGAATGGCAAGTGAGGCATTGTCTTATAATAGAGGTGGAGGAGAGAATTGAAAATGAAGCAGACTGATTTGAGAGTTCATCTGTGAAGGGAACTCATGGTCAGACAACTATTTCTATCCACTTAGGCCAATAGTGCCCATATGAATTATTATGATCTCAGTCAACATTTATTAAGTACTTGCTATCTGACAGGCATTGTGATAAGCACCACAAAAACATGATTCTAGTCCTCAAGGAGTTGATATTCCACTGGGAGATCATATGCAAATAACTCTATACATATAAATGAACTATGCACTTACAGTGAAAATCAAAAGTTATCCTAGTGGAAGGTGGGTGAGACACATCTCCTACAGGAGGTGGGGATCGAGCTGAGTCTTGGAGGAAGGCAAGAAATTGAGGAAGTGGAGGTGAGGAGGGAGAACCTTTCAGGGACAAGGAGAAGCCAGGACAAAGAAAGGGAGTCATGAGATACAGCATTTTAAGTGAGAAGCCACAAGTGGGCCAATGAAACTGGATCATAAAGTCTGTTGAAGATAGTAAAGCAAGAGAAAACTGGAAAGATAGCAGGGGTCCAGATTGTAAAGGGCTTTAAATGCCAGACAAAGGATTTTGTATTTTGATCCTAGAGATAATAGGGATCTGTTGGAGATTATTGAGTAGGAGGGTGAAAGTCCAGGCATATGTTTTAAGAAAATCCCTTTGCCACTCTGAGGAGTAGAATCTCAAAATTGCTTTAATTTGAATTTCTCTAATTAGTAGTGATTTGGAACATTTTTTTTTCACATATCTATAGATAGACTGGGTTTCTTCCTTTGAGAAGTGCCTCTTCATATCCTTAATCCATTTATCAACTGGGGAATATCTCCTTATTTATAAATTTAAATTAGTTCCCTATACATACATATACATGTGTGTATACATACATACACATAGACACATATATTTGTTTCTTTTTTTAATGGGATGGAGAGTAGAAAGGATAGTAAATAGATTTTTTTTAAAGAGAGAGGTGGTTGCTTCAGATGTGAAATATTGCATGAACTTTCAGATGAGGTTATATTATTAGTTTTACTTAACTGTTTTATCCTGTTACAAGAGACCTCTCACAAAGTGGGAGCAATCTGTAAATGTTTGTAATGTAAAAACAAAGTACATTAGTAAAACTGTTTAAAATGAGTGAAAGATGAAGTGAAGAGGGGAAAGATTTGAGACATGGAAACCAATTAGAAAAATAATAATACAGGAGAGAGATGAACCAGATGTTGTGGTTGTATGAGTAAAGTGAAAGAGATACATAAAAGAGAATTTGTGAATGTAGAAATGATGAGATTAGACTGCAGATTGGATACATGGGGTGAGTTCAAGTGAGAAATTGAGAATGACATGCAAGTTGTGAACCTGAATGACTGACTGGTAGGATAGTAGTGTCCTTGACAGTAATAGGAAAGCTGAGAAAAGGAAAAATGCGTGGGAAACAAATGTTTTTGCATGTTTTTACATTCTAAGTTTGAGTTGCCTATAGGACATCCAACTTAAGGTGACTAAATGGCAGTTGGTAATGTGGCAATGGTGCTCAGTGTCAAGGGAAGGGCTAGATACATAAATGTGTGAACCATTTCCAAAAAGATGATAATTGGGAACCAGTAAAATAGATAAACCTTTGGTTAATTTGATTTTAAAAAAATGAAAGAAGAAAACCAATTTACCAGTATCAAAAATAAATAGGGTAAATTCACCACTAATGAAGAGGAAATTAAAACAATAATTAGAAACTATTTCACCCAACTGTATACCCACAAATTTGACAATCTTGGTGAAATGGATGAATATTTACAAAAATATAACTTGCCCAGATTAACAGAAGAAGAAGCAAAATACTTAAATATCTCCATTTCAGAAAAAGAAATTGAACAAGCCATCCATGAACTCCCTAGGAAAAAAATCTCCAGGGTCAGATAGATTTCCAAGGGAATTCTATCAAACATTTATTTAAAGAACTATTAATTCCAAAACTATGTAGACTATTTAGAAAAATAGGCAGAGTCATACCAAATTCTTTTTCAAATATGGTCCTGACACCTAAATCAGGAAGAGTCAAAATGGAGAAAGAAAATTATAAACAAAAAAGGTAATAATTGGATCTGTAGGAACATGGAGGAAAAGCAGAGAGCCTTGTGGGGCACCCATTGTTAATGGAAATGACCTTGATGAATAGCGGACTAAGGTGCAGTCAAGAAGGAGGAGAAGCAGGACAACACAGTATGATGAAAACCTAGGAAGGAGAGGGGAGAAGAGGGTATGCAGGATTAAGTAGTGACCAACAGAGAAGTCAAAAAGGGTGAGGAAGGAAAAAAGGCCATTAGATTTGACATTTATAACATCATTGGTAACTTTAGAGAGAATAATTTTAATTGAGTGATATAACTGGAAGCCAGATTGCAAAGAGAGTGAGAGGAGAGGAAAAGGAGTGCCTAAGGGAGAAGGCTTTGTCAAGGTCTTAACCGTGAAAGAGAAGAATCATGGGATGATAGCTAGCAGTGACAGTCAGATTAAAGAGAGTTTTTAAAGGATGTTTATAGGCAGTTGGGAAGGATCTAGTAACTAGAGGCTGAAGAGTAGGGATGATAATGGGGGCAAATCCGCTAGAGAAGATAGGAGAGAATTTTTTAAAAAGGAGGTTTTCCTCAGTAAGAAGAATGATGACTTCATGTAAGACAGAATGAAGGAATAAAGAGTGGGAGAATAGTTCTATATAATGTGAGAAGAGGAGGATGGGAGAAAAGGGAGCTCTTGATGAATGGCTATCATTTTTTTGGTGAAGTATGAGGTGAGGATCTAAGGTAAAAGGTTGGTGGGGAGTGGATGCAATAGGAGCCTGTGGAGGGGTAAAAAGTTTTGGAATATTTGCTCTGTTAAGTGGGGGTAGTGAATTAATTAAGAGCATGCTAAAGTGCTTGCCTTGCTTCAATGAGAGCTCAGTAACATTTATAATATTTTAAATACTATATATCAATAATATCATATTTACATTATTTAAAGTAATATTTATTGTGGCCCTAATTATATTCCGCAGCAACTCTGTTCGAGGAGCACATAAATAGAAGTGAAGAACAGTTAGAGGAATATTCAGCACTGATATTTGGTCAGGCAAGATCCATGCTAAAACAAAGGGGAAAGGGATTTGGGTATAGATGGTAGTGTAGACTTAAATTGATTCACTAAGGGACCAACATAGGGAAAGCAGAGGATTATAGTCAGTGCAGGGGTGATGGCTGGGTGGAGAAACTGAAGATGATGGTGAGGATGAAGAATGGAGTTAGGAGCCATAAGACACAGAGAAAGATGGTATGATAAAAGGTTATTGTTGGCATATGATGAGATAAAGAAATTTCATAGTTAATTAACATGGAAGCAGAACACTGTAGGATGATGACAAAATCGAGGGTATAATTTTTCTATGTGTAGTTGAGGGGGAGTGGAGGAGGAGATCTTCAGAAACAAGCAGATGTAGAAATTGGGAATTTATAGTAGAGACCTAACAGGGACAGTAAGAGGTTAAGTGACTTGCCTACAGCCACACAATCGGAAAGAGACAGAGGCAATCCTAGAAAAGAACTATCCAATGCCAAGCCTGGCTTCCATTATTATGTTATTACACTCCAAAAACTCAGAGTCGCTTCTTTGCATGTTACATTGTATCTTTCCATGCAGGAAACCAATTAAAATGAATAGAATTTTTTTTAGGAATGTTAAGAAGCAACTTAATAGCAGTCTTTAAGTTTGGAAAGAATCCCCAAAATAACACAATTGTAGAGTTTCAAGAAACTAACCAAGACCTGTTATTTAAATATGACAATAATGATGAGCAATGGCTCTGGAAGGCTAGGTTCAAATCCCAGCCCTGCTATTTACTGTGACACTGTGATTGTTACTTGTTCTGTTTCGGTTTCCTTATCCACAAGATAAGAGTAATAATATTTGTCTGTGTATATCACCATATTATTTTGAGTATGAAATAATTTAATGTAGGAGACATACTTTTTAAACCATACACATGGTAGGTTTGTCAGTGTGGGATATTCTATGGATGGGAACTCCCCCTACTGACACAGATCTCAACTGGATTATGACTTGGTAGAGAAATCCTAGGAGGGGTTTGTTACAAAAATATCAAATGATTTGCCCAGGGGCACAACACTACTAAGTGTTACAGGAAGGGTGTGAACCCAGGTCTTCCTATTTTCAGGTTCAAGGGGTGACATGGTACAATGGAGAGGCACTGAACTAGGTGTCATGAGACAGAACTTCAAATCTTGGTTCAGATGCTCACTCCTGAATGACCTTGGGCAAGTCACTTAAACTTTTTGAGACTCAGTTTCCTCATCTGTAAAATCAGGCTGAACTAGATGATGTCTGAGGTTCTTGACAAATTCAGAGTTATCACTCACTACAAGATGTTCTCAATACGTGGTCTAGAGTGTTTCGAGGGACCCTGAAACACTTTCAGGGGATCCTTGAGGACAAACTATTTACATAATATTACTAAGATGTTTTCATTTCAAATATAGTAAAAATACATAATAAAAATCCACATAAACAAAAATTCTTGGGGTGAGGAACTAAATAATTTTTAAGAGTGTAAAGGGATCTTGAGTCCAAAAAGTTGGGGAACTGCCATGCTATATTATGCTATTCCTACATAAATCATAAAGCATCAGGTCAGATTATTGTCATATTATGATTATTATTACTGATACGAAAGAAACCACTAAATCACAGGGCTACTTACCCAAGGAGACATTTTTAACATAGGGCTGAAAGAGGTCTTAGCAATCATATAGTCTAGCGTTTATTTTATAGACAATGATTAACAATAAAGTGGTAAAGTAGGCAATGGAGTGGTCAATTATTAAACATTTATTAAGTACCTACCATATGTCAAGCACTGTGCCAAGTGATGGGGATACAAAGAAAGATAAAAGACAGCCCTTGCCCTGAAGGAGCTCACAATTTATTGGGGAAAGACAACATATAAAAAGATCTGAAAATGGGTGAGGTGGGGGGATGATATGGTGAAGTCCAGAGGAGTATAGCCAAGTAGGAAACAATGACAGGGCTGCCCTAGGTACCCTCCTTAAATGGAGGCTGTAGTAGGAGCTCTCCTGAAAAGGAGGAGGAAAGAGTCCTGGTTGTGGAGTCAGAGAACCTGGGTTCCAATTTCAGCTCTGAGTCTTAGTACCTGTGTAACTCTGAGGAAGTCAATTCACCTCTCCTGGCCTCAGTTGTCCCCCAGGTAAAATGAAGAGATTGGGTCAGATGACCTTTAAGATCCATTTCATCTTTAAACTTGTGATCCCATGACCTATAATCTAACTGCTTACACAAGGGCACACAGCTATTTAATGAAGTATCTAGGATTTACAAGTCTCCTGACTTGAAGTAGAGTTTTCTTCTCATTTCACCATGTTACCTAAGGAATGTGGGTGTTTGATGTTTTGGGTTTCCAGAGGTTTGCCTTTTTGTTCTAGTGCAGATGCAGACATAGGCTTGTTTCCTAGCCATCCAATGGCTTGAAAGTTCCAAAAATTCAGTGGCTTACGCTGAGCCTACTGGCTACTACTCATTCAAACGTGTCTAAGGAGAATGTTTCATTTCATAATTTGAGGATAGTATTTCACTTAGCATTTTTATAAAACATTTCTCACATTGCTCTGTGTGCTGGGAAAATTTCCCATGACCCTCCAAGTCACCTCCATTTCTTTTTTCCCATACATACTTCTTCTGGGAAGTAAGACAATCTAGTTGAAGCCTAATGTATAAGTATCCGGTGGCAAGTCCAACAAAGCTGTTATTTTATCAGCAAGGAGTGAAAAGCTTGTTTCAGAAACTGAAGCTTCTCAGGAATGAAGTAAATGGTTTTGGTAGAGATGCCTTAGAGCCGATCAGAAAATTATTCACATTGCTTTGTTAAGATAAGTGAATTCAGCAAATACTTCTAAGATGTCCAAGGGTAGGATCAAGAACTTTAGCCATATAATGGATTAATGATGGAACAAGCAATTTGTAAAATTTGCCAGCTAATCGGTCTCATTGCCCTAAGAGCAAGAAATAGGTTTAGTTGTTATGTTAATAGAGATTGGAATATCAACCAAGGGAGTCGATTACGGTTCAAACATTCAGCAACTCGAAGGAAGTTAAATTCAGCATTAATTGTTGAAGGCTTGTGAAGTTAGAGACACAAAATTAATTAAAATCATTACACGCTAGACTTAGTTGCCATTAAGTATCATCTGAAAGCTGATTTAATTTACAATACCACTAATGGAAAAGAAAATAATGCATGGAGTTTTCAAATCAAGTGAGATTTATTATGTAACTCATTGATAAGTCGCTAACTCTAAATGAGCAAGTGTACATAGGCAACCAGGCATGAGTGAAAAAACTAATTTAAAACCCACAAATATTCTCAGCAATTACCTAAGCAAATAATGGCAGATATTTTCAGTGGTGTTAAATGCAGAGCACAGCAGCAAGAGGTTTGCATTATTGACTTGGACTATTTCTAGTCCAAGAGGTTGTAACCATTTGCATTTATCTCATCTTCTCAAATTATACACCAACTGGATTTATTTCCTTTTCCAGTGAAAAAATTATGTCTTACATAGTCGGCTGTGAAAAACTGACCAGTTCTCATCTCAGAGCTATTCAAAGACACTGTTCTGAGGTTAAAGGATAAAAAATGGCTTCCCTTCCCAGAGAAAAACAATTTAATTATTGAAAATATCAAAGTCTTATTCCATATGTTTCTTTATTTTTAAAGAATTCTTATTTTCACAGGCTATGTTGGCAAACAAATACATCTGTCTGTGTGACTGTTTCCAAATGTCTGTACCAACATTTCTGATAACAGCTTTCTAATGTTTCCTCTGCTAGATTTTGATAATTCCAACGTATTGAATTTTTGCTTTGAAATCTCTGCAATTATTGCTTTGCGGATGTGCTATGAAACAAAACCAGAAAATGAAGATCAACATAATAGAAAGTGTATTACTGAAATTCAGAGCATTTATGTAAAGGAGGGGCAGGGACAGATTTATTTCAGAGAAGCACTTTGCTGCATATAATGCCTTTATTTTTTTTTGTTAGAATTAGTCACAAACATTGACCTTACCCTTTATTATTAAAAAAAAATGTCCCTAGTCTGTTCTAATGCCTTTTCTTTAAATCAAAGAAACCATCTATATCAGGGGCCCATTAGTTCCCCAGAAAAATTACTATTTGAAGCTTTGAACCCTAGGAAAGCAACTTGGACCTTTGGTCTCCATGTTTTGTGTACTTTTTGGGTTATATTCATTCCAGCCCACAGACTCACTTTCTCTTCTGGTATCACTTTCCCCTTACAGTTATTATTTAGGAATGAACGGTTGAATGAATGAAGACAGCTGTCTATGTGGCAAAGTGGGAAGGGAGAAGAAACATTTATTAAATACCTATTTGATCCTTTTAACAGCCCTTTGGAGGTAAGCACTATATTATCCCCATTTTACAAATAAGGAAACAAAGGTACGTAGTGTCTTATCTCCATGCCACCTAGTTGTCATGATGCTAACTAGCTTTTATACAGCATCTAGGGGATAGGGAGACCTGAATTCTAATTCTGCTTCAGACATTTACTACTTTTATGATTCTAGATGAGTCACTTAATCCTTTTCAACCTTGGTTTAGTCATCTGTAAAACTGAGACAAAAAATAAGCACCAACTTCAGAAGATCATGGTGAGGCTAAAGTGAGATAGTATATGAAAAACATTTTGAAAACCAAAGCACTATATAACTATAGCTATCAATGAAAAGATAAAACATTCATTATGAACCTATGTGCTTGCTAGCTATTTTGCTAAGTTCTGAAAATAAAAATACAAAAGTGAGACAAGAATCTGACTTCAAAGAACTTAGATTATAAAAGGATGAAATGACATATTAGGGAATGGGGACTAGAGAGGGACATTTTGGTCTGGGAAGTCACAGGGATTATGACTAGAGTCACAGAGGAGCTGCTTATCACATCTCTTCTAGTATCACTGGTAGAATTGATTATTCTGCATATAGCTTGTATATACTTAGTTATTGGCATGCTGTCTCCCCCATTAAAATGTAAGCTCTTTGAGGGCAGGGACTGTTTGCCTTTCTTTCTATCTCTAATGTTTAGCATAGTGCCTGGCCCATAGTAATTGCTTAGTAAGTGCTTCTTGATTGATTGATTACTGTTCTCAGAGTGAAAGGTAGACATTAGAGGTAGGGAAGGGGTTGTTGAGCAGTAGGGCAGGTAGCAAGATATCTGGATAGGTCCATGTTTTCTGATGGATGACTGGATAGAAAGTGAAGCATGATCTAAGGACAGCTAGATAGAGTGGGTTAGTCCCCAAACTAAGTGCATCAATTCTTTCATGGAAGTGAGGTACATTCTCTGAGGTTCCCTTCTGAAGGGTGAGGTTTGATGAGGGAAGAAGGGGAGTGGTAGCAGGGCAGATGGCAAAATGCTCAGTCTGGCACATGTGACGATATCTTCTTAGCAAATCTGTCCAAGGCTCATAGGATCCTGGAATCAGATATAGAGCTGGAAAGGACCTCAGACACCAGCCAATGCAACTCCCGCATTTTATAGATTAGGAAACTGGAACTCAGGCAGATGAAGCTACTTGCCCAAGGTTTCAATGGTATATATGCTTCATTGATGAAGGGTAGTTGATATAAATATTAATTTATAATATGTTCCTTCATTTTGTTCTTTTCTATCTAACCAGTGAGCTTCATTTAAAGCAGTCTAAGAGGAATCAACCTGATGTCAGGAAGATCAGCTTTCAGATCTGGCCTCTAGTACATACTAGTTTTTTTATTGTAGTCAAGTCATCTGACCTCCAAGTGACCCAGAAGTTTCAGATTAGTTGCAAATCTGTCTTCCAGAGAGAGTTTCTACATGGAGAATTCCCTACACAAGTAAAATCATATTTCTGGACAAAGAAATTGCTTTTATTTTGTTTCCACGTCCCACTGCTTACTCACATAGGGCTTCCTTCATCTTGTATCTCTGCAGTTCATTTTTGGAACCCAAATGCAAGCCTTTGCATTACTGGTAAATTGCACTTCATTCGTTTTCTCTATTCTTCCTATTTATTGGATAATCACTGCTCTGATCAATATCTTAATGTTGACTGTCTTGGCTTGAAATTGCCAGGAAAGCATTTTGTGAAAATAAAAATTACAGACATGATGAAATTCTATTTTACTAAATCTGATCATTTAATTAATCACTAAAGTACTTCCACAATAAAGTAATGTACTGGACAGAAGGAGGAAAGAAACAAGAGACTAGACTGTTACAAATCCTGCAAACTTGAAAACTTTTCAAATTAATTTTCTTACCCCTCATCTCTAAGTTACCTTCTGTCCCTAAAACCCCAAACTTTGGCTTTAGAAATAGAGATAGAGATTGAACTTTTAAAATTTGGGATCGTGTTAAAGTATCTAAAATGGAATATCATAATAAAGTGCAAGTTTATTTGAAGACACATGAAAAAATTATAAACATTTTTAGAAAACAACCATAATAAAACCACATATAGATAGGTGTGAAAGAGTGTAATCCTTAAATTGTTAGCTCCTTGAGGACAAGAATTGTCTTTTGCCTCTTTTCGTATCCCCAGTGCCCGGCACAAAACAGGTGCGTAAGAAAGGCTTGTCGATTAATTTGATAGATCATCAAACCCTATGAGGAAATGCTGATAATATGACAAGTAATGGAATAATCAGTGGTGAGTAGCTTTAATCAAGGAGGGCTTCATGTAGGGGTAATTTTTAAGTAGACTTGGGAAACAGAAGTAATAAATATCACATTAAGATGAAAACATCATAAGAAAGTCATTGTCCGGGGCCAGGGATGTTTGTGTGAGTTCTGCCAAAATGAGTAGGGAACTGAGATGTAATTTCTTCAACTTAGGCACTAGATCTTAATGGGACTGGGCTTTCTCTAGTCTTTATTGTGGTTCTTACTAGGAATTAAGCATGTCATCTGCCATACACAACCAAATTCCTGAACAAAATTACCTTATGTTAGGAGCTGTCTAAAATATGATATATGCCTAAATCCTCTAGTCTTAATCCAGAAAATGTACAATAAGCAGGAAATTGCTCTGAATTTACCCTTAGAGAGGGACTTATCTGTAGGTAATCCTTTTTATTTCATTTGAACCTCAAAAAATAAGAGTAATAGTATGTGAATAATAAAGCATGATGACTTCAAGATACCCCTATAATTCTCCTACAAGATGTTTGTGACTTGTCACATATGTAAGTGTTGCATTAATAATGGTATGTTAGTTAAGGGGAGAGAATTGCCTATTGTGTCATTGGGTCAGTAATACTATTCACATTTGTTTAGTTGATTTCTAAGACCTTCTTTTTCTCATCTCAGATACCAAGACATTTCAGTAGTTAAATGTTAAGTTAAATAAGCTCCCCAGGATGGGGATCTTGCCCTTCAAAATATTTTATCCATATTGACAATGATAGTGGTGACAATTAGTAAGAGGAACAATAATAAAACAATCATTTATGGAAATGTATTATAAGGAATAATGGATCCACTCAGTTCAATAATTAATGAAACAAATTGTAGAAGCCCAACAAATCAGCCATTTGGATAAAAGAGGAGACTAAGTATGAGGACAAAAAGAAATACCAAGCCAGGAAAAAATATAATGGATATATATGTGTGTGTATATGTGTGTGTGTGTGTATGTATTATGTATATGCATATATATGTATATATGTACATAAACACACATAAAATCTCCATATATCCAAGGACTCATTCAGATAACATGCCCTTGTATCCTGTTCTTGTTCTCTAAATTTGCAGAATGGGGTATGAGAGGATATTATCTGGATGAGATAATCAGATCTTAGCAGTTTGTGTAATTGAGGATATCTAGTGAATGTCTTAAAGGTAAATGCATCGCACATGGAATATTTGAAGGATGACATCACAGTCCTGAGCTTTCCCAAGAGGATATTAAGGGAGGATATTAAGGACACCTAAGTCAAGAAGGGAATGGTGATAGATGGGGTCTGACTTCTCAGTAACTTTGGTCAATTGTACAAAGCAGCTTTGCACAATGAATATGAATGGAATCCCAACCCAAGTCCAGTGAATCTTGGCTCGTAAGAAGGAAGGAAACAAGCACCTGCTGTCAGGCAGGTCACAAGATTTAATAGGAATTATGCTAAAAAAGTAAATGATTGAAAGCCAGAGGTAAAAATTGAGCATGAATGTCCAATGGAAAAGGAATTTTCCGGTGATTTCTAGTTGGATAATATTCACAGAGGGCTCAAGACCCTCCATTTCACCATTAGTTTCACCTCCTATTATCTGAGTAACAAGCTTGTATGCTTAATCTTTGATAAAGGAAAAGTATGGCTCCCTACTGAGACATTTACAGTGAAACACAATCAGATGCTATTCTATATTCCTTTATTCAAAGCCCTCATCAGACTAGTCAGTAAGCCAGGCAGGGAACTGTAAAGAAGTTGGTAAAACTGGCAATATCCAGGCACAGACTGGGGCAGCTAGGTGGTACAGTGGATATATTGAGCGTGGGGCCAGGAGTCAAGAAGACTTACCAAGTTCAACTGTGACCTCAGGCACTTACTAGCTGTATGACCCTAAGCAAATCATTTAAACTTGTTTGCTTCAGTATCCTCATCTGTAAAATGAACTGGAGGAGGAAATGGCAGACCACTTTAATTATGTGTGTGCCAAGAAAATCCCAAATGGGGTCATGAAGAGTTGGACACAGCTGAAAATCACTGAACAACAACAATATTCCAGGCATTTGAGCCACTGTCATCTGGAAAAACAGATCCTACATCAAGGACCTATGATTTCCTTTATGTAGGAAATCTCTCTACTGACCCATTCATAAATGATGACCTTAAAAGACTGTCTAAGATTCAGAGATGTTAAGTGATTTGCCCATGGTTACAAGGCTAAGTATCGAGATGATATTTGTCATTGCCAGTCACATAATAGATGATAAATAGGGAATAAATAACTCTAGATAGATGAAGAGGTAGAATTTGAATTCAGGTCTTCCTGTCTCTAGCACCCTGTTCATCAGGCCAAGCTGCCTATCTAATGTGGATTCTTACTGAAATGAAATGATCCACACCTTATTCAGGTCAGATCAATGCAGGAAGCATTTAAAGTATCTGGTCTGCACAAAGCATTGCGGAAGAATCTATTAATTATTAAGTAGAAAGTTTAATTACCAGAGCTTCCCATCATCAACACACAAGTATGCATGCATATTGACATATTTAAATAAGTACATATGTAATAAAATACATGTATAAGAATGTATGTATATGTCTAGCCTCTGACTGCAAAAAATTTAAATCTAGTACAAGAAATAACATAAATGAATTCAGAGAGCTGAAATATATGTGGAAATAAATTATCATTAATTCAATTACTATACTTCTGGGTTATGAACATTCATTTTGTCTTTTGTTTTGATTTTTTATGGTGCTTTGAAGTTGCTTTATGTTATAAATGGTATTGGTTTCTCCCCCACCCCCCACCTGCCCAGTATTCCTGTCTTTTTTTTTTTTAATTGGAACTTAAAGTCTGGGCAATCCTCTGAACTTTGTGAGATTAGATCACACTCCTAGAGGAGAACTGAATTTAGTAATTCTCCAGATAATCTCTTATCCTGGGCAAATACTTTCTCATTGTCTGAGTGAGACTCTGTCTCTGCTGGAAAATCTTTTGGGTTGAGAAAGAGAGATTATTATTCTCCTTGGCTTAGAAAATCTTTTCCCATCTCCCCTGCCCCCCACCCATTTTTTTTTTTTTTACTTCGCTTAGTCTCAAGGTTGCAGTACTTACATGCTTTGGGGCATTTCAAATGCAAATCATCCCCTTAATGGTTGTAGATTTTACGTGGAGAACTATAGCATGTGGTTCTCATTCTTCTCCCTTTTATGTTGCATATTTGTAGCGAATTGCTTTATTGGTAATTTGGGAGATGACAAAGGATATTTACAGGATCCCAGCAGTGGTCTTGGGCCTTGGCTGGTAAGCATGACTGCTGCTTAAGTTGTGCCTATGTGATGCCAACCCCATCAATTAAAAACGAAAAAAAAAAGGCATTTTTAATAAGATATGCAGGATATCAAACCTGGGCTTGACTTATTTTACCCATGCATTGACTGTTGGTTTTAATTAATTCTTAATAATACTGAACACAACAATAGATGATGTTCATATAGCACTCAAATAAAGCACTTTATGTTAATTATCTTATTTGAGCCTTACTTAGCAGGTTGTTCTGATGTTGCATAGACAAGAGCTTGGTTGATTGACTTCTAGAAACGTGCATGTTTTCAAAATTCAGATACTTTAGATACGTTGGGGGAAAGTGTAGAAGAGCAAACTAGGAGACTGGGTTTAAGCACTATATCTTCTAACTCATTGTGTAATTTTGACCCCAGTGAAGGCCTCAGGCCTCTGGTCCTCAGTTTCCTCATCTATAAAATGAGGGTGTTAAACAATCTTTTAGTTCTCTTCCAGTTATTAAAAGTCTATTATTCTATGAACTTAGTAATTGATAATATTGAAAGAACATATTCTCATTCATTCATTAAGCGCCATTTCTCCTTAATCTTTGCTGTGATCTAAATACTAGTTGTTGTCAACAATCTAAGATCTTTTTAAGCATTTGAGGTCCTAGTAATGTAGGAGTTCTTAACCATTTATATGTCACAGGTCCCTTTGGAATTCTGTGAAGCCTAAAGACTCCTTAGAATAATGTTGTTAGATGCATAAAATGAAATACATAGGATTGCACAGAGGAAAAGATTATACTGGGATAGTTATCAAAATATTTTTTCAAAGTTCATGTACCCCAACTTTAATAACCCTCTTTTCATGCAAGTGTCCAAATCTAAATTTGCAAATTCAATTGTGTCCCAAAACCACATTGGAGCGACTGACAAGCACCACCTGCTGGAGTAAACGGGCAGGATTCCTGAGAGATTTGAAGGTCCCTGACCTGGTTATGTTAATATCAGGTACCTAATGCCAGATGCCTTGTTTCCTTCAGTTTCTGTTGTACCACACATTATTTAAACTATTCCATTTTCCCTCATCCTAATCAATGATGACTCCATCTCTTGCCTCAGGGTGCCTATGGGATGGAACATTTCAATTCTGTTAATTGAAAGGACTTTAATTTTGACAGGGAACCTCACGTTAGCAGAATTCAGATCATGGGAAGGTTCTGGCCAGTATGTAGTATTTTAAGCTACGTGTGGATTGACTTAAATATGACTAGTCATTCAAAATTTGGTAAAGTGCCTTGAGCTAGTTAGCAGAAAAGTGCTAAGAAAATACTAAATAATTGCAGTAGAAGTGCTAATGATATGATTCATTAGGGTAATGTACACCTCTTGTGCATAACAAATTATCAGAGCATGTTGGGAATTCTCTCTGCTGAAAGAGCTACAGTGGAAGGGTTGGGCTCGGTATAATTAGAGCAGCTTTGTCCCCTCATTTCTTGTTTTGGTTTTTCTAGTAAAGCAAGCATTTTATGTCTGGTCACTGTTTTGATCTCTGTGATTTGCCGTCCTTATATACAAGGCAGCTAGATGGTTCAGTCGATAGAGTGCTGGGCTTGAAGCCAGGAAGACCCGAGTTCAAATCTGGCCTCAGAATCTTACTAGCTTTGTGGCCCTGGGTAAGTCACTTAACCTGTATTTGCTTTATTCCACTGGAGAAGAAAATGATAAACCACTCTGGTATCTTTGCCAAGAAAACCCCATGGACAGCTTTGGTGTGCTACAGTCCACAGGATCACATAGAGTTGGACATAACTGAACAACATACAATACCCCTTATATAAAAGTCCAAATGATTTTGTTTTCAGAAATAGAGTCTTGAGCAAATTTTATTTTTCATTAATATCTTTCATATTGGGCATATTCTTTCATTTTTATGGTATGATTTTCCAAAGATTGATTTTGCCTAGACAATCTGTTTCTTAGGGCCATTGGAATCTTTAGATAGGAGGTGGCATGACAAAGAAGGGTCCATGATTCCTTCATCATGGGCAATTCCCAGGGGCATGCTGGTAAATGTCTAGCAGCTGGCTCTCTTTACTATCAATGACACACTTTATCTATTCTTATCATTTTTCCATTACTTTTCCAAGTCTAGACAACCAATAAAGAAACAAATCAAGCCTTGATGTGTAGAGCCTGCCAGCTTCCAAGGTGCACATGCTCACCTTGAAAAGTGAGTTGGTTTCAGCGTGCCCTTGACTCTCTCTCTCCAACCTGACCGACTTAGCGGGTAGGACCTAGAGAGCTGCTGGAGATGATTAGAAGATAAGTAACTTACAAAGGGTCAGCCACCTAGTAAATTTAAAGATTGGATATGAACCCAACTCCTGACACCAAGCTCAGTACTCTACTACGGGGCATTATATGACATTATTGGAAGGGACTTCATGATGTAGTAGACACACTAGATCTAGGATCAGGAGATCCAAGTTCAAATCTTAGTTTTGTCACAGATTTCTTTTATGAGATTGACCAAGTTATTCTCTCGGCTAGGGCCTTGGTTTTCTCATCTGTAAAATGAGAGAATTGGACTAGATGATATTGAAGGTCCATTTTGAGTTCCTTCATTCTATGACTTAGAATCATATAACCTGAGCTAATCTCCTAAATCTGTCATTTACTAGTGTTCCACTTAATTTCTGTGGGTCTTAGTTTCTGCATCTGGAAAATGAGTACAAAATAATTGTGTTGTCTATGTGTAAGGATCAAGTTAAAAATGTACTTAAGGTAACAATGTAAGTGTGCTACCAACATTATTTGTGGATTCCCTCTAGGTTCTTAGATTTTCCCACTACTCAAAAGATTCTATAGAAAAATGTAAATTAGGCCCTGTCCTGATGATGATTTTTGTTTTGGAATAATGGGATACTAGAGTCTATCCTTTTGGGTATGGGAAATTGATATTATAAAGAGAATTTTTAAAGCAAGGAAAGCCTACAACATGTTGGGTGGACCTCCTGTGTTAAACTTATGGTAGGCCACAGGAAAAAAGTGGTTAGCAAAGATGGTTGTGATCAGTGTCTTTGGATAGAATATCCAATTTGCTGAAATCACAGATCTATTTTATTATTTGATCTCTCTAATTATGAGCCTGGTTTCTACTAAACTGATCCTCAAGGGACATGAACCATTATTCAACAATCTTAAGGCAAGAATGCTGTGCAACTCAAACGACAGAAAATTGGTAACAATCTTAAGGCAGAAGAGGAAGCCTCTAATCCAATTGGGCCCTGGGGCTTCACGGGAAGAAAAAAATGTGGGGCCAGAGGGTGGACTGACCCAATATCTCAAACGGTGGAAACAATTCTTTCTTAAGTATGCTCCTCTCCCCCTTCATATGCAACGAAGTTCTTGTATATTGGTTCATGAAATAGCTGGAGAAGACAATTGAGAGTTGAACTACTGATAAAATACCCTTAAATTTATCTTAAGATGGCTATGACTGTGGTGCCTTTGTGAGGGACATGAAATCAGTCAAGTTTGCTCTGTAGTAGTTTCAGAAGGGTATTTTTGGACCTGTGAGTCTAGGATGCATCAGAAAACTTCTAATGGAATTATATCTATCTATCTATCTATCTATCTATCTATCTATCTATCTATATACACACACATATATATTTATATATATATACATATATACATATATATTATATGATATAATACTGATATAATACATATTATATCATATATTATATATCATATATATATATATATTTATAACAGCAGGTGTGGAGTAGGTACTCACTGATTAAATTTCTGTGACTTAACTGAAAACCCCGAGTTCGCTGAATATCTTACTTCTCCCTAGCGTTTATTAGTCATCCTGTAAAAGTTATATTTGCTTGTTTAATTTAATTTCTAGGTGTATATTTTCAAAGTCCCATTACAGTCAAGAGTACTTTACAGAATTTGAATATACTTAATCAGTGGTGAAGTGAACCAGAGAGAGCTTTGTGAGTCTAGACAGAAAACTTCTTAGAGGAGGTCAGCATTCAGTCTATTAGTTTTGAAGCTTCGGATCAGACACATTTATGGCACCACTGTAATATCTTAGAACATGAATTGTCTGACCGTGTTAAATATCTTGTCTTTATAGACGTCTATATTTTATAGAGTGTTGTTTGAGGCTCAGAAAGGTTAAGTATCTAAGGAAAGATTTGAATTCAGTTCTTCAGAAGCACAACACTTTATTCACTATTGAGCCTTGCTTCTCATACTTTGTTCATTTATTCATTCACTGATGTCATTGAGCTTCCAGGGGTTGATGAGGAAGTAGATAGTGAGAAGAATAAACAAAACAATTGGCAGATAAATCAATCTAAGACAAAGTTACCATTTCATTATAAGTCAAGTGACAGAAAGCTTTTCAAGACCTTTTCAGGTAGAAGAAAAAAAATATTATGGAGTTAAATGGAAAGTGAAAAATCCCTCCACTCCACCCACCCCCATCAAAGCTCTGTGCAAAGTTTTAATAATGCTCTGAGAGAAATTATCTATCTATCTATCATCTATCTACCTGTTTGGCTTAAGACATTTACTAGCTGTATGACCTGGAAAAGTCACTTAACCCTGTTTGCCTCAGTTTCCTCATCTGTAAAATGAGCTGGAGAAGGAAATGGCAAATCACTCAGGTATCTTTGCCAAGAAAACTCCAAATGGGGTCACAATGATTTGGACATGACTGAAATGACTGAACAATAAATATATAAAATGTATTATATTTAATAAAATATTATTTGCTAAATAATGCATATATATTACATTATATATACATGCAGATAAGTAAGTACTACTTGATGTCCAAAGTGGGACATAAGATTGACTTAGAGCAGGTCTGCACAACCTGCAGCCCATCAAAGTGAGTGAGAAATGAGTGAGAGGCCAGCCTGTGAAAAATGCAGAGGATAGTTTCTTCTACGTAACCAGAACCTTCATCAAGACTGAAAAAAATAAATGGGGAATTGTCTGATTTCTTTAAAAAAACAGGAAATGTGCTAAAGATATTTATTTAAGACAAAACTATAACCATCTATAAACTGAAATGCACTGTACTTAGCCCCTAGAAAGGGTGGGGCCACTCCTGGAACCAGAGAGGAAGTCAAACTAAATATTCTTCTCTGTTTTTGTGACAAATTATGAACATCTTCCACACACAATAAAGTCATTCTGATGGACTCTGTCCCACTGACTCATGCCTTTTAGATTCTTAGAAAGTCTTGGCTTTGGGTAAGAGCACTACACATGAATACACCACAAAACAGAAACCTTAGCACTGTTCTGACTTTTTTGATTGTTGTTTTAAAGATTTGTGTTTGCAAATTCAGCAATAATTAGGCCACTATTTCCTCTTAGGTATTTTTCTTGCAATTAGGCTATGCCTTGGTTATGGTTCCATTCTCCAAATAGTCAGGCTTCAGACACAGGCAAATCTAACAGAGAGATTAGCATGCTTTCTCACTCATTAATTAACCATCAAACTATAATTCTAGCAAAATACATAAATAAAATAGTAGCAAATCATGTACATTAAAAAAATTAATCAACAAGTAACAATACAAAGAAATAGCCCTGCCATATGCTTTGGTATATTTGGTATAATGCTATTATCAGTCTCTGTTTCATTTAATCCTTGTTTCATTTCTAGACTTGCTTAACTCTGAAGTATTATCTTGGAATCAGACCCCTCTTTAAATGACTAAAAGGTTTTGTGCAATCTGGATATCAGAAATCTTTCTAGTCTAATAGTTTGTCTTCAACTTTCCAACTGATTTTCTTTTTTTTTTTCCCTTCTTAGCCCCAAGTACACTAACTCCCCCTGCTAAAACAATAGAGTTGATTAGAGGGAAGACCTTCCTATCTCCAGATTTTCCTTTAAAATAATAATTATACAGTGCTAGGCACTATGCTAAGTGCTTTACCAATATGATTTCAATTGATCACCACAGCAACCCTGGGATTCATCTACTTTATCCTATATGTCACTATAACTTTTAACTTCCTAAGATGACATTTTGATTGCATCTTTCCAGGGCATAAAAGCCTTCAATGACTCTCCATTGCCTAAAAATGCATTTGAAATTCTCCAAAAAAAAAAACAAGTGAGAATACTTTTGCTAAAATCTAGGTAAACTATATTCATAACATTTCTCTTATCTATTAGTTTAGTTTCTGGTCAAAAAAAGGAAATGAGCTTAATTTGGCATGGCCTATTCTTGGTTAAGCCATGCTGATGCTTTCAGATTGCCTCTACCTTTTCTAAATATTTGCCTACCATATATTTAATTATCTGTTCTAGAATATACCAGGGAATCAAAATGAAGCTCACCGGCCTAGAGTTTGCAGATTCTGTTCTCTTCCTTTCTTTTGAAAAATGGGGCAACATTTGCCCTTCTTCAATTTTGTGGTATCCTCCCATTTTCCATTTTGTTTCCAGTACAACTGATGGTAACTCAGGATTTACATTTGCCAATTCTTTTGGGATCTGAGGATGTCATTTATCTGGGCCAGGGGACTCGAATTCATCAAAGCCAACTAGGTGTTCTCTATCTCCTTACTTATCTTAGACATCAGCTTCTTGTTAGTCATTGAATGTAGCCCTATTTTTATGATACACTTATATCAGTTCTCTGTTACCTAGTATGGTTTTCTTCTTTAGTAGATTTCTTTTTAAAATATAAGTTGGTTGATGGGTTCATGGTGCATCCTTGTGTACCAGAATTTTTTTTAAACGATAAAATGTATTATTCATATCACCATGTAAAGGGTGTATTATTGTTAATTTGAAATGAATTAACAAATACTTACTTGATCTCTTCAAACAAATTTTGCTTTCTCCCATTTGAATTGCTTCCCTTTGTGCCTTCAGAATGTAATAATGATAATAATAATAATAATAATAATAATAATAACAGCATTTATATAGAGCCTACCATGTGGTGTCAGCCACTGTACCAAGTGCTTTACAAATACTGTTTCATCTGATCCTCGCAACAGTCCTGGGAGGAATGTACTATTATGATCCCCATTTTATAGTGGAAGAAATGGAAGCAAACAGATGTTTGCCTTGCCCAGTCATATAGTAAGTATCTGAGGCTGGATTTGAACTCAGGACTTTCTGCCTCCAAGCCCAGTGCTCGATTCACTGAATTTCATTCTTGAGCATCCCTAATCCCTTCAGGGCTGACTTCTGAAGCAATTTTGTTCCTGAGATACTCCTTATCTTGCCTCTGAACCCACTGGAAACCTTTTTTTACCCAACTATGTAGTACATGTCAGACTATGTTATGATTTTCTTTCCTTTTTCATCATGAGCTCTAGGATAGAGAGGCATCGTTTCACCCTAAATTTCATGTCATTTCTGTCCCCAAAACCAGTTTATCCTTCTTAGTGGGAATCAAATCCAGAGTGGAATTTCCCCTTATTGGTTCTATCGCCTTTCCATAGTTGATAGTTTGATATATGAAATCATCACTGGACAAGTCAAGAAAGTAGTTGAAGTCGCCCATCACTGCTTTGTCATGGCTCTACGCCAAGCTTGTGATTGATCCATTTCCCAAAACTCTGCACCTGCTTCTCTCTGCCCAGTGGTCTGCAGCCGACTCAAATGACAGCCTCACTTCTGTTCTTCTCTTTTATGACCTTCATTCAAATCATGCTCCTCATCTCTGGTTCCTGGATTTGCTGATATGAGTATATTTTCTTAATGCATATTGTCATTTCTCCTATTTCTTTTGATAAAGAGGCAATGCTGATCTAATAGATATCCCTCAAGCTTTAGGGGGTGAAATTTATGGCTGGATTATGACTCTGGCTCAGCATACCTTATTCAAGCATCCTGCTCCATTCTTTTATCCTTTCCCCAGTCTCTTATCTGTTTCACCAATTCGTCCCAGTCATCTGACCCAGTCTATTAATCGTAACCATTTAATTGTTTCATTTGCCTTGTATTGCCAGCTACTTACTCTTTATCCTTCTTGAGTCAAATTCTTCAAGTTCTACTCCCAATAATTCTTAATATTTTTATATCCTTGGTTGTTTTTAATACTACTTCTGTTATAACCCAGTAGTAGAATATGGACTGATTCCTTTAGGCCTTGTTCAACCTACCCCACTATATTAGATGGTACAGTGGATAGAGCTCAGGACCTGCAATCAAAAAGACCTGAGTTCAAATTGTGGTCTCAGAGTCTTACTTAGCTGAGTCATCCTGGACAAGTGATGCTTTCTCATTTGTAAAATGGAGATTTTTACACTCCAACCCATCAGGATTGTTGTGGGAATAAAATGAGATAATATTGGTACGGTACTTTGCAAACCTTAAAAGTGCTATATAAATGTTTACTATTATAGTTACTAATACTAACTCTTGTTAATTTCTGCCAAATTTCTTTTCTCCCAATCCGATCTCTGACCTATTTCACCAGGAAAAAATCCTGCAAACCACCTCCAAGATCTTATTCTCCTTATTTGTCTCAAGTCCTTTTATCTTGTTCCATAGAACTGAGCAGTAGGGCCATAAGGGCATTGATCTCTTAAGATAATTTTTATTTAACAATAATTTAAATACAGAATCAGTCACAAATTTGCTTTTGATTTTAAATTGCTTTCTGGAAGTGTTTCTATCACTTACAATGAGGAATAACATTCTTAAAATGAAGCTTCAAATAAATGTTTTCAGTTCCTTCAACATCACACCGCAGTTCAGTGAATGGGTGTTTGGGGGCGGGGGGGGGGGGGGATGAAGCTAGCAAGGGTAAGGGGCATACGACAAAGGAAAGGGTAAGAAGGAAGGCTCGTCAGAATGGGAAAAGAAAAACTGATTTGAATTGAGTTACTACATGCAAATATAGTTGCTAAATATAAAGATATGAAGTTTGTAGTTTATATTCTTCCAGATGCAACCAGAAAGAATCTTAAGCTACCATCTTCTATCACTCTCTCTCTTTCCCATCGCTCTTTGTCTCAGTTTTGGCTGAGGAACCAAGTGGGAATATTTTTAGTTTGAATACAGCCAATTTGCTCTGTGGGGATACTAGGAACATCTTGGAAGATGGGGTATTATTGTGCTAAAAGAAAAGAAGATGGTTTCAGACAAAATTGGGAAGACTTGTATGAACTAATGCAGAGTGAAGGAAGTAGCACCAGTAGGACAATTTACATTATAAGATCAATACTGGAAAAACAAACAATTCTGAAAGGCTTAAGAATGCCTATCAAAGTCAATAGTCAACCATGATTCTAGATGGTTGACGGTAAAAAAAAAAAGCTGCCTACCTCATGACAGACAGGTAGTAACAGAACAATATGCAGAAGAAGAAACGTTCTTAAACATGAACAATAGTGGAATTTGTTTTGTTTGACTATGTTTATATGAGACAAGGGCTTTCTATTTCTTTTATTTTTTTTTTGCTTCAGTTGGTGGGGGAAGATCGGAGGCGGAAAAATAAAAGGTTTCATAAATGAAAAAAAGAGAGAAATTACCATGGTATAAAAACAAAGGGAATAAATAAAATTGAAAGAAAATATGGGGGAAAGATCACAGCATCTTAGCATTAGAATGGATTTATAGACCATTTAGAGCCACTTGTATTGGAACAAAGAATCCCTTGTACAGGTAGGTGTACAGCTTCTCACCAAAGACCTTCCATGATGAGTAACTCCCAAGGCAGCCCATTTCACTTCTGCAGAGTGACAATTGTTTGGAAATGTTCTCTCTAAACCAGTTCTAATGGCATAAGGCCCTGTGCAGCAGCTTTATTTGAACCTGGCAGCCAGGTTCTAACTATGCCCCTCTCTGGGCTATATGGCTGAGGTGATTTGGATAAAGGATTATTTACAAACAAGACTCACTCAGGGGACAATTCTTTTACTTCAAAAACAAAATCCTTCATGTGGATAATATGGAGTACTGCACCCCTTTCCCCCCATAGCTTGACATTAGGCTATACTTTCCCCAGGGCAGAATTAGGCTCATTTGTCACGACTGTTTACCTACTGGGTCATTTGTCCAAAAAGAAAAAGGAAAGCTGTTGAAAATGATTTTAAATAGCTCAACTTAAGATGCCATGGGAAAGAAAAGCAGAGTGGCCTGGTGGGTAGAGAGTTGGTCTAGTAATCAGTTAGACCTCGGTTCAAATCTGTCTCTACCATACATTGGCTATTTGATCCTAGATAAGTCTTCAAACCTCTTAGTATCCCAGGTAAGTCTCTAAGATTATAGATTATAGAGCAGCTACCAACATGGACTAATGGAGGGAATTACTCTCTAGGAGTTCTCTATGCTAATGAAATCATAGATCCAGGGCAAAATAAAAAAAATTAAAGTATGCATATCTTTATCTATCATCTATCTATCTATCTATCTATCTATCTATCTATCTATCTATCTATCTATGTTTGTCCGTCTGTCTGTTTATCAGATTTCCAGGAAAAGCAAGAGCTCTTCTCACATCTCTCAGGAGGCAATTATTTCAAGGTCTTGTTGTAAGAATTAAGGTGGACCTTTAAGTACATCATGGCTATGCTTTTGAAAGTGTTTTGCTCGAGTCATCATTACGAGGTGATACATTAGGTAATGTCTTGAAAAAGGGCCAGAGGGCTGAATCATTAGCTTCACAGCTCAGGTACCTGGAAATAACAATGTTGATTTATTGTTTTATCACTGCAATGTCTTTGGAGTACATCATAAACAGGAATTTATAGTGACAATTCTGTAGGTATTTTTAGAAGAGTATTCTCAGAACACTAGAGTGCTTGGAAAAGGTAAAGCTTTCCTATGGACTGGACATTTGAAAAATAATTCCCTTTTAATTGACAACAATGGGAGGACTATTTCTAGTCCTCTTCTCACCCATCAAGAAAAAGATTCAACCAAATTCCAATCATCCACAACCATGGGGGATAGGGAAATAACAGACAAATGAAATTCAGATATAATCTCTAAATACTTAGCCAAGATTTTAAATTTCTGCCCATTATAAGATTTTTGTCGCACCTGTTAATGATGACTGGCATAAACTTGAGTTGACTGTACAGGGTTCGACTTAATTTCTTTAAAAATAGTATTTATTAATGTCTTTTCTTTTTACATCGTAGAATTAGAGCTAGAAGGGGCCCTCAGAGGCCATCTAGTCCAATCCCTTCATTTTACCCACAGGGAACCTGAAGTGAAGAAATGTTAAGTAATTTCCCCCAAATCACACTGGCAGTCAGTTTGGAAGGTCAAATTTGAACTCAGGTCCTCTGACTCCAGACCTAGCTTTCTTTTTACTCTTTCACGATTCTTTATCTTCATCTCAAATATATCTGCTTTTCTCTCATTCTCTGTCAAGTCATTTTTTGTAACAGAAAAAGAGAAACAAAGAAAAGTAAGGGAAAAAAGAAAATTAAGTGAAACAAGTTCATAAAACTAATGAATATAATAATCAGTTCTGATAGGACACACAACGTTCCACACCAATGGGCCCCTACTTGCAAACAAATGTGGGAAGTGAATTTTCTTAGCAATCCTGTGGGGCTAAGGTTGATTATAATCACACAGCTCTGGTTTTTTTTGTTGCTGTTTTTCTTTCTACTTTAAGTCATTATAAGCATCATTTATTATAGGTCATTCATTACAAGCATCATTTTCTTGATTAAGATTACTTCACTTTGCATCATTTCACATGTCTACCTATATTTCTCTGAATTCAATTGTTTCTGATTAGTCTTCATTTATTCTCTTCCTCTGATTTACTTTTCCATTGTTTAGCTAGTACCAAATAGTTATGATGATGCTTAATAGTATAATCTGGGGCCTGGAAGCATCATTTCCCCTTCATTCCTACATTTTTTTTCTTTTCTTAAATTGAGTTGGTTTTATTCAATTTAATTCAATTCAGCAAACATTTAGTATGTAACTATTATGTGACAGCACTACATAAAGCAGTAGAATTATAAATATAAAAATGAAACTGTTCCTGCCTTCAAAGAATTTAAATTTTACAGTGGAAAAATAACACATGCACATGTTAGTAAAGAATTATATACAAAGTGGGAGGAAGAAGGAACACTAACAATAAGAGGGATTGGGAAGGGACTTGTGGGAGGGAGTACTTGAGCTAAACTCTGTAGGGACGTTAGGTAATCCAAGATGAGGAAGAATGGCATCCCAAGACTCACAAACAGCTTGAGAAGTATCAGTGGTAAATGAGGGAATACTCTGTGTCTATAATATTAGCACGTTGACCAGATTGCCTGCAACATCGAGGAAAGGAAAAGGGAATAACATGATATAATGCCTACTATGTGTCACACTATGCTTTACAAATTTTATGTCATCTGATCTTTATAACAACCCCACAAGGTAGATATTATTATTATTCCTATTTTATCATTGAGGAAACTGAGGCAAACACAGGTTAAGTGCCTTGACCAAGGTCACACAGCTAGCATCTGAGGCTGGATTTGAACTCAGATTTTCCTGATTTAGGGGAAGATAATTTTGAAAACATATCTATTAGCTCCTTTTCCCCACATTGGACTCTGCAAATAACAACTGCAGGTACCGAATGACGGATGCGCTGTGGATCCATTGGTCTGCATGGGTCTTACTACTAGCCACACACAAATTCCTTTTGTTAGTTTTGAATGTTGAGTTTTTTCCAGAAGAGCGTTAAGTTCTTCAGAATAACTTAAAATACAGCCACAAAAAAGTAATCAATATTTATCTATCCTCTACTTCACATTGTGTAAGAAGTACCAGAATAATATAGCCAAATGAACGCTGAATTATATTTGTAACAGATCTTTTTGTAGTAGCAAAAAAAAAACCTGGAAATTAAGGAGCCACTCATCAACTGAAGAAAAGTTGGTTCAGATATGGTATATGAATGTGTATTGTTGTAAGATATGAGGAAATAGATTATTTCAACTGATGCAAAGTAAAGTGAGCAGAACCAGGAGAACATTATAAGACAGTAAAGGCAATACTGTACAATGAAGAACTGTGAATGACTTAGACATTCTCAGCAATACAATGATCCAAAACAATCCTAAAAGACTCATGATGAAGCATGCTGTCTGCCTCCAGAGAAAGAACTGATTTTGTCTGAAATCAGATCTCTTTTTTTCACTTTCTTTCTTTCATTCTGGTTTTTTAAAATTTAATTCTTATACAAAATGATTAATATGGAAATGCTTTATGTGATTGCATAATCTATATTGAATTGCTTACCATCTCAGGGAGGGGTGAGAACAGGGAGTGAAGGAGGGAGGGATAGAATTTGGAACTCTAAACTTAAAACCCACAAATGTTTAAAAGATTGTTTTGACATGTAATTGGGGGAAAAGAAAATATTATATTTAAATTTTAAAAGGATTCATACAAAAATGACATGAAAAGACCTATATGAATTGATATAAAGTAAACTAAAGAATATATTATAACACAAATACTATATAAAATGAACAGTTTTTTTGAGAACTTTTATAGGTTGATGAAGAATGAAATTAGGAGAAACAGAACAATTTATATGATGACAACAGCACTCTAAGAACAAACAGCTATAAGAACTGTGATCATTACAATGACCATTTATGACTGCAAAGAACCAATGATGAAATCAGGTGTCTATTACAGAGAAGTGACAGAATTATGATGTAGAATGAGATATAAGGATTTTTGTATACAGAGATTGAGGTGATTTATTTTGCTCAAATATGCATATTTTTTAAAAAGAAAAAAATCACTAGAGTAGGAGGGAGAAAAAAATAACATGTTAATTTTGTAAAAATAGAGAGGCGGGGGTGCTATGAATGGATGTGAAATTCCCCATGTAATTTCAGATGAAGTCATTGTATTCTAAGTATAATTAGTATTAACTGTTTTACTTTGTCACAAGAGACCTCTCATGAAGTGAAAGTAAATATTTGTGATTTAGAAGCAAAACACCTCAATAAAACTTACAAAAGTGAAAATATAAAATAAAAAGATTTAGAAGGTCTGGATTCAAGTCATGACTGGAAGGCTTTCTAGATCTAGTGTGACCTTGGGCTATTCACCACCTCTGTGTCCCAATATTCTGTACTGTAAAATAAAAGTAGTAATGTTTGTATTTTGTACCCCATGGAGTTGTTGTGAAGTTCAAATATATTGAAAGTACTTAGTAAACTGTGAAGTACTATATACACATGGAAAGTATTTGTTATTAAGCAAAACACTCTTCTAGGTGCTATAGAGGACAAAACATGGCAAAAAAGATCAAAACAAAACAAAACACACACACGATATGAACCATGCTCTGAAGGTGCTTAGAGGCAAATTGAGAAGACAAGTATGCATATACACATTTACGCATCAGCAGAAAATACAAGGAATGATAAATGACAAATATCACAATTTTTTTTGTCATGTTAGTGTTAGGGGATGAGATAATGTGTTCAACATTATCTCTAAAAGATATATTTTATAATCTTATGTACATGAAAGATGCTATTTGACTTGTAACTGGAAGCCCCCAAACCAGGCCTTTTGAGCCAAGGTTGAACAAATAACAAATTTAAGTGTCCTCTGTAATAATTTTGCTAATCATTAAAAAAAAGAACCACAAACAGAGAAAGCTAATGAAAAGGATGATAATTTCCATCCAAACAGCCATTTCTATATTACAAAGCAGTGTGTGAAGTGATATACAATATGCAATGATTTGTGACTTCTTTCTTTAAACATTCTCAAGTGCAGAGGTGGAAACAAAAAAGATTCCACCTTTTTGTTTTGAAGTTCCTGAAGACAAATGATCTTAACTTTTGTGCCGCATGAAAATGGAATGTGCTCCCTGACCAAGTGAAGTTTTAAAAATGTGAACTATGCAAGTAAGGCTGTGCATTGGTGGGGGCCAAGGCAGGGTTGGGGAATTCCAGAGACAGTTATGAATGACTCTGCCTGTTCCTTCAGACACCTCTAAACTTTATTCATATATGTCCATTTGTGGCAAGAAATATAAATTTCAGTCCTTACCAAAATAGTGAACGACAGCGTCCCTGACAGCAGGAAAGGGATAGAGAGGGGGTTATCTCACTTCTCCATTCTAATATACCATTGGGATTTCATTGTATCCCTGGTCTACACAATCCTTATTTCTGAGCCCCTCTTAGGAGCCCAGAGCACAGTTGCAATGTAGGTAAAATCCAGAAGGTTCCTCTTTGGACAGGAAACACAATGTACCCTGAAACCAAAATGACCCCTTGAATAAGCTTCTGGCTGAACTGGGATGGATCCATATTAACCACCACTGACTTCCCTGCCTGACTTCAATGGAGATGTTTACAAACCTTGTCGCAGAACTCTTTACCAATCTTTGTCTCAAAGAGCTGATGCATTTTTTAAAAATGGAAAGAACTGAGATATCTTCCCCCTCCCCCTCTAACCCCGTCACCCCTGCTCTCCTTATTTCAATTCTGGATGAGAGCCACTTCAGAGTCCAGAAAGTTGAATTGGTTTTATTCCAAGATTTATTTTCTGGCAAGTTTTTTTTTCCTACAATCTGCTTTAGCAATGCATGAAGTTTATCATGCACATGCATCACAGTTTTCTAGAAATATAGACAAGTGATAAAGCTTGTGTATTGTGGGTCAGCTAATTTTAATTCACAAAATGACAATATGTGAAATTTGATGTCCAGGCTTTAGTCTATGGAGAAATAGTATTATTGTTGAACTCCACTTGATATAGTAAGGTAGGTGATTCGCTAGGATGGTTTGAAGGCTTTAGTTTATAATTACAAATGAATTTGAGAAGGATATATGCTTTTTTCAGCATAAGGAACTTGTTGTGTGGGAGCTCTCTCTACAGATACAAACCACAACTCTTTTATGAGTGAATAGATAAATCCTAGGAAGGTACATGAAATTTATGGGGATTTATTGCAGAAACAAGATTTGAACCTGTCTGCTGTCACCAAGTTCAATCCACTATATTACACTATCTCTATGATCCCATCATGATGCTTTATAGTTTTTGTGATGCTCACTTACCTTATGCTCTTAGAAAGGCCTAAAATCAAAACTACCCTCTGGAGTTTGACAACTTCTTAAAAACATTACTGAGAGAAATTATTGTTTTGCTATTATGTTAATAACCAAATATCCAGGCTTTTCTCCTCAATTTTCTCAATTAAGGTCTAGCTCTAATTAAAATCAGTCTCTGAAGGACATGACTGATTGAGGAGCCTCAAGAAACATGCTCTTCAATCTTGGGTGGGACCCCAGCCAACTAGGAGTCCTAACTTTTGTTTAGAGTATAAAGAGAATCCAGTCTGAGTGAGCTCTTACCCTGGGGAAAAGAGGCCCTATTCTTGTACCTTGTATTAGAGTTTAGAGTGACAGCTCATGAGGAAGAAAACCAACCAGAATGGTCCAGATGGAGATGGATTCCCCTGTCAAGATTGCTGAGAGTGGTAGAGTCTCAAGATCAAGCCATGTTCTCAGCAGGAAGGGCTGAAGACTTTTAGCTCACTTCCTAATTAAATGTCCATCAATCAGAGTTGAGTTTCAATTGTCAAGGGAATTCCTTGTCAGAAGGTACATAATTGATTCAAGATGTTTTAGAACCACCCTTGGTGTCTTTGGTTGCCCACAGAAACCACTGATGATCATGGTATTGATTGTTAGCAAGCTTAATTGATAAATTGATAATTAATTATCCAGAAATTCTGTCTTTTGGGGTTTTTCATTTGTTTCATTAAGGTATATTTTTTTTGGTAGTGTCTCTTCCACTGTCAAGTGCTTAGGATGGGAGAGGAAAAAAGATATAAGATCATAGCTTGTCAGGATAGAAGGAGGGAGTGAGGATTTTCTGAGGAGGTGGGAGACATGAGCATGCTCACTGGCAATAGTGAAACAGCCAGTAGACAGAGAGAAACAGAAGATTAGTGAGAAAGTGGGGACTATACAAGGGAAATCTGATGGAGAAGTTGGCATGAAATGAGATCACCTGTGCATATAGAAGGATTTGCCTTGGCAAATTCTTTGGATGAAAGCAGGTACTTAAAAATACATGCTGATTGCTCAAGGTCAAACTAGGGGTGACTGGAAGAGCTAGGATTTAAAACTGGATCTTCAAATGCCATGACCTGTGCTCACCGGGACCAGGCAGTTTTTGTTTTCTGTATGGTAGATTAGAGATTTTTTCTATTATTCTGCAATTTTCCTAAGCTTTTTTCTTTTAACTTCACAAACAAAACTGACAATACCACATTGGCTCTTGAGATTCTATCTCTTAGAATCTTCTCCTAAGGTAAGTTCATACTTCTTAGAGTAGCTGACATGTATGCCTCCAAGGACCAACTTTCTTTTACTTCCTGTCCTAACCCTTACCACCCAATAATGTTCTTGCAAACTTCCCACCTTTTCTTCTGAGTCTAGGATGAGTTGGGAAATGTCAGGCATAGAGCACTGTCACTTTGACTACGCTACTGCTGCTGCCTCCTGTGACACACAAGAATAGATGTGTACTTTAGCACTAAGTCTCTCTCCTCATTGATAAACAGCTCTTCTTGGCCTTTTAATAGCCTCCTTGAGGAAGAAGGAAATAGAGCCTGTGATTAGCTTTGCTCCTTCTTGTGGGTGTCTCCATCAGATTGGCATTTGGTACCAAGCCTGTAGTTTCATTCAGATGGTATTGTTTTTCCTTTAGACTAATGCAGGATAAGAATAAGGGCCATACATTTCAATGCCCTATAAATCGTGTTTATAGATCTACTGCTAGAAGAACATCAAAGGCCATTTCATCTATTCCCCCTCTCTTGACAGAGGAAGAACATGAGTCCCAGGCAGGTTAAGAGACTAAGGTCTCTTGACTGTAGCCACATAGCCCACACAGGTAGTAAATGCTAGAGATGGATTTGAATTCAGATCCTCAGGGTCTGAAGTCAGAGCTTTTTCCATATATAAAATATATATAATTGTGAAATTGTTAATATAAAATAAATTTTTGTTTTGTTTTGTTTTCCCAAATAGTACAGAAAGGAGAAGATTCTCTTCCATTCATGCCACCTCCTCCCATAGTTTCTAAGATAACCTTAAGAAAAATCACTCCCAATTTATGGTTGGTAGATTAGTTCTGCAGACTTTCCAGAGCCCACATATGACCAAGGGGCTCTAAGCCATTCCTGGAAAGTATGAGAATTCCTGTTTTCATCTAAACATCCAAAAATTACTGAAACCCAAAGAGGAAAAAAAAGTCTTTATGTTCTCTTCCTTTTTCGCAGACATCCGAGGGTAGTCTGGTCCTGGAGTTGGAGCTACTCTTGTTCTCCAGCCCCCATTCAAAGAGCTATAAGCTCTCCAGTCCTGCTCCATAACCCAAATAGACAGCCATCCTGGATGTTGCAGAACTGTGGCAGACTTTGAGTGGCCAGTGGCCTAATGGACCTCCTGTGGCCAAGAAACTGCAGGTGCTGTAAATCCCTAACTCTAGGAGACATAAGGTCAGCTGCATGATGGTGTCTGGGGGCCACGATATGGACATGGATAGACAAGTATTCTCCATAAGCCTTAGAGAGAACAGCTTATTCCTTGTTCTACGCAGAGGGGGTGGTGAAGGCAAGTCAAGCTCACATAATTTTTTAAAAGGCTTTATTAGTGTTACTAAAACAAAAGACCAAAACAGATTCCCTTCCTATGATGAAGCTCTGGTCTCTGAATATTGGATTGTCTCTCTCCGGAGGCTTAAACAATGAAATCGCATGGAGGCTCCAGTTTCTCTGTGACTCACCCTCTGTTTTCTAGCTTGGTTGCCATCTGGTTGCTTTTCTGAATTTGTCCATCCTCACCTAATGGCTGAGGGCCAAGATGTCTGTGACATTGACACAGCCCTTGATGCTCTTGGGAAAGCTGATGACTTATAGCCATTTTGTTGTTCTTTAAAAGTAAACACTAACAAGGTTCCCCAAGCTTTGGGTCATAAATCCACCACCAAATCTGTGACTGTTATTGTCCCTCTTGTCTTGGAAAAGAGAAACTTCTCTGATACATGATGACAAGGATATAGAAGTTAAATCACATACCTTCTGCATTTACTCAGTTGTTCATACGCTCAAGTCACCGGAATATCCCAAACTATAGGGAAATCATCATTTCAAAGAACACTCATGTGGTGTTTACTAGAGCCAACATCATCCATAAGGCAAATTTAAAATAGCAATGCTGTCTTTACAATACTGTCTCCAGCTAAGAAATTTAGTACAAGAAGAGGAAATAATTCATTTGAGTGTACTGGGGTCAGAGAAGTTAAGTGACTAACATCTCACAAGGAGCAAGAAACACAAGCAGAATTTAAACCAAATCCTTTGATTCCATATTCAGTGAACTTTCCATAATGCCATGCCACGTTGCTGCTCAACAGTGTGCCTTTGCTATAAATGAGCACCTGGCTAAAGTACTCTTGATGATGTGGAACAAAACAAAGTTAACCATCTAACACCAGAACCACACCCATATCCTTGGCCATATTACAGTATACTTCCCCTGAGCAAAAAGCCCACAGACTTGGATTTCTGCTATTGAATAAGAAGACCAATAAGACATTAACATACAACTTGAGCCCTACATTCTCTGTCAGATTTGGCTAAATATAGCAAATATAAATATTACATGTGATATTGTTAACAATACATAAAAATTTTATCACATTAAATAAATATCTTGCTGTTTTTATAGCAATTTACAATTTACAAATTTGTCAGCACTCTGAATTTACAAAATCTTGTAATTTTGGACAAATTCTTTAGCCTCTGAGGGCTGGTATTTCTCATGCTGGACTATAAAAGGCAGAAAGGCTCCTGTAGGTGAAAAGGGAAGGTACTTCTCTGAAACTCAGAATCAGGCTTTCTTCACAACCATCGTGTAGAAGTCAGATATATTTGTGTTCTCATATATGCATGAATATATGGGGTGTTATTTATTTGTTCTAAGAGGAAGTAGGGTAGTCCCGTGGTATAGAACTCAAATAGAAATAGGGGTCACTAAGCCATACATAAGGATCTCTGGAGGTTGTATGTTCATTTAGTTTTAAAATGTAATGTTTTGTATTTTATTTTTTTTAATAAATGTTCACAAATTACATTTTATTCTCACTTGGGTCACACTCAGCAGTGATGTGACATGGCTGCCAACATGTTTGATATTTCTGCTTTGTAGACAACACCACCTTGGTTCCAAACCTCCCTCTGACGCACATTAGCTACGTGTCTACAGGTCTCATAAATTCTCAGTGCCCCAGGCAACTGTCTGGAGCTAAAATTTTCAGTCTGCATTGGTGGAGGGCATTTCCATGTGGTGAGTATACTACATTGATGAAATTGGAGACAAGGACCACAGGAGTAACAATCATAGCTCATATATCCATCGAACCCTACATATGTTGTGAATTTATACACTGAGATAGCGTGCGATTGCTAAGTCAGATTTATATGGTGCTTTATGGGATATAAATCACTGCTCTCACCTTGTAAGGTAGGTAGTTTGAGTATTAGTATTCCTATTTCACAGATGAGGAAACTGAGGCTAAGAATTTATGCACCTTGACCAAGGCTATGAGAGTCAGCATTCAGGCTCCAGGCTTGAGGGAACACTCTTCTTTCCCCTACCCTCATCCTGCAGATACTTTTTGAGTTTCTCTTAAGTTGCCAAGCACTTCTAAATTTTAAGGGTTCGAGGATTGTTGCTGTTTGTTTTTTCAGACCTTCAATTTCCTTGGTACGGGGAACTCCCAAAGGAGGAAATTCCTCCTATCAGTGGAGACCAGGACCGGCTCGGCAACTCAGAGTTCTGAGGAAACTTAATGGCAACACAGTGTGGTACATAGATCGCTGGTCTCAGAACCATGAACACCTGGGTTCAAGTCCCGGCTAGGCTGCACGTGCGTAGGCAAGGAATTCAACTTCTCCGCGTCCCAGGCAAATTCTGGGTACGGACAAATTTGGCTTTCCTTCTGTTATTTCGGATTTATCCTGTATACAACTTATTCATGTTATGGTTGTTTGCATGTTTTCTCCCCCATCAGACTACCAAGCCCTTGAAAGCAGGGGCCACATTTTAGCTTTCTTCCTGTCTCCAACACTTAGCCCAGTGAGCACACAGTAAACATTTTCTAACTGACTGACTTCCTGAAATTCTTGGGCAGCTGTTTCCCCTCTTGGGGGAGTGTACGTACCTTAGTCCTGCCTCTGGCAGCATGTAACTACTGCTGTATTAATCTGGCACCGAACAATTGGAGGCCAAATCTACCCAGAGTTCCTGAGATTGTACAGACAGAATTATTTCAGATATGCCTGACCAGCAGCTGAGAGTTTGATGGGAAGATGAAAAACAATTTCCATTTCCAACACAGTTTTCTATATAGTCTCAAGGCATTCTACTGTTAAATCAAACTCCCCATCCAGTTCCAGACAGGGGAGGATTTAATTCAGCTCTTCTATTTCAAAAATTAAGTGTGGAAGATATACTTCAGAAAGTCCTCTGTTAGCTGCTAAGGCCTAGATAAGAACAAGATATCCAACTACAAGAAAAATAAATTAATTGCTCTAGCATTGCTTCCTGCTGGTATGATTTATTTTAAATTGCATGGAGAGAAGGGAGAGAGAGCTATACCTCAGTTCAGAAAATCACATAAGCTCAACATGCCCATGTTGTCTCTATACAGCTCAGATTTTAGGGAGAGCATCCCTAGTGTCTGAACAAATTGTTAATAATAGTGAGAGATTTATCTAGCACCAGCAGTAACAGAAATGCTAGAGCATTACGTTTGATGGCCTTTCATTGAGGAAAAAAAAATATTTATTTTCCTATAATGTGATACATTTAAATATTAGTTCATCCAAACTTGGTCTCTTGTGATTGGATGTACTGTTAATATTCAAGAATTTCAATTATGATTTGGAAAGTTTGTTTGTTGATTTAATATAAAAATAGGATCTGATTTGAATAAACTATTGTTATATTATTAGGCATTATCATTTCTGTTATATATTTGATGTTTATATACCAGGGGCGGGGAGGAAGAGAATGAGGGAAAGGATAAACTGGGGAGGACAGAGATCCTAGACAGAGTTCATGGAGCTAAGGGATCCATTCATGTAGAAAAGAATGTGCTCACTAATCCATTTCTATCTGTATTGGCTCTGATAGTACTGAATTGAGAAATGACTCTTTCCAAAATTCCTTAGATGGGGGAGGGGGGGTGAGAGAGAGACAGAGACAGAGACAGAGACACAGAGAGAAAGGAAGAAGAAAAGAAAGAGAAGAAGGAGGAGGAGGAGGAGGGGGAATAGGAGAAGGAGAGAGACTAATTGGAAGAGCACTGACAAATCCAGAGGAGAGGATAGGTAAGATAGGTGATAGATAGATAAATGATAGATAGAACATATATTAATTATTTACTATATGCTAAGCACTGAACTAAGTACTGAGGATACAAATACAAAACACAAAAACAAATACACCAAACAAAAATCAACCTAGACTCTCCCTCTTCTTAAGGAGTTTACATTCTAAAAAGGGAAGAAAAAATATATAAAAGGCATGACTATGAAGATGCTAGGGAGAGAGTTTAAAGAATTGCAGATGTTAAGCTGCCAGAAGACTTTGGATGCAATATGATTGCACTCTTCTATATGTGAAGGGCTATCACATAACAAGGGAAATGGATTTGTTAAACTGGTCCCAAAGGACAGAAACTGGATAAACAGGGAAGCAGATTTCACATCAGCATCAGAGAGAACCTCCTCAAGTCCCCAAGTGTGATGGGTTGCCCTATAAGATAAAGATTTCCCCAAAAGGTCTTGGAGCGAAGGCTGCACAATAAAATGTTTTGTACATCTTAAAGCACTATCTAAAACGTGAGTTATTTAATACTTAAATAAACTGATGCATCAGGTAAGGAGTTAGACTAGATGCTTCTAAGATCCCTTCCAACTCTTGGTTCTATGATCCTATGATTTAATAGGAATGGAGTCTGGCAACCTAGGACGACAAAATAATGAAGTCATACTAAATGACATTAATGACTCTTTTGCTGGGGTGGTGGAATTGACCCCCAAGGAAGTCAGGGATAACACCAGAAAAACTTCAAAGTAGAAGAATTTTGTCTTTGGCTCCTTCTACCTACCTCCATCAGTTCCTCTTTCCTTCTTAGAGAAACCAGACCTATTCATCTATCTTATAGTTTGCTCCTCTTAATCCTTGGCAAAGCACAAGCAGATAAGGTCTCAAGGTATATGGCTTCCCAGTGGCATTCTATTTTAGTAGTGAAGACCCATTTCTGGTGCTTTATCAAAATAAATCCCTTGCCATATTTGGTCAGTAGGGTGGAAAGGTATATGAGAAAACCTTCTCCCTTTTTTGCTAGCACTGTTTCTAGCTAGAGGCACCGCAATGTCTGTCCTGCTAGGAGCCCAAGCATCTAGATAATTTCCTGTTTTTTAGCACCTCAAAGATATTCAGTGAATTTGTACCATTAAACTCTCAGATGATGATTCTCAAATCTACTTATCCCACCTAAGCTCTCTGATGACCACAAATCTTTCATTTCCAACTGTCTTTCAGACATCTCATACTGTCCAGTAGGCATCATAAACTCTAAATGTCTAAAACCAAATTTAATATCTTTCCCCCTTAACCCTCTCCACCTCCAAACTTCCCTTGCACTGTCTAAGGAACCACATCTTCCCAGGCCTTTAGGCATACAAGATGGATGCCATCTTCAATTCTTCACTATTGCTCAGCCTTCTACCCACACATTCAATTTGTTGCCAAAGCCCAGAGATTTCATTTCTGCAACATCTCTCAAATATGCCCCTCTCTCTTCTCTGATACAGTCACCACCCTGGTACAGACCTTTATCTTCTCACACTTGGATTGTTGAAAAAGTCTGAAGGCCTGCCTCAAATCTGTCCCCACTCCAATCCATCTTCCATTCAGCCACCCAAGTGATTTTTCGAAAGCACATGTCTAACCATGTCACCCCAGTACTCAATAAACTTCAGTGGCTCCCTATCATCTCTAGGATCAGATACATAGTACTCCGTTTGGCATTCAAAACCCTCCACAACCTAGCCCCCTCCTGCCTTTCCCCCTCAATACATGCTCTTCAATCCAGCGACACTGGCCTTCTGGTTGTTCCATAAACAAGATACTCCATCTCTTGTCTCCTAGCATTTTCTCTGGCTGTTTCCCATGTCTAGAATATTCTCTCTCCTCTTTTTTACCTCCCAGCTTCCTTCAAGTCTCAACTAAAATCTGCCTCTTCACAGGACATTGATTTCAACTGCTCTTAATTCTAGCACCTTCTCCCTTTTAATGACCTCCTATCGATCCTGTATACAGATTGTTTCTATCTGTTTCTTTGTTGTAGTCTCTCCATTAGATTGCGAGTTTCTTGAGTGAAGGGACTGTTCTTTGCCCCTCTTTTATCCCCAGTTCTTAGGAAAATGCCTGGCACATAGGAGGTGCCTAATAGCATTGACTGACTAAACTTTTGGGAAGTTGGGGAACAATAATCATAGTAATAGAGAATATGAGGCACTAAAAAGATATTAGACTCAGATTAGCTATAATGTGCAGGTTGAGTCCTTAAAAATGGATGATGAAATATTCTTCTCTCAACAAAGTAGAGAGACAGAGGACTATGGGTATAGACCAGAGTAGGTGTATCAGATATGGTCACTACCTCTACTGGTTTTACTAAAATGGTTTTCTTTTTTATAAGGGAAAACACAATGGCTAGCAATGGGCATTCCATCTGCTCCTCATATTTTAAAAAGAAACCAAGACCTAAAGATATTAATTAATTTGCTAAAATAGTTCATTAAAGCAAGAGATGGGCCTAGAATCCAGGTACTTAAAATCCAGCAAAAAAACAAGGGAACTGGGTATCAGTGTTTATAAAACATTGCAATTTCCAAATGGGTTAAACAGATAAATAAGTTTCACTCAGTTCAACTGAAGGAGCAGACTTCATGAAATTCACAGGAGAAAAAAAAGACTCTATAGCAGTGATTTTCAAACTAATTATTCTCCAGGCCCCTGTACATGCTTAAAAATAGTTGTGAACTCCTCCTAAAGTACCTTCATTGATGTGAGCTATATCTACCAATACTTAGTATATGTTAAATTAAAATGTCAGTATTATTATGAAACTAGATTTGAACTCCAAGACCATCTCAAAGGATCTCCAGGATGCTCATGGACTCCCAGATAACACACTGAGAATAGTCTTTCTCCCACATGGGAGTAGAGCTATATTTTGTTAAAGTTATTTACTACTCTTTCAATGAGTAACCCAAGGACCCTGTGAAAATTCTCTGACATCTAAAGCAATGGCCATTGAGTCAATTGTCTTTATGTAATTTTCCTATATGGTTTGCAATAAAACATCCTTATTATCAGCCCACAGAGAGACTATTGGTTATAGGTTAACAGGACACCTCTGGAATAGAACATAAAATGGACCCTAAGGTTGAATACTGAAAAGAGCTTTGAGGGGCGGCTAGGTGGCACAGTGAATAGAGCACTGGCTCTGGAGTCCAGAGGACCTGAGTTCAAATCCAGCCTCAGATACTTAACATTTACTAGCCATGTGACTTTGGGCAAGTCACATAACCCCAATTGCCCTGCCTTCCCCCCTCCAAAAAGCAAAAAAAAGAAGTGAAAAGAACCTCAAAGGATGTTCCCTGCTTAGGTAACATGTACACTCCAGTGAGAAATGAAGGACAGGGTCTTTTCTTCTTCTTTTTTTTTTTTTTTACCATGCAGAAAAAGGTTCTAAAGTATAATAATGTTGAAGGCATGTCATTTCAATGGTTAGTCTTTCAAAGAGCTTTCATGCTAGTGTAGATTTGTTCCTCTGGGTTGCTCATCTGCCTCTTTGGTACAGCCTCTGATGATCCCATCCCACTGTTTGAACCTGGGAGCTCCTTTTGGTGCTCTCAGAAAACACAGCTGAACACCTCTTGGAGGCTTTTCTGTGCTAGATTAGGAGCACATGCGTGATCTCAGCTAATACATTATTCAGAGGGGAAAAATGTGAGCTATAAATGAACTTGGAGGGGCTCAGCAGTCATTCAGAATGAGAATGACCAATTGTTTGGCTCTGGTTACAATGAACAAGCTGAATTCCTTCTAGTACAGTAACAGAGTGGGCAGAGAAATAATAAATGGGCCAGTAGTGTCTACATCTCTTTCATGAGCTCTGACATCCTATGAATGGTGACCTATGACAGTTCAAATGATAAAGGTTTGCCTACCTTCTTTTCTTGTAGGGCTATAACCCTTTGATAGACAGATAGTCCTTGAGTCCCCAGGGACAAGTCCACATCTGTAGAGCATGGACTTGGGTAGAACACAGGGGTTTCCTATGTAGCATAGATCACTCAGGCAGTTTGTTCACATGTCCTATACCAAAAACCTATGAAATCTTTCACATGTTACCTGCTGGGAAGGAAAAGAAAAGCTAAGGTCACTGACTAAAAGTGTGAGCTGAAATGTTTCTTTCTAAGCAGTGTATAGTGGCACATTCCATACATGGCAGATCTTGGGATGCTAGAGCCACTGCAAGCAGTAAAGGTAGAAGTTCAAAGAGGTGCCCTATCACTTCTTGAATGAGTGGCTTTAAAAGTTCAGGGCTAATGAATTCTTCATCAGTGAAAGAATTCTCTACTTCGATCCAAAGCAAAGAGAAGGAAGCCCTGAGCAAGCGACCAGGCCAAAGCTTACAAAGGCTTGCAGACCAGAGCACTTTCAAAGGTTCCAAATTAATTCCTAGTTGGGGTCAAGAATATCTTTAAAGGAAAAATAAAAAGACTGAAGCTAAGGCCTTGCTAGCAACCCTATTAGATCTCATCTTGCTTCTCCAGCACTGTGTCTGAATGAGGCTTTAAGTCCTTAATATCATTTGGAAAACTCGTTTGTAAATGTTTACAGTCTTCTCCCTCAAAGAGCTCAAGGCAATTGACTGCTATATAATAATTGAGTTATTTTCTAAATGAAGTTAATGAAGCAAACTGTTTATTTTTTGCTAAATAAATTTTTAAAGCATTTCTTAAAAATAATGATGACAAAAACCGTAAAAACTTATCATCTACAATAATACAGAAAGAAGAACATAAATGTACAAAGAAAAAGATTTTGAAAAGTCAAAGAATGTTCCCATGTGAGTTGCAGAGGTCATGGTTCAAATTAGGACAATCTTCTCCAAAGCATGGCTTGAAGCCAGGTGTCTAGACAAAGTATCTAAGAAACCACATCATTCTCTTGGCTCTGAGTGGCTTGGATTATATGATGTCTCAATTCCCATGCAGTTCTAAATTCTATGATCTCAAATACTCCAAATCTCGGTAAAATGAAGTATCATTATCTCAGGACAATTCTCCTACATGTTTGGGATGTCATTTTCTAAATATATGGTTCAACTCATAAAGAGTTTTTCTATGTAAATGGAAGAAGTAGTAAAGTGGAAAATATGTAAAGATTTAATGAGATGCAGAAAAAGCCAAGATTTCTGACTATATAAAACATGCTCTTGGATTTAAGCAACGAGGAAAATTACATGAACTCTTCTATGTCACTAGTTCTATGTTGTTAATGTTCTTGAAAATCATTAGCCCCCCAAAAATGTTCCCTCATTGGCTCATAAACTTGAAACTAACTACTACAAATGGAAGGATATGAACTTTTGCAGTTCTGCACATCAGTTCACCCCCTACTGTTCCCCACAGCAATATTCGGAGTACCTACAGTATGAAAGCAGATGTTTGGGAAATTCACCAAACAGCCAATAATGGTTGGCGTTCATATAGTTCTTTAAGGTTTGTTCAATACCTTGCAACGATATCTCATTTTATTCTCACAATAACGCTGGGAGGTGAATGCTATTATTATTCCCAGTTTACAAATGAGGAAGCTGAGGTAGATAGAAGCTTAAGTGACTTGACTCCAAGTTCAGAGCTTTATCCATTGTATCAAGTAGCTACTTAAGGACTAGAGGGGGCACCATATTGATGGATTAAAAGCTTACCTGTTCAGTTAAAGATTGTTAAGTTTACCTGTTTTGTTAAGTTTGTTGTCAATCAAACAGTCATAGGATCACAGAGTTAGAGGAAGAAGGGATTTTGGAAGTCATTAAGTCCAATACTCCCATTTTACAGAACTGGGGCCATGGAAGTTGTGACTTGCCCAAGTTCACATAGGCAGTACGTAGAAGAAGTGAGATGTGAACCCAGGTCCTCTGGCTTCAAAGCCAGTATTTTTCCACTGTGCCATGCTACCTCCCACCAATTAACAGGCATTTGTTATCTTCTATGTGCCAGGCATTGTGCTGGGTGTTGAGGATAAAAAGACAGAAAGAAAACAATCCTTGCCCTCAAGGAGCCTACATTTTATTGGGGGAAGACAAGAACATTAATTTATACAGGACATATATAAAATAAAGATAAATTCATGGCAGGGAGAGGGGGTGGCAAAATACAAGCAGATCAAGCGATTAGGAATGGCTTCATGTAGCTGTCACTTGAAAAGAATTTTGAAAGTCAGTTTGGTGGTGCAGTGCCTAGAGCAACAGGCCTGGAATCAAGAAGACTCATCTTCCTGAGTTCAAATATGGCCTCAGACATTTACTAGATGTTTAACCCTGGACAAGTCACTTAACCCTGTTTGCCTCATCTGTAAAATGATCTGGAGAAGGAAATGGCAAACCACCCTACAATCTTTGCCAAGAAAACCCCAAAAGGGGTCATGAAGAGACAGACATGACCAAAACAACTAAACAACAAAAGAGTCATTCAGCCATAATATAGTAATGAACAAAATGAATAAAGCATAGGCCTCGAGAGTTTAGTATACAGCTTCTTAAAATGCTAGGCATATAGCTATATGGAAGTTATAACCTAGAAGAATCTGTCTAATCTGGCATTCATTCATGTGCATTTATACACCTAAAGTGAATAAGTATTGGATAAAAACTGAACATTTGAATGAAGCATGAAAAGCAATATCTCTCAAACTCCTCCATTTCTTGCCAATTTATCCCCAAGACCTCTTAATTTCTATAAAGCAGTACGGTACAGTGAAAAGCAAGCTAGATATGGAGTTAAAAGGACTTGGGTTTGAATCCCACTTCTGTCACTGACTATGTGACACTGGAAAATTCACTTAACCTCCTTGGCCCGGTAGGTGCCTCATCAGTAAAAGGAAGGGTTGGACTCAATGGCTTCTAATGTCCCTTTGTAAATTTAAGTCTTGAGTTTAAAATACTGGTGGGATATGGGGTACAAGTTACTTCACTCCTCTGAAGCTTATTTTATTTTCTGTTAAATGAGGGGTTTAGATAATATGAAGTCTAAGAAAAGATGCCTTCTAGATCCAAATTGACAATCCTATAACAACCTAAAATTAGGACTTATCAGTACCTAAAGTAAAATTACTATGACACTTAAAAATTAGAAGCAGTCAGTAGCATCTTTTATGGGGGTTACTGTTGTTGGAGAGCACATTTGGAAGGATTTCCTCAAGGGCTCATTCTTATTTCCTAGGTACCCTAATTACCAATTAAGAAGCTTTCCTGTCTCTCACATAGCTCCTTAACATAATACCAACATCTAAGGTTGAGATAAAAACTAATGTGTATAAATTTGATCATCATAGACCAAAATGAGGAAAATATAGATTGCAGTGTGATTAATAAAATGAAGGGAGCACAAGATATTTGGAAAATCCAGGTCTGCAATGAATTATGTGACCTCAAGCCAGTTATTCCAGCTCTAGGGGACAAAGTATCATCATGTATAAAATGAGATTAATGAACTAAATGATCTCTATGGGCCCTTCCAGCTCAGATATTATATGATACTAAGTGACCTGGATGTGGGAGAATCTCATTATGATCATCACGATTATCACCAATATTAATATAAAGAGGAAGCCAAGGTGAATGTGAGCAAGCTGAAATACATCACCCATGAAGAACTGCAGGGAGATGCTACATGAAGGACTCCATCAGCGACACACGGCCAGAGAAAAGGAGGGACGGGCTACATAACGTACAAGCGTAGCGCTGGGTACGTAGAGCTTAACAAATCAAGCTTCATTCATTTAATCATTCCCGCATTCATCACTCATTCATTCAGATACTCAGAGTGAGGAGCAACCAAAGGAGAGCCTCCATGTTCCATGAGTATCTGGGCGTGACAAGAATAGGGAAGAAGTTCCCCACAAATCGGGTGGAGCCCCATGGAGAATTCAGAGGATGACAATGACGAGGGTGCATAGGATGGACAGGCATACTGCTGTAAACTTCATTACTGAGAGGGTGAGATTCTCCGTACATTGAAGTATTATTGTAATATAGAGATTTGGTTGCAATTATGTTTGCTTTAGCAGTACCTGCAAATTGTAGATGATCATATATAATTTCCAGTCACATGGAGTTTCTCCAAAAGTTGCATCTTGTGCTTTATGGTAGAAATGTTACCAACAGCAGTTAATTGAAAACTCAGCCCCATGGAGGCCTATGCTGTGAATAAGTATGCACATGATGGTGGCTCAATAAAATACACTGAAAAATAATATTTTATATTATAGTGCTTTAAATTTTTGGCTAAGTTCTTTCATACATAGTAACTCCTTTTATCTGGTCTGATGATTCCTTTCCTCAGTGAATCACTGTGAAAATCATGAGGTTTCATAAAGCTGATTTGTTACTACTATAATAATTGTAATACTATTAATATATACTAAAATACTTTTATATGTTACTATAAACTACTACTACTACTACTAGTAATAATAATAATATCAATCTCCTCAAAGTTCAAGCCATGATCTATGTCATGGGGGAGGGGGAGGCAATACAATAGAAAGGCAAAGGAATGGCAGATAGGGATGACTGTGAGCCTTGAGACCACTGTAGTAGCTGTGAAGGCCTCACAGGAAGCCTGAGACACTGGCCCGATTGGGTTGTGGCAATAATACTGATTGGGTTAACCCAGTCATTGGGATGAAGCTTTTCCTAATAATCTAAGAAACAGATGGGAGCAGTGTAAGATTGAAACCTTTATGGTGATCAACTTGACACACTGAACAACAGAGTGGTCAGGGAGTGCTAAGAGAAAATAGTATACGTTGCAGCAAATCAGAAATACCAAAACTCTACCTCCTGGAGATACTTGATTCGAGAAACACAACAATGTATTGCTGACCAATGCAGGGCAATCATAAGAGATGACTATGATGATGGTGATGATGACAATGATGATGATACATAACATTTACATAGCACCTCCTCCATGCCATACACCGTGCTAAACATTTTATATAAGCCTAGATTAGATGAAATAAGAGACAAAATGGAAGACCTAATAAAATCTGAAGAGGGAAAAATTGAATATCCCAATGTCATAAAAATTTTTATTTACTACAAACCCAAGAAATTATGACAAATAATGAAATAATGACAAAAACTGTACCAATAACCAAAATTATCTTGAAAAAGGAAGATGGGCATATTTAGACTGGAAATTCTAAAATCCTTATTAAAATTTGGAATCATTAATCCCACTAGCATGCTAATTATATTATAGAGCTATCATAAACAAACACACACTCTTATAGCATTTGACAGAAAATTTCAGGACCTGCACATAGCAATACACACAGTAGCCTTTGCCATGGCAAAAATTAAAGGTAGAACTATTATATAATATCCCTAAATATAGGTGTCAGATATCATCATAGAAGGAAATACTTAAAGAGCGGCTGAAGATCTATGGGAAGGCATTAGAAAATTATATCAATATCTAAGTGGTACATGGAGTAGCAATCAAATCACAACTTGCCCAATTGAAGACAACAAAAAAGAAGCATGTGGAAAGAAATCCAGAAAAAGAAAGCATGGTGGAATTTCTAGATTCACTTAATCAGCAGTTGAAAGCAAAAGTCAAAAAATTAAAGCAATACAAGGAGGCCAAGCAGTGTAAATAACTAAATAAATAAATAACTTTGCTGCAAAGACTCGGGAAGAAAAGAAACAAGGGAATGGGAAGGGACTGAGCATTTATAGAGTCCTATTACACAGTTGGCACTCGGTTAAGTGTTTTGATTTTACAAATATTATGTCATTTGATCCTCACAACAACCCTGTAATGTAGGTGCTGTTATTTCCACCTTACAGTTCAGGAAATGGAGGCAAACAAAGGTTAAATGAGTTGCCCAGGGTCACACAGCTAGTAAGTGTCTGTGGTTGGATATGAATTCAGGTCTTCCTAACAGCTGGGTCGCGTAGTGGTTAGAGTGCTTAGCCTTGAGTCAGGAAGACTCATCTTCCTGAGTTCAAATCTGACCTCAGACATTTACTAGCTGGGGGACCCTGGGCAAATCACTTAGCCCTATTTGTCTCAGTTTCCTCATCTGTAAAATGAGCCGGAGAAGGAAATGGCAAACCACTCCAGTATCTTTGCCAAGAAAATCCCAAATGGGGTCACAAAGAGTCAGACACGACTGAAACAAAAGAACAGCTTCCTAACTCTAGGTCCACTGCTCTACCCATGGCACCATTTAGCCAGAATCCTGAAAAGAGGAGAACATGGTGAATTTCTATTGTTCTATGTGATCACAGAAAGTCTAACACAACAAGAATTCATGTTTAATCAAACAAGAAACAGAAAGTTTGCATTGCAAGAATAGAATGAATGACAGAACAATTATGTCAAAAGAGATTATTGGAACTCTAGCTTCTCTTCAAAACTAGAAAGTAGCAGGTCTGGATGAGTTCCATAATTATTGGCTGAAATTATTCATAGTGGCATATGGATTACTTGAAAGTACTTTGACAGCTTCTTAACAGAAGACAAAACATATATGTTGTCAAAGATGATAACAGTGACCAATGTCATCCTCATATACTTTATAGAAAACATTTATGATTTCACTAAAAAAATCTACAAACACTTTCAAGAAAACAGTATATTGGCATAATGACAAAAAACACATCCCCCAAAGTCCCAGGGGTATAAAGAGATAGTTATCTATTTGATAATTATTAAACAATTGACCTGAAAATACCAGAACATTCATACTCTTTTTATCAATTATCACAAATCCTTTGATTCATTTCCATCTTCTTACCCTATTATGTACTTCATATAAAATATAAAATGTCCCCAAGTAGAGTGAGAACACTAGAATATTTTATATCCATATTGAAAACTGCTCTCTATTTAAAATACTCCATCAATGAATCATGAGCAATTTATAGAAATGTGAGGTTTTTAGGAGAAATAATCCATTTGGGTTCTGCTTACCCTTAAATTCATTATCATGTACTCTAAATGGAACTAAGTATATCTTCTAAAAAGGAAGTCAAACCAAAATATCTTATTAGTTGCTTGATATGCATGGATGTTATCAAGCTACATTGCCCCACTGAAAAAATACATTAAATAGATTCTTTAACTCATGAAATCTTTGGTGTTATCAAAACATCATTTGGACTACTAAATATAAAATTCCTAATGTATGGCATAGAATTATGGATATTGAAGGCTTTAAGATTGAATCCATATGTAATGCTGAACCAATGGATGAAGACAACAACTCAAAATACTTTAGTGTCTTCTAAGTACAATACATTGAACATAAAGATAACAAAGAAAGAGGTGTGGCCAAATACTTTAGGAGAAATAAAATCTGAAGGGAAGAACATAACTAAACAATTAATATTTATACAATACCAGTTTCAATGTACATTTTCAAAACTGAAACACGGACCACAATTGGCATGGAAAATATACTAACAAAAACTCACACAATTTCATTAAACACAGGACTCACCATCTTAAGATAGTCATAGATTAATGTTTTCTCACTAAAAAGAAGGAAGATTATTTTTCAGAATAGAAGAGAAACAAGTCAGAAGCCCACAAGATACTTTTGAAATAAGAAGACCTCAAGCTTCAGTGAACAAAAGTGAAGGCTGAGAAGAAGTGTTTCCCACCGTATTTGTCGAATGCAATAGAAAGCAGCTTACCTCTAGATGTAAACTCAAAGAAATGGCTGAGACTTAAGAATGAAATCAAAAGTTTGACATCTGTATGAATCTGGACAATATTTCCATGAGAAAGGATAAAACGAATGGCTGAGTAACTTGTATTTATGGAAGCAGAGGAAATTATGACGGCAATTCAGAACCAGATCATTACCCTGGACATTGTGATCAAGGTAGAGCGTATAAAGAAATGGCAGAAACTGTTCAATACATCCCTATGGGCTGTAAAAATTTAGCACCTACTGAATACCTTGCAAGAAATGATCTGGTAGCTTGAATTATACATCAGAAATTATATATTATCTTTCATGGAGTAAGAGATGATAAATCCCCATACAACAAATACAGGCCTCAAAATACATTGGAGAACTCAGCCAATAAACTATACTTCAGACATACCATAATTATAGGCTAAACTGATAATGCCTAAAATTTCCAGACATAAAAATGATTGATAACACACACACATGCTCACAAGCACATACACACACACACATACTCTCACACACACATACTCACATACACACATATGCATGCACTCACACAGACATACACACACACACAGACACAGATACACACAAACACACTAAAAGAAAATTTTCTATAGATCTTACAAAACCAAGGATTTAATATCCTCATTCTATATGAAATAAAACTCTGAGAATTTAGAGACCTTGTTGTTGTTCAGTCTTTTCAGTCAAATCTGACTCTTCATGACCCCATTAGGGATTTTCTTGGTGAAGATACTAGAGTGGTTTGCCTTTTCCTTTCTCCACCTCATTTTATAGATGAGGAATTGAGGCAGACAGGGTTAAGTGACTTGCCTAGGGTCACACTGCTCATAAGTGTCTGAGGCCAGATTTGAACTCAGGAAGATGAGTCTTCCTGACTCCAGGTCCAGCACTCTATCTACTGTGCCATCTAGCTGTCCAAAAACCTTGTAAAGGAGATCAAAATCACTTGGAAACAGGATAAAGTATAGACGATCATTGTTGTTCTTTCTGCTCTTGGAGATGTGCCAAGGACATTCCTAGTGTTACAGAGGATAAACTTAAATTCTAATACTTTTATTCACCTATAAAGAACAGTTATATCCACCTTTGCAACAGCTTGAAGAACACGGAATATAAAAAAATAATATCAATATAGTGACCCAGGAAAATTTTTATCTGAAACCCATTAAAAATTAGGATATCAGGATGACGAGGATAACAACAATGATGATAATATATATGAAGCATCATGTAACCATATAGAAATTTGGTTGCAGAGCCAGGAATTTCTGGATACAAATCCTACATCTAACACTGGCCATGTGGCCCTGGGCAAATTACCTAACTTTTCAGTGTCCATGGGAACACTCCAAGAGCATAAGTTGTAGAAAAGATGCTAATTTACCCCGGTGGAAGTTTCTTATCAGGAGAGACCTATGCCAAATAAATGAAAGGTTTTATAAAAAATGATGATAACAGTATCATTAATATGACTGCCACTGCCAATAATAAAATCACATTTCTTTAGCACTTTAAGGCTTACAGAACACTTCCATGCTGAAAATCCCGTGAGGTGGCTCATAGTAATAATTTACTGTAACAAATAATAGCAGACATTTATATACAAGTGCTTTTTAAGGTATGAAAAGTGCCATGCATGTGTTATCTTATCTAAGCCTTACAATAACCCGGTGATGTAACGCAGTTATGACTCCCACTTTACAAGTGAGGAAATTGGGACCCAGGGAGGTTCGGTGATTTGTTCAGGGTCATACACAAGTGTCTGAGGATGGATTCAGGCCTCACTCTATGTCCAGCGCTCATTCTACCAAGTTAGTCTGTAGTCTAAGGAACAGAAATGTCATTCGTTTCTTTTTCACAGAAGGGGAAACTGAGACTTAGGTAGGTTAAATGAATCTTCCTAGGTCACTCAGATATTAAGTCATAGAAGTAAAGTCAGGAAATTTTCCCTCTGAAATAAAATCCAGTTTTTATGTGTTGAGTAGGTTACTTAACTCCTTCACATTTCAGTTTCCTTATCTATTACAATTAATATGTGCTCACCTACTTCTCACAGACGTCTCTATAAAGTTGCTTTGGGAAAAGATGGTTCTAAAGTGCAAGTTACTATTATTAAGTAAAAAATGAATTACATTTATATTCCAGAACACAGTTTTAAGATGATGAGCTTTGGCAAGTAGCAGTTATACTTCCATACATAGCTTTTATTCATCAACACATCCTACTTGAAAATATGCATCAGCATCTATATAATTCTATGACTTATCACCATGGTATTTAGATGTACAAGAAAACACAATGCACTAAAAACAAAATGCACTTGTTAGAAGAAAAAAATATCTCCAGCTTCATTATTTGGCCTGGGGATTTTATTATTATCATTCTTCTTTAAATTTCTGTGACACATTGAGGACACAGCTACAAAATAAAAATATAGTGGACTGAAAAATAGCCAATTTGATCTCTTTTGGCTGTTTTCAACCTTGAATCATGGTTGAAGATTATGATGGCAGTTCAGAACCAGATCATTATCCTGGACTTTGTGATCAAGGTAGAGATGTGTATCATCTAGGAGAAGGATGTTCAAATAGTACAATCAATTTTACAGGCATTTATTCTTAAGATGTTGGTAGAAAATAATTTAATGAAAAATTGGTCAATTTAATGACCATATTATATATATGATCAATCAATCATAGTTGGTCCATTCTCTAGTATATCTGATTATTTTTGGTTGGCTTAGAACTGTGCAGGAAGCTACTGGTTACATCATGACTTTATAATACTTAACTCCTGCCCATGTAGAGCTTGTAGTCTGCCTAGGAAATCAGGACGTAAAGACACAGAGAATTTGTGGGCAAGAGAGTACTAATGTACATGTAAATACATATTATGCATGTATAATTGTTTGCAGACTATCTGGCTAGTGGAGGCACCATTCCCTTTGTTTTTTTCTCCCTCTCGGATACTCCCAAACTGGCCAGCTCACATAGCGGTTGCCATGTAGAAAGAGCCCCCTAATTCCTGTTTTCCCCATCCTTTCTTCCTTCCTTGACACTGAGCTGCCAAAACCTCTTAAAGACAGCCTGACAGAAAAAGCAGCATAGCTGTTCATATCACTGGATGATCTAGGGGGTCACTATTTATAATCTTTCTAGCAATATGAAGGACCACTAGGTCTTCCTACATGCCTTACTACTGTAGCTTAAGGTCCTAGGAGCCTTTCCTTGCTAGTACATCACCCATACCCTCCACACCACCCTGTCCTAAGCACTGCTATCTAACCTGCCATTAGACTGTAAGAATCTCTGGGCCTTGTCGTTCACACTGTTGAAGCATCCTTAGGAATTCTGGGACTTTTGATTCATCCTTCAGCTTATCCTTCTTCTATAGTTCATCTCCCCTAATGAATGTATCTGAACAAGGACTGTCTCATTTTTTATTTTAGCATTACTTAGCATAGCACTTAGGTCTTCTGTAGCAAGAAGTACAGTGTTTGGCCAATAGTAATATTTAATAAATGCTTTTTGATTTATTCATTCATTTCAATAATTTAAATGTTCATTGTTTGATCAATGCTAGAATACCCTCCACCAAGATGGCTCAAACTTTGTGAAGAGGGAGCAGAGATTTCATGAGTAACAATTCCTCTTCTGTTAAAAGAGATAAATTCTTCTCCTTTCTTCCAATAAACATCTCCCTGGGCTTTCTTGCGGTTTTATGCCAACAAACGGTCCAATCTATGGGTCATAAAATTGAACTGTTTTTTTGTTTGATTTCTAAGGAACTCAAAAGACTTCACTTCCATTGTCTCTGCTCGTAGCTTGACAGATCTCACATCCAGTTAACAGATTCTAGTAGAATGCAAATTCTGCAAAAGCAGGGGCTGTTTTCCATTTCTTTCTTTATGTCCTTAGCACCTAGCACAGTGTCTAGACCTGAAATTTCATCAGAATAAGATGAGGATGCTTCCTTTAGCAACGCAGAGCAGCAACAGTTCGACAGCTTATTATTTTAGGCAGTTGCCTGGGGCACTGAGAGATTAGGGTCACACAGGGTCACAGAGTCCAGCATCAGTCAAAGGCAGCACTCAAACCCAAGTCTTTCCTGCTCTGAGGACAGCTGTCCATCTACTATGTCCTGCTATCTTTTGCCTTGCTAAGTTAAAAAGGATAGAAAAATGGCAGCATCTAGATTTTAATAAATACCGAGGTAGAATGACAGGGGAGGAGGAAACAGAAAACAAGTGATTATAACTTAGCAGTGTCTTTGTCTGACCCACCTTATTTGTGAAAAAAAAAATTCTTCTCTTTTTAATCCTACTTCTTGTCATCCATCTGTGTATGTTCTTATGTTCCTGCTCTGTACAAAGGCTTATTCCTTTGATTCATTTCCTTCTCCATCCTTTCCTTTTATTCCATTATACTATCTAGGAACATTCAAATTCCAGAGACCACACATTGATTCTAGGAAAGTTTGCTATTAACATCCTTCTCCTAGATGATACACAAAGTGGAAGAGAGAGACACTTTTCTGTTTCCTTAGTTTCAAGAGCCAGGAATCTGTTTCCAGTCATCATTGCTGACACACCAATGAAATATGACTTTAATTTTTCATTGAAAATGTGAATCAAGCAGTGTTTCCCCACACAAGACAGTACTCTCCTCTGTTAACGAAGCAGCCTGAAATTCTGAGCTTTATCTTTTACAAAAGTGATGGTCAAAGTACCATGATTATATAGGCCAAAGCCCTACCACACCAGGAAATGATCTCATCAACTCTAAGAAACTAAGTGGGGTTGAGCTGGGTCAGTCTTGTGGAGGGGCACATTTCCCAGGAAATCCAAGAGCATGACAGGAAGGGGCAACCACTCCCCACTTCTGACAATGGCTCTCTTTTTTAATGGGAAGTTGGACCTTAGATGGGCGCTAAGTGAAACTCTGGGACAGTAGAAATATCATCTTTCAGCTGAGAGTAAAAAGCAATTCTCTGTGCACAGACGTCATTAGGGATTGGTTTGAAATGAAATAAAGACAGAGAGATAATGGATTCAGTGGAAATAATTCCGAATTTGGAGTCAGAGCACCTGGGATTAAATCCCAGCTCTGCTACTTACCACTTTTATGTACTTGGCAAGTCACATAATGATTTTGAGCCTCATTTTCCTCACCCATAAAATGATCTAGTTTGGATTTGAAGACCTCATAGGGAACCTTTTAACTCTAAATCTATGCTCACGTGAAACAAAATGATGAGAAATTTTAAATGACTGGAATTTGGTGGGGTAAATTCTATCCTCTCCATAATGGGGAACTGGAAATGACAAGCAAAACAGCTGACAATAAGTATTGATAGCCAAAGTTTTATGTTTATTCTGTACTATAATACTCACTAATGGCTTTATAATGAATTGTGAGATTCTGTAGCACTTTTTGAATCCTAAAAATGTTATTAGGTTCAGGATTATTTAAAATAAAGTATTTCCTATCTGGGACTGCTCTTTTTTCATCCATTCAATAAACATTTATTAATTACCTACTTTATTCCAGGCATAGTTCCCAGCTAAGTGCTGGGAATACAAAAAGAGGCAAAAGACAGTCCCTGTCCTCAAGGAGTTTACAATCTAATATAAATTCACACAAAGCAAGGTGTATAGATGATAAATAGAAAATAACCAAAGGAGGAAAAGTGCTAGACTTGAGTTAAGGGGGTTAAGGAAGGTTTTCTATAGAAGGTGAGATTTTAGTTGAGACTTAAAGGAAGTTAAAAGGAAGTCAGGTTAGTAGTTTGAGCCAAGGAGGTAGAGCAAGAATGAAAGACAGCCAGAAAAAGTGCCCAGAGCTGAGAAATGGAGTGTCTTATTCATGCAACAGCCAGGAGGCCAGTGGCACTGGATTTAAAAGTACATTTTAGGAAGTAAGGCATAAGAAGACTGGAAAGACAGGAGGGGGCTAGTTTACAGAGAGTTTTGAATGCCAAACAGAGCATTTCATATTTATTCCTGGAGAAAATAAGAAGCCACGGGAGTTTATTAATTTGGGGGGGTGGGTGACAATCACATCTGTGTTTTAGGAAAATTACTTGAATGGCAGAATGGCAAATGGATTCAATTTGGGGGAGACCATCAGTAGGATATTGCAGTAGTCCAAGTGGGAGGTGAAGAGGGCCTGACCTACAGTGTCAGGAGTATCAGAGGAGAAAAGGGGGCTTATCTGAGAGATGTTGCAAAGGTGAAATCAATAGACCTTAGCAACAGCTTGGGTATGGGGAGTGAGAGTTGAGAAATCACGGATGACTCCTAGGCTGTGAACCTGAATGACTGGGAGAATAGTGTTGCCTTCTATAATAATAGGGAAGGTAAGAAATGGGGAGGGTTTAGAGGGAAAGATAAATTCTATTTCTGAACATACTGAGTTTAAGACGTTTCCTGGATATCTAGTTTAAATGAAGGCAGTTGGACATGTGAAATTAGAAGTCAGTAGAGCGATTGGGGCAGGAAAGATGGATCTGAGAATCATCAGTATAGAGATGGTAATTTTATCCATGGGAGTTTATGAGATCATCCAGTGAAATAGTGTAAAGGGAGAAGAGAAGAGGGCACAGGACAGAGGGACTCCTACAATTAAAGGGTATGATCCAGATAAATGGATAGAGCAAAGGAGAAGCAAAAGAGAAGAAGTGGTCCTATAGGTAAATGGGAAACCAGGAAAATGGTGTCCTGAAAACCTAGAGAGAAAAAGTATCCAGGAGGAGAAAGTGATCAACATTAGAGAGGTCAAGGAGAATTAGAACCAAGAAAAACACCATTATACTGGATACCTAGAAGTTCATTAGTAGAAATGGGTGGAATGATAAGACCAGAAGCTAGATGGTAAGGGGTTGAGAAGAGAGTGAGAGGAGAGAAAGTAGAGACTCTTATTATAGAAGGACTTGTCAAGGAGTTTAGTTACAAAAGATTGAAGAGATATAGAACAATAGGGGGCGTTCTGTTTTCAAGATGGGGAGACATGGGCAAGTTTGTAAGCAGTGGGAAATAAGCCAGTAGAGTGAGAAAGATAAAAAAAAATTAATGAAAGAGTAGGGATGACAAAGAGGGAAATCTGTTGGAGGAAAGTAGATGGAATGATAATACTCGAACAAGTAGAGGGGTCAGCCTTGGTAAAGAGTAAAGCTGCTTTATCATGTGAGACAAGAGTGAAGGAGATGAGAAGAGCAGAAGAGACTTGAGTGATAGGAAATGAAAAAGAGGAGAGAAGAGGGAGGTCAAGGTGAACGGCCTCATTTTTTCTGTAAAATATGAGACACTGTTCTCAACTGAGAGGAAGGAGAGCCATGGAAGATTTGTAATACGGATAAAGAGTTTTGAGAAAGCTCCTGTGGAGAATGGGATAGTGAGCTGATCAGGGAGGTATAGTGAGATTACTTAGCAGCATCAAGTTCCCTGTTAAGACTATGTAACATAAATCTGTAGTGGACCCAGTGAGAATGGTTGTGTGGTCTTCTTCACCTTCATTCAGCAGCACATGTATAGTATCAAACAAAGGTGATGAAAAGTAGGAGTGATCCAAGGCTGAGGGTTGGGTGGGCATAATCAGCAATAAGATTAGGAGGCAAGTGATTCAAGAGAAAAGGATGGTGTGTGGAGGTAAACTGGTTCACCAAGGAGTCAAGTTGGGGAGAAGAGGAGAGAGTGGCTAGTGCTTGGGAGATGGCCTGGGAGACAATGGAAAGGTCAAGGAATTAGAGGTCACAGTGAATATAAAGAGTAGGGTTATGTAAAGAAAGGGAGAGGTAGAAAACGAGTAGATTATGTTTGGATGAGGGAATTTTGAAATTCTTGAACATGGAAGTGGTAAATTTGTGGGTGATGGCAAGATCAAGTATGTGATTATCTTTATATATGGCTAAGGTGGGGTGAGTAGCCCAAGGGAAGTGAGAAGGTTGAGGAACTAAGTGGGTAAGGTATTTAAGGGAGAATATAGAGAGAGATAGAGAGATAGAACTATCACCTAATATGAAGCCAAAATTGAGGAAGAAAGAAAAATTATAAGCCAGGTATTAAATTCATGGAGCAAGGAAGGGGATATGGGGGTCTGTAGACAATAGCTACCAGGATTTTGATTGGGTAGTAGATATGAATAGTATGAACTTCAAAAGAAGAGAAGTTACTAAGTAATGGAGGAAGGGAGAGAACTTAGAAGTGGCAATGGGAAACAAGAAATATTCCAACTTAACCTCCTCAACCAGTTGGCAGAGGAAAATGAGTGAAAGGCAGCCAGTACTAGAAAGGGTGACTGTGTCATCAGAAGGGCAGCAGGTGTCAGCAAAAGCAGTAGGTGGAAGGAGTGGGAGAGCAATAAATTTAAGATGAAAGGAGGTCTGTTGCCTCTTGAACATGCATGCCCAAGGGCACAGTGGAAGGGCTGGAGGAATTAGGCTGAAACTTCAGGGTAGGAGAGTTGAGGGAGATGCGAATGAAGAATCAGGTGGTAGGGGTGTAGAAATGGTTTTGGATGATAATCTACAGGAGTTCAATCACTGGGATGTGAAGGGTGTGACCTAAGAATGTTTATTATTGAGTAGAAGGTGTCACTCCTTTGTCCTTCATAGGACAGGTGCACCAAGAGATGGGAGACCTAAAGTCACAGTGAGGGCTGCTCTTCTATGGGGCCATATCTAAAGGCTTTTTCTCAAATATCATCCTTTAAAATTTTTTTGTTTTATTTTTTCCAATTTCATGTAAAATAATTTTAACATTTGTTTTTAAAATTTTTGAGTTCCAAATTTTCTCTTTCCCTCCCTTCCTTTCCCGTCATTGAAAAGGCAGGCAATTCAGGTAATACATGTGCAGTCATATAAATCACATATCCATTTTAGTCATGTTGTGAAAGAAAACACAAATCCCCCCAAGAAAAACACCAGCAAAAATAAAGTTTAAAAAAGTGTGGGTCATTTTGCACTTAGATTCCATCAGTTCTTTCTCTGGTGGTGGGCAGCACTTTTCATCATAAGTCCTTTGGAACTGCCTTGGATAATTGTATTGATAAAAACAGCTAAGTCATTCCCAGTTGATCTTCAGACAATATTGCTGTTACTATGTACAATGTTCTTCTGGTTCTTCTCACTTCACTTTGCATCAGTTCACATAAGTCTTTATAGTTTTTTCTGAAAACATCCCACTCATTTCTTTTAGTATTTAGTAGTACTCCATCACAATCATATACCACAATTTGTTTAGCTATTCCTCAGTTGATGGGTATCCCCTCAATTTCCAATTCTTTGCCACCATAAAAAGAGCAAATCTCATCTTTCTTGACTTCTCTGCAACCTTTGACACTACACCTCTGCCTCTTCTCCTGTATACTTCCTTCTGTCTAAATTTTTGTGATACTCTTGTCTGTTTTTGTGACACTCTTGTCAACATATTTGATCGCTCTTTTTCAGTCTCCCCTTCTATACATTCAAAGTCATGCCCACTAACTATGTATCTTTCAAAATTCTGTCTTGGGTCTTCTTCTGTTTTTCCTTTATACTCATTCACTTGGTGATCTCATCAGCCTCTGTGGATTCAATTATCAATTCTATGGAGATTATTCTCAGGTCTATATCTCACCCTAACATCTCTCCTGTGCTCTAGTCTCCCATCACCCACTGACTTTTGATCATCTGGAATTAGATGTCCTACAGGCATTTAAAACTCAACATGTCCAAACAGAATTCATTGTCCCCTCAAAAAACTCTCCTCTTTTCCCAATTATTCTATTACTGTTGAGGATAGTGCCATCATTGCAGTCATTCAAGTTCTGAACCCCAGCATTATCCTGAACTCCTGAATTAAACTCGCAGTTAATCCAATTTGTTGTCAAAACTTCTCATTTCTACTTTCACAACATCTTTCATCTTTCCAGAGACACACTCACACAGAATCCCATTACCTCCCACCTAAACTATTTCATTACCCTTCTAATTGGTATTTTTTCCTTGAGTCTTATTCCATTTCAATCCATCCTCCACTGACTTGTCAAAATGATTTCCTAAAGCGTAAGTCTGGCCATGTTACCTCCCTACTCCATCAACTCCAATGGCTCTTCCCTATTATCTCCAGGATTAAGTATAAAATCCTCTGTTTGGCATTTAAGGCACTCTCCTGGTCTTCTTAACTGGCCTCTTCCAGCCTTCTTACACTCTTCTTTCCTCCATGCACTCTATAATCTAGTTATACTAGACTGCCTGCTGTTTCTCTCACACAACACTCCATCTCCCATCTCAAGGATTTTGTACAGGCTTCTTCAATAAATGGAATACTCTCCCTCTTCACTTCTGCCTCTTAATTTTCAAGACTCCTTTTAAAATTCATCTGAAATTTTCTCTCTCTTTCATATATATATATATATATATATATATATATATATATATATATATATGTACACACACATACACACATATAGTTATTTGTACATTGTCTACCCAAATAGAATGTGAGGTCTTTGAGGACATGGACAATGTTTTTGCTTTTCTTTGTATCGCCATTGCTAAGCATAAGTGCCTGATATATAATAAGCAGTAAATAAGTGCTATTAGATTCTTTGAAAACTGTTCATCTGTGTTATACCCGGTAACTTCCAGTTAACCTGATCGTTCACAGAACACTTAATTCTCCAATTATCCTAGATAATTAGAAGATTAATATAATGTTGTTGAAAGAAAGCATGGAGAGGAGAAGAAAAATTACTAATAAACTGTAATGCTCAAAGTCTAACATATGTATTAACAGTCTGGAAAATTTTAATTGGATGTGGTCTTGACTTCTCCTCCTAATAAATCTTTGTGTCCTTTAAGATTTACTGCATATTCTCCTGGGAAGTGGGTGTATTGGTGTATTTCAAAGTTGAGGGAAGTTATTTTCCTGAGTGTACATGTGTAGGTGGGCGAATTTACAGTTGCTAGCATCCAAAAATATATTTGTGACAGCAAGATTCCCACAGGTTCATTTCAGCTGTCAAAAAAAAGAACCACTCAACTGGGTCTCAACATTCTGTGATTTCTTGAGCAAGTACCTAGCATTATGTGTATGTACAGAAATATGTAAAAGTTCATATATGTACCACAGAAATGTGTCCCAGACATGAGTTTGACAATTCTTTGGAATAAAATCAGTCAGCAACATTTATTGAACATTCAGAGATGCTAGGGAGAGAGACAGGCTAAGTTTCTTAATTCCTGACTTGTGAGAGTTTATATTGTTAAGAAGATAGGGGGCAAAACACCAACAAAACATATGAATACGTGAAAGAGATTCATATGAAACTATGGCTAACAGAGCTGTATGCAGGAGTGACAAATACTTGAGAAGGAGGGAAGAAGGAAGAAAAATAAGCCAGTTCATCAACTAATATTTATTAAGGAGCTACTATGGCCAGACATTGTGATAAGTACTGGAGATGCAAAGAACAGTCACTATTCTTGAGGAGCTCAGAGTCTCATGGAGGAAATAATATACAAACACCTATACATAAACATGAGGTATGCAGAATAAACTGGGCATGATTTCAGAAGGAAGGCAATACAGTTAAGGAGAACCAGAAGAGGTTTCTTGTAGAAGGTAGGACTTTAAGTGAAACTTTAAGGAAGTCAGAGAATCTAGGAGTAAGAGACAAAGGAGAAAAAGCATTCCAGCAATGGTGATGACGGTAAAAATGTTAAGAGTCAAGGAAGAGGCCAATATCACTGCATGACAAAATACACAGAAAGGTGTAAGATGAAAGATAGGAAGAGGTCAGATTATGGAGGGCCTTAAAACAGACAATTTAATATTTGATCCTGGAATCAAGAGGGAACCATTATAATTTATTGAATGGGGGACTGTGGTGTGGTGTGATATGATTAGAGCTGCATTTTAGGAAGATCAGTTTGACAGGTAAGTGGAGAATGAGTTGGCGTGAATTGAGACATGAGGTAGAGAAAGAAAGAAAGAAGGAAAGAAAGAAAGAAAGAAAGAAAGAAAGAAAGAAAGAAAGAAAGAAGGAAGGAAGGAAAGAAGGAAAAAAAAAGGAAGAAAGAAAGGAAAGAAGGAAGAAAGAAAGAAAGAAAGAAAGAAAGGAAGGAAGGAAGAAAGGAAGGAAGGAAAGAGGGAGGAAGGAATGGAGGGAGGAAGGGAGGGAGAAAGAGAAGAAAAAAGGAGAAAGAGAATGAAATAGTGGTTCAATGGGGAAAAATGCTGGATTTTGGAGTCAAAGAACTTGGGTTCAAACTCACCTATACCCAGGTAGTCACTTTAACCCCTTGATATCTCAGTTTCTTCATTTGTTAAATAAGGGAGTTGGATAAATGCCTTATAAGATCTCTTTTAGTTCTAAATCGGTGATTCTTTGAAGAAATAGGGGGAGGAAGGACAGTAGTGTTAAAGCTGTGATTGGGAGATACAGCAATCACTAGTAACTACAATAGTGAAGAAGGACATGAAGAAAAACTATTTGAGAGTTAGCACTATCCTAGAATGGAAGGGAATGTACTTGTTCTGGTAAAAAAAAAAAAGTTTTTTCTTGAAGGTGCACTGAGGGCCTAGAGAGTAAATAAATAAGGGGTGAGGGGAAGAAAAAGAGAGAGAAACAGAGACAGACAGACAGAGACAGAGAGAGAGGCAGACAGAGACAGAAAGACAGAGAGACATAGAGAGAGAGACAGAGTGACAGACAGAGACAGAGAGACAGAAAAAATATACCAAAATATAACAAATGAGAGGAGCGAAGCCAAGATGGTATATAGGCAGCAACTCAACTGGATTCTTTCAACATTCCCCTCCAAACAACTTTCATGCCTCAAGTCAAATTTTGTAGTGGTAGAACCAACAAGACATCAGAGTGAGAAATTTTTTCCAGTGCAAGGCAGCTTAGGAGGTCAGCTGGAGAGGTCTGTGACACCAGGGTGGGAGCCAACCCAAAATGTTGCACACGCTGTGGCAATGCCAGCAGTGGACATTGGAGGCTGCTATGACAGTGGCTGGAAGGTGCCAGCAGCAGATTTAGGAACTCTTAGCCCAGAGACCAAAAGGGAATTGAACAACTAACTAGTCAGAAAGAGATTATAGGCAGAACTGTGAGTGTGACCCTGCTGCATTGCCTATATGCATTTCTGAGTTTCAGTCCCAGGGCAGAGAGAAGCACTAGGGCTTACAGCTGCAGGGGACCTGGTCACAGTTTCAGAGACAAGAGGAGAATCAGCACCTGTGCCTTCAGGCAAGCAAAATCCCCTCCTGGGTAAAGACCAGAGCACAGTCCAGAAGAACAATGGCCACACCTCTCCTTGTATCAAGTACCAAAAACTTATAGATACACTGAATTATCTCTGAAAACCACAGCTCCAAAACAGGAAGCTTTGAACAGTACCCTCTTCACCTCAGAAGGAGAGACAAACTTTAACATAAAGTTAAAAGTCAAGAAATAGACTGGAAAAATGAGTAAACAACAAAAGAAAAGTACCTCACCATAAAAAATTATTATGATGACAGGGAAGCTCGAGATACAAACTTAGAAGATAATAATGTCAAAATGGCTTATAAGTAAGACCTCTGAGAAAAAAAAATTAGATACAAGTCCAACAAGAATTATTAGGAGAGCTCAAAAAGGATTTTCAAATTAAGAGAAGTGAAGGAAAAATTGGGGAAAAAATTAGAGTGATGCTAGAAAAGTATTAAAAAAAGTCAACAAGTTGATAAAAGAGGCATAAAAATACCAAAGAAAATAATACCTTAAAAAGCAGAATTGGTCAAATAGGAAAAGCACAAAAGTTCAATGAAGAAAATAATTTCCTAAAAATCAGAATTGAGCAAGCGGAAGCTAATAATTCCACATGACATCAAGAAACAATAAAACAAAGTCAAAAGAATAGAAGAAAATATGAAATATCTCATTGGGGAAAACCAACCTAGAAAATGGATTGAGGAGAGGGAATTATAATTCAGGAATTATTGGACTATCTGAAAGCCTTGATAAAAAAAAGAGGCTAGACATCATGTTTCAAGGAATTATCAAGGAAAACTGCCCTGATCACTCAGAACTAGAGGATAAAACAGAAATTGAAAGAAATCCCAAAAGGAAAAAATCCTTGGAATAGTACAGCCAAAGTCTAAAGCTCTCAGATCAAGAAGAAAATATTGCAAGCAGCTAGAAAGAAACAAGTCAAATATCATGGAACCACGATCAGAATGACACAAGATTTGGAAGTAGAAGACTTGGAAAATGATCTTCTAGAAGGCAAAGAAGCTAGGATTACACAAAGAATAATTTAGTCAGCAAAACTAAGTGGTAGAGGGGGCAGGAATGGATATTTAATTAAATAGAGGACTTTCAAGCCTTCCTAATGAAAAGACCGGCACTCAATGAAAATTCAACTTTCAAATATAAGACTCAAGAGTAACATAAAAATGTATACTTGAAAGAGAAATTCTAAAGGATTCAATAAGGTTAAATTGTTTACATTTCAATGGGAAGATGATAATTGTAACTCTTAATAAATTCATCATTATTAGGGCAGTTAGAAGGAGCATACATAGAGAGCAAGAGTGTAAATTGGGTATAATAGGATGATCTCAATAATAATTAAGGGGTAAGAAAGAGATTCACTTGGAAAAGGTGGAGGGGAAAAGAAGAAATGGGAAAAATCTTACATAAAAGGAGTACACAAATAAGAGCTTATATGGTGAGGGAATTGGGGGGGGTAATAATTCTTGAACCTCATTCTCATCAGAATTGATTAAAAGAGGGAATAACACTCATTTGGGTATAGAAATCTATCTTAATGGAGAAGTAGGAGGGGGAAGGGACAAGAGAAAGGGGTAGGCTGATAGAAGGTAAATTAAATGAGGCAGCAGTCAAAAGCAAAACACTTTTGCAGTGGGACAGGGCAAAAAGGAGAGAGGGAGAGAGAAGGATAAATGGGGAAAAGATAGCATGGAGAGAACTACACAGTAATCACAATTGTGAATGTGAATGGGATAAACTCAGATGCAGATAGAATGGTTTAGAAACCAAGATCTAACAATATGTTGTTTACAAGAAACACACTTGAAAGAGAGAGAGAGACAGTAAAAATAAGAGGCTGTAACAGAATCTATTGTGTTTCAGCTGCAGTTTAAAAGGAAAAAGAAAAAAATGGCAGGAATAGCAAACATGATCACAAACAAGCAAGAGCAAAAAACAGACCTAATTAAAAGAGATAAGCAGATACACATTTTGCTAAAAGGTACCATAGGCAAGAAAGTATTATCAATAGCAAATACATGTGCACCAAATGGCATAGGATCCAAATTCTTAAAGGAACAGTTAAATGAGTTACATGAGAAATAGATAGTAAAAAATATACTAGTGGGGTATTTCAACTTTCCCTCTCATATCTAGGTAAATCTAACCATAAAATAAATAAGAAAGGGACAGCTAGGGGCAGAGTCAGAGTACCAGTCCTAAAGTCAAGAGGACCCTGAGTTTAAATCCAGTCTCAGACACTTAACACTTAATAGCTGTGTGACCATGGGCAAGTCACTTAACCCCAATTGCCCTGCCTTTCCCTTGCAAAATAAATAAATAAGAAAGAAGTTGAGATGAAGAGAACTTCACAAAAGTTACATATGAGAGACCTTTGGAGAAAACTGAATGGGAATAGAAAGGAGCATACTTTTTTGCTCAATTCTACATGGCACCTTCACAAAAACTGATCGTGTATTAGGGCACAAAAATTTCACAGCCAAATAGAGAAAAACAACAATATTAAATGCATCTTATTCATACCATAATTAAATAAAAATTACTTTCAATAAAGGACTATGGAACCACAGATTTTTATTTTTTGGAAATTAAATAATCTAGTCTTAAAGAATGGTCACAAAGGGCTATTAAGGTATACAAACCCTTTGATTCAGCAATCCCACTACTAGGTTTCTTTCTCAAAGAGACTCAAAAAAAGGGAAAAGGACCTATTTGTACAAAAGTATTTATAGCAGCTCTTTTTGTGGTGGCAAAGAAATGGAAATGAAGATGTTTATTAATTGGTGGACAACAAGTTGCAGTATATGATTGTGATGGAATACCATTATATTACAATGACAAGCAGGATGGCTTCAGAAAAACCTGGGAAGAGTTACATAAAGTGTTGCAAAGTGAAATGAGCAGAACCAGAAGAACATTGTACACAATAACAGCAATATTATAAGGATGGTCAACTGTGAAAAACTTAGCTACTCTGTTCAAGACAATGATCCAAGACAATTCCAAATGATTCACTGAAAGATGCTATCCACTTCCAGAATGAGAACTGATGGAGTCTGAATGTAAATTGAACCATAGTTTTTTAAATTTTCATTTTATTTTTAAAAAAATTTGTTTGTTTTCTTTTGCAACATGGCTAACATGTAAATACTTTTTATATGACTTCACATGTATAAATGAAGTAAAATTTCTTCCCTCCTCAAGAAGAGGGTAGGAGTGGGAGGGAGAGCATATGAAACTCAAAATTTTTTTTAAAAAGGCAAAATTTTTTCACATGTAATTGGGAAATACTTAATAAAATAAAGAGAATAATTTAAAACAAGAATGAGTGGGTCAAAGAACAAATCAGAAAGAAAAACTAATTTCATTACAGAGAATGACAACAGTGAGACAACATGCCAAAATCTATGGGATGCAGACAAAGTAGTACTTAGGGGAAATTTTACATCTCTAAACACTTACATCAATAAAACAGAGAAAAAAAATCAATGAATTGGGAAAACAATTTTTTAAAAATCATACAAAAAGAACAAATTAAAAATCCCCAATTAAACATCAAATTGAAAATCCTGAAAAATCAAAGGAGAGATTAGTAAAACTGAAAGTAAGAAAAGCATTGAATAAATAAATAAAACTAGGAGCTGGTTTTATGAAAAAAAAAACCACAATAAAATAGATAAACTGGTTTGATGAAAATGATGGGGAAAATCAGAAACTACTAAATGAAAAATGAGATCTCCACAAGGTTTACCAGCAGGATAAATTGATTCATCTCTAAGAAGGCAGCATTTAATTGCATTACAAGTAAAGTACTAACGAAGCTTACAGAGATGTGGGATTCTTGGCTTAGTAAGAAGGCAGATGAAATTCAGTTTTATTTTTATAGTAATAACACAAAGCATTTTTATAATGCCCTGAAAGCTATTTATGGGTCAAAGATCTATGTTGTATCTCAACTACTTAGTGCTGATGGAGCCACATTGAGTAGTGATAAGGACATGATCCTACAGAGATGGGCTGAACATTTCCATAATGTTCTCAATGGACCATTATCAATCAATGCTGGAGCTATTGACCACTTACCTTAGGTTGAAATTAATCCCTCTCTAGACAAATTTCCATCTAAAGAAGAGGTTTTGAATGCCATTAGGCTCCTTTCATGTGCAAAGACCCTAATGATGATTCTATTCCAGCTCAGATTACAAATTATAGAGTCCATTGCTGATACAAAAACTGACTAAAATTTTCTGGGTCATATGGCAAAAGAAGGTTATCCCCCAGGAGTTCAAGGATGCTTCTATTGTCCATCTCTATAAAGGTAAAGGAAATAGATTGACCTGTGATGATCACAGAGGAGGTCTTTCTCTTAGTCATTGCTGGCAAGATCCTTGCTAGAGTCCTCTTTAAGAGGCTGATTCTTAACCTGGAAGATGGTCATCTAGCTGAGAGGCAGTGTGATTTCAAAAAGGTGCTAGGAATGGTCAATATGGCATTCATTGCCTGACAACTCCAGGAGAAATGGCAGAAACAGAACAGAGGTCTGTATATGACCTTTGAACCTACCACCCACTTATAAATCCTTTGTTCAGCTTATGTAGTTTTCATTCATGGATCCCTCCCCATGAGAGAATCCCATGGAGCATATCTTGCAAGATTTTGAGCACTTTAGTGATTTGGTGATTTGGAAAGAATGTTTTTTGCTTGAATGACTTTGGAAAACTCTTTGGCAATCAGCTCAGAAAAAAAAAGGTAAGCACATTCTGACTCATGATCATAAGATTGACACTTGCTTAGGTTATTTTGGGTGGGGATTTGTCTTGACCCTTTCCCATATCACCATTTTGATTTCTGTCACAATCAAGAGAGTGCTTCTAAATGTGCAGAGCAAAAGAACAGAGCAGCTGTAATTCTATTTAAAAGGGTATGAAGATGTAAATAGTTAAATGCACAGAAATAAAATACGTGTGTGCGAAAGGAAAGAAAGTTTAAACCAAGGGTGATGCTAGGTTCCCCTGGTAACAGGGATTCAGACAGGATCACAAGTACAAATGTATGGCAGGACCAGCCACCTACTATTTTGTAGCTAGAGAAAAACTGCAGTAGAATATATTTTTGTGGGTGATATTTATATAACTTTAAACTATCCCAGAAGAGTGTTTTAGTAGCAATAACTAAAGTCCTGTGGAGGTCCTTTTTCAAACTAAACTGCCAAGCATTCAAACTCTATTGCAGAGAGTATAACTCCAATGGGCTGGTCATACACTTGCCAAAAAGACGTTTTATTATTTTTTTTTAATGGACAATTCACACAGGGCAAGTGTTCACATGATGGTCAGAAGAAGCAAAACAAGGACTCTTTCAAGGTCTCTTGAGAACTTTGGAATTGTGTGACATGGGAGACACTGGCACAGGACCGTTCAGCATGCTATGCTCTCATCAGAGAAGGTGCTTTGCTCTATAAGCACAGCAGAATTGAAGTAGCCCAAAAGAAGTGCGAAATGCACAAATTTAGAGAATCCATCTAAATGCCCATGGGGACTATTTGTTCCTAACCTGTGGTAGGACATTCCGACCTCGTATTGGTCTGATCAGCCACAGTCAGACACACTGTAACTTAACTCTAGCATGGTGATGTCATTTTGGTCCTCTTCGAGAATGAAGGACAACAACCAACCAACTTGGCCAAACTATAACTACCATTAATTTTTCATGCTTCCACTTTGATTCTAAGAAAGATCTAAGCATCATGAGGAATTATGGAGCATGCTAGCATATTCATTAGCATAAAGAGGTTCTTTAAAAAATCTCAATATACTTGTTTTACTGGTGGTTTGAAGTCATTGTGATCCTGCTCTCTTTTCAGTGCTGGTCCTGGTATGTGCCACCCTGAGTTATCCTATATTGGGTTGACAGCACAGGTGTCACAGGTGTGAGATGAGTTCATCAGCTGTGACATGATGAGACCATTGCTGGCATAGTGAAGCATGTTAGCAGTTTTTAAAAGAGCACTGGCAGCTATTTTATTACTTCTTTTTTCAAGGCAAGTCAGCTCCCCTAACTCATTCATTTCCATATCTGCACTTCTTTTCATGTTTTTACCTTTCTATCCTGGGGACTGCCATTGGGAGTAATGTGCCAGAATTCAGATGTATCCATCCCTCCAGAACATTTCTGCACACAGAATTCTTGGCCATTCAAATTTAAGTGTGAACTTCATAGAATAAGCTGGTTGATCAAGCTAGTGGTTTTATGAAGACATCCCCATGTAAAATACATGGTTTGTTTTTGTTTTTCTGTAGTTTTAAGGAATTATACTTTGGGATTTTATTTAACTGTTTGTCAGTGTTACCTTAAACAAACAACTTTTAAATGCTTTTAAGTTAAATAACTCCTATAAGATTCACATAAAATGAGTAAATATGACTGTCTCTGTTAGAAAATTTATGTGAAGGGTGATTAAGTCTGGAACTATGCTGCGGCTGCATGTGCATTAGACTGGGATCAGAGAATTCAATTAGCCCCATTTACTAGAAGCCATCTCAGTGACCTACATAGTGTCTGCCTTGTTTCCACTTTTCCACTGTTGCCTTATTATGTACATGTTTAATAACATTTATTCAAATAAATTTTTTTCTGGCAAGTCCCATGCTGCAAATCATTTAACCTCTCAGTGCTCTAGGCCAGTTGTATCAAACTCAAATAGAAACATACTTAAGGATCTCTGCTGCCCCATATTGACTTAGAAAACCACGTATTAACATTGTCTATCCCCTATTACACTTTTATTTATCTTGCTATAGATTTCCCAATTATATTTCAATCTGGTTTGGGCTAAATTGAGGCAGCCTTCACCCTGTGTTTGATGACTCTGCTCTGGGCAGCTCTCTAAGAGAGAAATAACTATCTTATTTGTGAGGAGAATGAGTTTCCTCACCCATATACCAATGAAATCACAGATACCATTCCTATTCCCCTAATGTCTATAGAGCTCTGTGAAAACTGCTGTTGAAAACACAAAGCTCACTTAAGACATGTCCCTTTCGCTCACAAAACTTAAATTTAACAAGAAGTTTACAGGTCTGTAAGTGGCAATCTACCCCCTTACACATGTGTAAATGTACAGATGAGCCACTGGGAATTTTAACGATAATATTTCAGCGACTATTTTCCAAGCACACTTAGTCAAAATTATTGCGTGTACACTAGGACTCCTGCTTCGGTCAACGCAAGGATCCTGGTTAGTTTATTTGTTTTGGGGAAGGAATAGAGGGGCTTCTTTGGTTTTAAATTATGCAATTGTCCTACAATGAAAACAGCTGGTCTCCTTTCATAAAACATGAGCTAGCAAGGGTGGATGTGCAAAGGCAAGTTCTAAAGATGGTTTGTTTTGTGTGTGTGGACAGAAGAAGCCTGGGATGGAGGAAGGAAGAGTGGTGGAGAGCTTTTGTCCTAGAGGCAAAAGAATTTAAGATACTGGGACTCTAGGATATAAGTAGGGTTGTTAGAGCTAGCTCTAAGTAGCTTGCAAGAGTCAAGTGTGTGTGTGTGTGTGTGTGTGTGTGTGTTTTCATTTGAGCATTTGCACCTCAGGAATCATCAATTACTAAAAAAAAATCAGGGCTTGATTTATTGCTTTGTTGATTGTCTAGACTTAATAAAGTGTTGATAGAGCAGACTAAATTTTAACATATATATGTATATGTGTGTCTGTGTGTTTCCATACGATTTTTTCCCAGAGAATCCAGTTGTTAAGCATTTACCAACGTATTTCTGAATATCTGAGAAATTAAGAGGTGAATGTTGGATTTTTGTGCCTTGAGGTGAAAAGGTGAAGTGGGATGGGGAGTCTCAGGTAGGGAGACACATCTGTGATTAAATTGTTTTATAGAATCATTAAGAAACTATGGTTTTTATGTCTCAACCAACGAGAAGTTTAACAGCTCATACAGGTGAAACATATATATGTATATATATATATATGTACATGTACATATGTATATGTACGTGTGTATATATATGTCCATGTATGTATGTATGTAGACAGAAAGATAGATATATAGGTACAGATACACGCACATACACATACACAGAGGGAGAGAGATCCAGGAGAGATCCTCCTCTTCCTCCTTCTGAATTGCACGGTGGTTAAATTAATTTTGTCTGAATTATCTGTGAGTACAACGTGCATTCTACAAGGGATCAGGACTAAGGGCCAAGAAGAGGTCATGAACCACACGGAGGCGATTGTGTTACAGCTGATTCCCTCGAAAGGAGAATCACTTTGTTGCTGTTATTTGTCATTCCTTCTTGAAGAGGACCTATGACATCAAGAGGGTGATGTACTTGTTGGACAGGAAATTATGATAACAAGACCACTGACAGGTGGGTTTACTGAGAAAAAACCAACTAAGCGTCAAGTTCGGACTAACACATAGTCAGTACATAACAATGACAGTATCCAGAACTCTAAACCATGAGATATAACAAGGTCCTGATGGATGCAAAAAAATGAATCATGTGATGGTGAAGTAGTTAATTTATCTGAACTCTATGTTTCCATTTGGCTAGAACAATGACCATATTTTACACAATTATAATCTTGAATAGCTAAGTATATTATAATGAAGTTACATATACTATATATAATGGTATAATACATAAAATATACATGAGACTATTTCATAGGACTCATTATTTGCACTCATTGGGACCTAACAGTACAGACTGTCTTTGGATTTCACATCTGGCTCCCTACATAGCCTCATCAGTATTTCCTAAGCAATGGTGAGCATAAAACCATATGACTGGCTCATAGAGTCACAGATTTGGATCTTGAAGGCACTACAGAGATCATTCAGCCTAACCTTCGCTTTTTACATATGAGGAAACTGAGGCACAAAGGTGAAGGAACTTGCCTAAGTCACACAGGTAAATTGTCAAGCTGAGACTAGAATCAAGGTTCTCTCTGCACTGTACCAGGTCCAACAAGAAGAGGCCCCATAGCATGAAGAGGCAGGAAATAGATTCAGAGTTAGCAGCCAGACAGTATCTGACTAGCTTGACTGAGGTTTTACCAGAGTACCTGCTTATCTCTTATAGGCATGTTGGACTTTTAAAAAAGGTTTGATTTTGGTATCCTTACTTAGATTAAGATCTGATCAAGTCTTGGTAGCTATATAACTTTTAGTAAAATACTTCTCCAATCAGGCCCTAGTCCTTCATCTCGAAGAGAGTGGCAATATACTCATGCTACCTAGAAAGGCAGTGTGGATAGAGGCAAGGGCATGCTGAATTTGGAGTCAGGAAGATGAGGACTCATCTTCTGCCTCTTAAATTTCTGGGTATTTCTTTAAGTCTCAGTTTCTTATCTGGAAAATGGACGTAATTGTACCCACGGAACCTACTTCACAGGGTTGTGAGTCTAGTCTATCAAGTGCCTTGCAAACTTTTATTATTATTGTCTAGGAGGCAGCATGGTCCAATGGATATACAACTGGCTTCAGAGTGAGAAAGAACTGGGTTCAAATCCTCTGAAACATAGACTGTGTGACCCTGGGCAAGTCACTTAACTGTTTGCCTCAGTTTCCTCATCTGTAAAATGTGCTAGTGAAGGAAACAGCAAACCACTCCAATAGCTTTGCCAAGAAAATTCCAAATGGGGTTATGAAGAGTCAGACAGGGCTGAAATGGCTGAATAATCAAAAGGTCAGTTTTGCTGACTTGTATTGGCTAAGGGAGTCTTTTCATTATGAGGTCTCTCCATCTGTGATCTCTATCCAGATAAGCTATCCCTCACACACTAAAGGGAGTCAAAGAGCCCAGCAGGCATCTGCTTCAGGGAGACCTTTTCTTTCTCAACACTAGCTCCCATTGCCCAGTTCACACTAGGCACTTGATGCCCCTTCTCCGATGTCTACACTGCCTCCCCACACTGGCCCAACCCTGCCCATCCCTGCTGCTCCCTGAGCTAATACCCAAAGCTCCACTCCAAATTTCAGACCCACCATCTCCTTCATGACTGTCACTGGTCAAGGATCTCTTGCCCTATCATTGTCCTCCAAGGTCTGTCAGGCCTTACAATCCACCCTGGGTCCTGCAGCCTTCCATCTGCCCTGAAGTTAGACTCTCCCTTCATTAGAATGGGAGCTTCTTGAGAGCAGGTACTTCCCCTTTCTATTTCTGACTGTGCTCAACACATGCTAAGGACTTAATGAAAACTTTTCCATTGCATCCTATCTCATTTCAAGCATCCAAAGCATTTATAAAAGGCACTATCTAAATGAGAACTTCTCTGATTATCACCAGCATGCAAGAGATGCTCAAAGAAAACAACACTTTGGGTCTAAGTGCAGCCAGTGAAATAACATGAAACAAGTGTTTGGCAAAGTGAGAAGTGCTATATGGAACATAAGGACAGTTCTATCAGGAGCAATAATAATAACCTGAACTGAGTAAGCCTTCAGAGCCAAAGAGAGAAAGGAATTAAAATGGAAGAGATCCCTGGCTGAGTGAACCTGGCAGTGGCTTATTTGTCTTTCTACAAGGCTCAGATGCCCCTGACACTGCAAATTTTGAGAGCTCCAGATAAACACAATACAGGAACTCCAGATAACACCACTGAAGTCCTCCAGGGCACAGATCACATTATCAGAGGTGAAACAAGAACATGCTCTTCTCTTATTTTGTGGCATGAGATAAATGGGATTTCTTTCTCTTCTCTCTTTCTTTTCTTTTTTTCTTTCTCTGTCCTTCTTTCTTCCTTCCTTCCTTCCTTTCCTCAGCACTAGCAGTTTCCACCTTGAACCCCACTGAGGGTATTCCTGCAAAGACAATGAATTCCATTTTGGCTTTTTATAACAGTCTCCATCTTTCCCTTTTGAGCTCCCCAGGCCTTTTTCTCTATTGATATGGGAATAATACAAAATCCAATTCCACTCCTTTTGGACCCCGATAGGATTATGTAACACATTTACTTTATATTAAAGTCTGTGACATTCCTAGTTTTGTTACTTGCTTTGCTGGAGAGCTTTGTGATTGGTACTTTTCAGAATTGTAAAAACTTCATTCATTCATTCAACAAATAATTATCCAGCACCCCCTCTGTGCCCAGCACCAAAGATGCATAAGATCTGACTCCTGTCTTACAGAAAGTTATAACCTGGTTAAAGATCTTTGACATATACATATTAAGCCATTAAGTAATGAGGGACAGCAGAGATCCAGGTGTCATTAGTAGCTAGAGAAGGGGGGGAAGAACATAGGCTGGAGTAAGCCAGAAAACCTCATGGAAGATATGGGACTTGAGTTAAATGTGAAGGATAAATAGGGTCTGATCAGTAGAGGAGAAAGAGAACAAAGAACAGCATAAGCAAAAGCTTCAAGGTATACATAATCATAACACATGCTGGGAACAGTGAGGAAAGAGCACAGTGTGTGGATTTGATATTAGTAGTAAATAAGGTCAGATATGTAAGTTGAGGCAGAGTAGTAATACATAACCAAAACTGAGATTTATATAGTGTTTGGAAGTTAAAAAAAAAACATTTTTTGTTATTAATGGTCCTATTCAACAGTATCACTTCCCCAATTTTACAGATGAGGACACTGAGGCACAGAGAGGTTACACGAATTGCCAAGGCGTATACATATCTAGTATGTGACAGAGTCAAGATTCAAATCTAAGTCTTTAAATGCCCACTCATTACTCTTTCTAGAACCCTGAGTTCCAAGCTAACCAGTTCAGATTATATTCTCTGACAATGGGAACCTGTTTAGTGTTCATGAACAGGGCAGGGACATGAAAAAATACTTTAGGGACAAGATGTTAATCTGACAGAAATGTATCATTTCTTACTCCACATACTCTAAAATCATAGCATTATACCAAATGTGCACAGGGTCAATCAATAAGCAATTTAAGCATTTACTATGTGTCATGCTCTGCCCTAGGTAATGAAGAATCAAAGGCAAAAACAGGGTCCCTGCTTTCAAGGAGTTCACAAATCAGATGAACAAGGGGGACAGGAACAGCAGCAGGAAACCTCCACCTGATGGAACTTGAAAAAAAAAAACTAAAGATGAACCAACATACTCATACAAGCCAAGCAAAAGTGGTGGGTTGGGATAATTCTTTGTCTAATTCTACCCCCAGTTAATTACCTGGTACCAGTTGTTAGTCCTTCATTTTCAAAGGGGGCCAATGATATCATGGGGATTGATGTTTTGACTCCCTTGTGAGTTGGATTGAAGCAAGACAGAGTTGTACAGAGTCTTCAGACTCACTCTCCCTTCCAAAGTCATCAAAGTTCAGTGGCAAGTGCTCCAAGGCCCCTGGTTCAGTCTCCTTCATGGCCATTGGAATAAACTGTTCTCATCTGCGTGTTCCACCAGGGGAAGTCTCCACATACTTGGGGTAGACACTTTCCTAACTCACTTAGGGACCTGTCAATCACCCTCAACCTGCTTTAGCCCATGCCAATACACTTTTACTGGAGTATGGCCATTGCGCGTGCTAGAGATTCTTGGAGCCACAGGTGCTGAACTTCTGAAGGCCAAAGTTCAGGGATAATCTTTTGCCACCATTCTCTATCTCCTTGAACTTTGTTTTGATTTTTGGATTGGAGCCAACTTCTTCAGACACCACCACCCCAACCCTCCCACCCCCAACACATACACACAACATATCCTTTAACTCCATTATGATCTAACTGTTGGACTTAGCTTTTTCACAATGAAAATCTGAAGACTAGACTCCAAAAATACCATTCAATTCTAAATCCTACAAAAATAACTGGAGTAGTTTGCCATTTCCTTCTCCAATTTATTTTATAGATGAGGAAATGAGACACAAACAGGGTTAAATGACTTGCCCAGGATCACACAGCTAGTGTCTGAAACCAGACTTGAACTCTGGTCTTCCTGAATCCAGGCCTGGTGCTCTCTCTACTGAGTCACCCATTTGCCCATTAGGATTAGGCTGAAGCTTCTTTTCTTCACGGAAGTATTGCACAGACAGCCCCAGTGAGGGGGTCTTAGATGTTCACTCTCAAAATGCAGTTTCTGGTCCCAACTCAGTTGCCAGTTGACCATGTGAAACTAGACCGTTCTCAACCTTCCTGAGCCTATATTCACTTATCTCTTAAATGGGAATGAAAGTTGTTTTATTTTAAGGGCAACTTTATATGTTGGAGACACATAAAAAAGTAAAAAAAAAAAAGATTGTGCCACGGTGAGGGATGTTTTAATGTTCTCAGTATTCCTGCATTGGAGTCCTCCGTTTTCTCACTGTAGCATGAAGGCAGCCTTGGGTTCTCAAAGACTATACAAAGAGAAGGAACCCTAGCCCTGACTGGGCTCTGGTGAGGGTCTCTTCAACTGTCATCCAAGAAGGACCCCAGTAAAGTTCCAAGAGGCTCATGGGTCAGACTACCCAACAGGTATTAAATACTGGGGGGCCTAGAATTTCTTTTTTTTTCTTTTTTTGGAGGGGAGGAAGGTAGGGCAATTGGGGCCAAGTGACTTGCCCAAGGTCACATGGCTAGTTTTGTGTTGTGTCTGAGGCCACACTTGAACTCAGGTCCTCCTGACTCCAGAGCCAGTGTTCTATTCACTGAGCCACCTAGCTGCCCCTGGGCCTAGAATTTCACAAAGAATGTCAACTAATAGAACAGTTGGAATCTGCAGTGGTTGACAGATGCTCCTTGCATGTACTTTTAAATGTTTAACAACTGACTCTCCAGAAAAAAAAAATGCACAACACAATTTTAAGTTTAAACTGCATTATTCACGTCTCCATCATTTTCCTATGTTTAAAGCAGACAATCACCATAACAATAGATGAAGTCTTGATATGTTCAATTATTTTTCAGTTGAGTCTGGCTCTCCTCCCTGACCCCAATTGGGGTTTTCTTGGCAAAGATACAGGAGAAGTTTACTATTTCCCTCTCCAGCTCATTTTACAGCTGATAAAACTGAGCCAAACTGTTATGTGACTTGCCCAGGGTCACACAGTTAGTAAAAGTATTTGAGGTCATATTTGAACTCACAGAGATGATAACTCCCGGTCCAGTACTCTGCCCACTGCACCACCTAGCTGCCCCTTCTGATAGGTAGTGTTTTCCTATTTCCGAGGAGTAAATATTCACACTGAAAATTTAACAATCGGCTCTCAAGAACAGGCACCAGCTAACTCCTGCATGCCCCAGTTGTATTTTTTTTAAAAGGGAAAAAAACCTTGCCGATGACATTCTTCAGCTTCTCAGGACTGTCAGGTCCTGCCTGAGGAAAAATGTCCAGCGCTGTTACAGAATCGATTCCATCCGCCTCCCGTGGTCTATCTTTGGGTACGTCTCCCAGCACATCCTCGCTGAGGGCGTCCGGGAAGCCCCTGGGCTCCCTGCAGGCGGTCTCGCCCTCCTCGTGGCCATAGTCCAGGCGCCGGGGCTGGGCCTCATTGCCCTCGTCTTGTTTCTCGCCCCCGGCCTCCTCCTCCTCTTCCCCTCCTCTGTCCTCCGCCCTTTCCTTCTCCTCCCACTTCTCCTCCTTAGCCACAGGGGGCTCAGCCTTGGACTCCAGAACCTTCCTGGGCGGCTGACGCCCCCTCGGAGGCGCGGCGACCTTCTCCGCTGCTGGGGGCTTCGCGACTGCCTCAGCTTGGCCACCGTCACCGCGCGGTGTCCTTTCCCCACTTCTCCTCCCGCACGAGCACGGAGGCCTCGAACCTCGCAGGCCGCTCTGGTTCTTCGGCGGCGGCCTGCTGCTCCGGCTCAGCCCGCTGCTTGGCCGCTTCGAGCACTTTCCTGTTCTCTGCCTCTTGGGTTCCACTGCTCAGCTCTCGTTGCTCTCCTCTGGTCTCGCCGCCAGCAAACTCCCGCCTCTACCACCTGCCATCGTCCGGCCGCCGGCTCCCACTTACAGGCCATGTGTGCTCAACCTAGAGGGGGAGGACCGTACCAATGGGCCTACGGCGAGGGGGAAGGTCCGACGCCCTCGTGTGCCACGGCGTGCCTATAAGAGCTCAGAGCCACGGACATCCCTTTGGGAATGTCTCGAAAACCTCTACAACAGGCACAAGAAGCAGGATTTCGGCCTTCGATGCCACATGATTCTTTAGGTCAAATACTCTCCAACTTTGGGCCCCCATTTTGGGAAACAAGTTGGTTCGGTCCAACATTATAGTCACTCTCAACGTGTCTTATTAAGTGCTACGTTAACAGCCTGAACTATTTGGGAGCCTCAAAGTGGCGAGGTAGAAGTCTCCTTCTTGAAGGAACGGAAAGAAAAAGAAACCGTCTATCAGGAAAACCATGGATACTTTAAGTATTCTTATGAACAACGTTATATGGCTACCAAGGAGACGTGGTACACTTGAGGATGCAGAGTGAAGAGCAAACGAAAAGACCACTTGTTTTGTGTGAAAGGAGTTAAGTTTGAATCACAAATTTTGGGACACCCATTAAAAAAAATAAACTTGTGAACAGGGATCGTTTTATTCCGTGTACTTATGTCTCCATCTCCAAGCTTGGTTCATACCAGGCACCGAGACTTGACCGACGCTGCATGGAAAGTGGTTAGCAGAGAAATCTTTTCCCTGCCCTACTCTGTCTCCCAACCTTCTGAAAAAAAGTGTTCCATAGACTTTTTGTTTATTTCTGTTTCAGTTCTTAAAAACATCTCATACGGAAATCAACCCCAATGCACCTTGGGAGATGAGATACCAGTAGGTGAGGCAAGGAGGACTATACTTTGTACCCCGGGATTTAAAGATCCTCCCACAAGGAAAGCTTTGTTAAAGGAGCATCTATGTGCCAGAGTGGACAGAGTAGCAGGCTTGGAGTCATGAAGATGCGAGTTCAAATCTATCCCCAGAAAGGATGGAGATGAGAAGGGCAAAGATTCGGAGGAGGACGGGGGATCACTAAATGTCACCTATCTTCCAATGCCAACTATGTTGCCCGAATGCTATCATTTTTTCACCTATCTGTAAATTTCACTTGCTGACAAATGTCACCAATTTCACCAAAGTATTGTCATCCATGTCTACTATGAGCCAATGTCACCAATGTTCCGATGTCACCTATAGCCAAATGCCACCTATATTTCGTGAACCATTGCCACTATAGTCAATTGGCCAGTTGAATTTGAGCAGACACAAGGGCCAACTCAAGACTGCCTTTGAGTGAATAAGTTATTTTGTCTATTAAAAATGCCCAAATTAACTATAAAGGGCACATGAAGAAAGATACTCTCTGCATCCAGAGAAAGAATGGATGAATAGAAGTTTGTATAGAATTATTGCATATATGTATATGTACGTATACATATATGTATGTATACATGTATACACATACATACGTGTGTATATACACACCTATTAGTGTCTAACAGTAGCCATCTCTAGGGAGGAGGAGAGGGGGAATAAACAGAAAAAAATGTTTACATGATAATTTTGTTGTATATTTGAAAGGAATAATACTTGTGCATAGTGGATTTGCAGTTCCATGGGCAAGTCATCTTTTTATTGTACTGTGTTATGGAAATGTTTGTTTTAGTCCATAAATTAAAATAAAATAAATTCACCAAATAAGCAAATAAATACTGCCCTGTGCTTTCTACAATTGCCTTCCTCTTCATCCGGTTTAAGCAAAGTCTTCTGCAACACCTATGTGCTGTCACTTTTGGGGGCTTCTTTCATTTTTGTAGGCAAAGTTACAAGATAAGTGGTCATTTTTCAAAACCTAATTAAGAACCTTTCTTCATAGGCTCTTCTAAATTAGGTAATGTCAACTTTCATTATACTCATAGTGAAACTGTACTTAGATTTCTTCTTGTATGAATAATGAAAAATATTATAAAATCTATTAGTCTGAGTTATTTCATAGCAAATGAATATACTTTCAAATGAAAGAGTTATTTAAATAATACAAATGCCAGATATGAAAATCTTTCCCACGGGCAAGTTCATACATAACATTACTGTAAACCTTTAGAGGTGGAAGGATATTTTTTCATTGGCAGAATAGCTCAACCAAGGCTGAGTATGCCAGCCCCAGACTGTTCTTAAATATCCCGATAGGATCGTAAGGTTTAGAGCTGGAAAGAACCATAGAAATGAACTACTCAAAGCACTTCACTTTGCAAATAAAGAAATGAGGGCCCAGAGAGGGGACAATCCTACCAGCAACAGAAGGCAGAACTGGGATTTGAACTCTGGTCCTCTGAATCCAAATTTAGTGCTCTCTCCACATTGTCAAAACTGTGCAGTGAAGCACCTCTGTTGACATTCCTGTATTTCTAGAATAGGAAAGGAGTTGGAAGGGACCCCAACAATCTCCTCTACAGTGCACCCAACAAGTGATTATCCAACCTCTGCTTGTCCATGAGAATGGAAGAGAAGTAGCAGCACAAAGTACTACTACTCCCAAAGCCACTCAAATTCTATCGAGAAAAAAATTTTAAAAAGAAAAAATAATGAAACTCTGTATGGTTCAGTGGGGGTAAAAGCTGGACTTTAGGAGCATTTCAGTTCAAATTTGGCTTCAGACAATAGCTGTGTGATCCTATGTACTTAACCTCTGTCAGCCTCAATTTTCTCAATCATAAAATGGGGGTAATAATAGCACCCACCTCCCAGGGGTAGCTCGATGGCACAGTGGATAGAGTGGTCTAGAGCTGGGAAGACTCGTCTTTCTGAATTGAAATTTGACCTCAGACCCTTACTAGCTGTGTGATCCTGGGCAAGTCACTTAACCCGGTTTATCTTAGTTTTCTCAGATGTTAAAGGAGCTGGAGAAAAAAAGAGCAAACCACTCCAGTTTCTTTGCCAAGAAAACCCCAAATGGGGTCATGAAGAGTCGGACCTTACCAAAATGACTGAACAGTAACCTCCAAGGATTGTGAAGATCAAATAAAACAATACTTTTAAGGTGCTGATCACAATACCTGGCACATAGTAGGTGCTTAATAAAGACATATTCCCTCTGTCCAAATGAGCTAGTTCTTTTAAAAACAATAGCTTTTTAAAAAATCAATTAAAACCTTTTAGCTTGCTTAGCTACCATTTGCTGAACTACTGTATCACAATAGTTGTGTAATTGATCGTGTGGCTATAGCCCAAAACACCAAGTGAATCATTCATCTAACAATTGTATTTCTTAGTGTTCAGCATGACCTCTGCCTACCAGTTGGTTACGCTCCAATCTGGGATGTGAGTGGTATGTAGATGTAACCTTAATGTATCTTAAGAGAATATTCACTTTCCTTTGACTTTGTATCTAATGACTATGTATTTAGGAAATATTGGCTGACATCAAGGCTCCATCATTTCATTAATGTAGATATTCCTCCCTCTGATGTTTAGTGTACCCTTAAATCATCTTTTAGACTCTTAAGCAGTCAACATAATAAGGCCAATCTGGTGATGATTATCTTTATGCTTAACTAAGTTTGTCCTCAAACGGCACACAGTCAGTCCATCACTAGTCCCATATTTGTTGTTTTATTCTACCATATCCAAGTCTTCTCAGTTTGGAGGGACCTGTCAGAGCTTTTATTCCACTGTTGTAGACCTGAAGATTCCAAGGTCATTTCCATACCATCACAAAGCATGTGAAGAGGACTTTGGTGGAGATGCTAACTGAGGAAGGAATCTTATTTCTAATTCAAAAATTAATTTTACAGGACGGATTGCAAATTAAATTGTGAAATGTTCTTGAGATTCTTGCACAAAGCTTTCCTGGAAAAGTAGTCGTAGGAAACATAATACATTACTTTTGTTTTCCACAGCCTAGTTTCATTTTTGAAAGAGCTGAATCATTCATTCATGCGGTTATTTCAGCTGCTAAATTGTTGGCTGGAATGTTGCTTTAACTGAACATCAGACTTGGATTAATGTGGCTGGTGCCTTATTATCTATTTATTCCCACCATACAAGATCAAGTTTGGCTCGGACTTCCACTCCAAGGGCATTTACTATATATGTCTGCCAAATATGAAGTCCTAGCATGAAATGCAAATAACTCTTCACATGGCAATTGCCTGAGCTAAAGGAGTCAGTCCTGATTCTCATATTGTTCCTTACCTACTAATGTTTATCATTAAAATGCATGCATAAAAGGCCTATAAAAGTTTTACTTAGAGGCCAACTAATACCTGCAAAAAGTACTCCATTTGCAAAGAGCAGACTACTGACTAATCTACAGGCAGAAACTGCCCTCAGGGAGAGAAACCCTTGATTTGGAACTTGAAGAATTGAACTTAAAAACATTTCTTTACTTCAAAAACAGCTAAAAAATGACAGCGAGAAGAATAGAATTAAAGCATAGCATGCATTTCCCAGGCTTATTGTGGGGATAAAATGAAATAGTTATCCCGTCCACATCGCAGGGGTTAGGGGAGCAGCACCCTGTGATCTGGAAAATCCACATAAAACTGGCCCTCCCTTGTCACTCCAGCTGCCTGTGATGGTGGTAGATGGGGAAGGAAAAACAGGGGCAGGCAAAGGATGGGATATGTCAGGGGAAGACATTGAAACTAATGATGAATGAAGTAAGCAGAACAAGGAGAACATAATCCCCAATGACTACAGAATCAATAGAACAACAAAAGTCAACACTGTTTCATTATAATAATCAAGCTCAGCCCCTGAAAAGAACTGAGAAAAAGCAACTTCTTCCTTTCAATGCACAGTCAAGGGACTATGAATGTGGGAGCTACTACCCAACATAGTCTGTTGATTAATTGTGCTACACATATGTTGCTTCCTTGGTAGATAGTGGGGAGGGGGGAGGGTGTATGTGGAAATAAATGTGATTTAAAAACATAAAGCATTGATCAAAAAAGTGGAAAAAAAGAGATTTGAAGTCCAAAGAAATTGATCAGAGGGTGGGTGGTCCATAGGAGCAGAAAAGAACATAACAACAGCAAAGAGAAGGTTGGGTAGCATACACCAAAATTTGATGGGACCTGACCTCTGAAATGATTTCTTATCCTTATTTATGAACTTTATAAAGTTATAGAGTTAGTGCTTAGGCCTTGCAGCCTCTGGCTGTAGCCATTGACTTTCCCAGGTCAGGCCCTGAGAATCAGGTGCAGGTAGGTCACCAGAAGGAGGTCATAGATGCCACCATTTTTTCATAGTATTTCTGCATTTCTTAACCATTTAGTATTCTGAACATACTACCATTTTATTAGGTTCCTTTTTTATGTATCACTGACAAATTAAGACACTGAGTGTCGTACCCTAAACCTATTTTCCTCATAAGCCATGTGTTTTTTATGACACTATTTTACACAGCTACGAAAGCTTAAACCTTCACAAAGACTTTTAGGACACTATGTATAATCAAAAGTCATTATTCATCCATGGGTTAATGTGAAAGACCTCACCAAGAGAACACATAATTATACAAGGAGATGAATTGGTTTGTTTAGCAGTAGCAATTAATTGATAGTAGATACACATCCCATGTTGTATTGGTATCCATAAAATTTCAAATGACCTAGATCAAGAGTTTTTTACAAGGGGTGTACAGACAAATTTTGAAGGATCTATGAAATTGGATAGAAGAAAAAACAACTGACATCTTTATTTTCAATAACTTTAACTAAAATATAGCATTCCCTTCAATTATTTATGAACATTTTTCTGAGAAAGAGATCATTAATTTCACCAGCCTGATGCCAAAGGGTCCATTACACATACACACAAGAAGGTAAAGAAGCCCCGAACTAGAGGAAGGCCTCCAGCAAATTGAGTAGATTCTCTGTAAAGAATCTATGGACAAGGATAAGACTGGCAAAAGAGAAGATATGAATGCATTACCATTTCTACCTTTGAAAGGAGGAGCCACATCAATAAAATCAGGGATCATTAGAAGTCAGCCATGAATCAGTCAATCAGAGTGTTTCCTGTGTGCCAGGCACTGTGCTAAGTAGTGAGAACACAAAGTAAAAGCAAAAAAAACAGAAACAAAAGAAAAAAAACCACAAACCAGGTCCTGCTTCCATTCTAATGAAGGAACTAAGACGTATAAAACAAGAGTAGTCTGATTATAACTAGGGAACTTCAGAGGAAACAAACAAAAACAAAGAGTAACCTAAGAAATAGTCTTGAAAGTAGCCTTAAATACCAATCAGTTCCCCTATCCCACTTTCAATCCCTGGTCCCTTTTCTTAGCCATCCTTCCATGGAATTTTCTGTATTTAATTGCTCTTTCTCAACCTTGTAAGTGTCTTAGGGTTATTTCAACCACGACTTTTTAAAATCACCCCTTTGCCCCCTTTATCAAGGTTTCTATCTTCCACCAATGTAATGGATTTCCTGAAAGACTTTAGTTTTTTTATTTTTCTTCCACTTAATATTTTATTTTTTCAAAGTACGTGTAAAAACAGATTTCAACAATCACTTACATAAGATTTTGAATTCAAATTTTTTCTCCTCCCCTTCTCTGACAGCAAGCAATCTGATATATGTTATACATATAAAATCATAGTAAACATATATCCACATCAGTCATGTTGTGAAAGAAGAATAAGAATAAAAGAGAAAAACCACAAGAAAAAAAACAGAGCAAATAGTACGCTCTGATCCGCATTGAGACTCCATAGTTCTTTCTCTGGATGTGGATGGCATTTTCCATTCTCAGCCTTTTAGAATTGTCTTAGATCATTGTATTACTGCAAAGAGCCAAGTCTATCAAAGTTGGTCATCACATATCGTTGCTGTTACTGTGTACAATGCTCTCTTGGTTCTGCTCCCTTCACTCAGCATCAGTTCATATACGTCTTTCCAGGTTTTTCTGAAATCTGCCTGCCCTGAAAGGCTGTAAAGGAACTTCTTATTAGAGATACTTCAGATTCATGAGGTCCTGGGCATTCCTCTCTTTATATTGTTGTTGTTGTTCACTTGTTTTCAGTTGTGTTTGACTACGATCCCACTTGGGGTTTTCATGGCAAAGATACTGGAGTGGTTTGTCATTTCATTCTCTAGCTCATTTTGTAGATGAGGAAACTGAGGCAAAGAGGGCCAAGTGACTTGCTGAGGGTCACAAAGCTAGTAAGTGTCTGAGGCTGAATTTAAACTCAGGAAGATGAGTCTTCCTGACTCCAAGTCCAGCACTTTATCTACTGTGCCACCTAACTGCCCTTTCTTTCTTGGAAAAGTGGCTTATTTCTTGTACCCTAATTATATATTCAGGATGAAGAATCCACATGTGTCCTTCTCTTCAGTTTCCTTTAGTTGAGGTTTGGGGTGAGTGTGGGCTTGTATATGAGTCAACAACTGAATATTTAAACCTAAGCTATAAGCATCAGTTACTCTCCATCTCTTGTGTCATCCATTTAATTCTTTTTGATGCCTTATATCCTTCTGGAAGCCCTGCCCTCTAAGAAAAACCTCACATATTCCTGCACAAATAATAGGATCAACATACCATAGATCGTCAATCCAGTGCATTCCTGAGATTATAGCACTCTGTTCTACTTCTAGAAATAAAACCATAGTCCCAAAAGTGAGACACAGAATTGAGAAGAAACAGAGTACAAAGTCTCCACCTTGCCTAGACAATTTGACAAACATTGAGTACTCATTGTTTAGAGAACACTTTGCTGGCTCCTAGGGGATCTATAGAGTTTAGACAACTAAGTCTCTGCTCTACTATAATGGAATTTATAGGTTAGTTGAAGACACAAAGACACAAATATAGATAACCATTATACTCAATATTAATTTGTAACAGCAGTGTAATATAGTAAAGAACCCAGCCTTGTGTAATAAAGACCTCTTTCCATATTCTACTTCTACCATATACTAGCTATGTTTTACCTAGAAGTTTTCTAAAAGAGTAAATTTCAGATCAGTTGTTGATAAGCATTGTGGGAAGGATTGTTGTTGTGGCCTATACTAAAATGAAATCTCAATCTCAGATCTCACCCTAAAACAAAATCTTTCTCTCTCTCTTCTTTCTCTCTCTTTCACTCTCTCTCTCCCTCTCTCTCTCTGTGTATATATGTATATTTACATAGACACATATATATGTATGTATGTACATATATACATACCTATATGTATAAGGACTATAGTTATAGGTATAAAACCTCCTCCAACAGAATGGAGAGTGGGTAACAATTTGTTCCAATATCCATAAAGATGGCTGAAGTAGACACTGTGGAGTACTTAGAGCTTGGTCAGACATCAAAGATGTCAAGGTCATCCACTGCATCCTGGACCATTGTCAGTTGTCTTAACCTTTGCCTTGAAACTGGACTTCAATGATTCTGGAAGAGATAGGAAGACTAACGACTTTGTGCAACTCTGACTCATTTAAATTCAGTTCATGAGCAATTCAAGACATCACCCCATGATGTCATTGGTACTCTTCAAAAATGTGTGTGTGTGTGTGTGTGTGTGTGTGTGTGTGCGTGTGCACGTGGTCTGAAGGTGAAGGCTGTTTATGACAGGGACATCAGAATTGGCTTCATAGAGGAAAAGGAATTTGAAAAGAGACTAACAAGCAAAGCTACTTTGGTTCTGAACATCCCCAGTCTTTCTGTGTAGAGTCTAATCCAGAAAATTTGTTTAAGGCCAACCAAATATGAATGGTGAAGATGTATTAAATTGAGAAAAGAGTAGTAACTTTTCAGAATACCTTTTTTTTTTCTCTAGAGAAAATGGTAAAGAATGAATAAGGACTGAAGTTCAGGGATCCAGAAAGGGAAGGGCAACTGGTGGAAGGGATGCTAGCATATTTTAGATCAAAAAAAGGAATGTTTTTCCAACAAGAACTGTCCAACCTTAGAATAGCCTATCTTAGCAGGGAAAGGGTTTCCCATCAGTGGGGGTAAAGGTATAGTTTGGATGGCCACCAAACAGGATTGCTGTAGAAGAGACTCATATGCCATATAGGAGGTTTGATTAAATGGCTTGTGAGGTCATGCGAAAATCTAAGATTCTATAGAAGGTCATTTTAGGTCCACAATCAATGGCATAATCAATGATATTACTATGCACAATTTAATAGAATGTCATGGAAAAACAAATGAGGGGAATGAAGGAAGGGGAAGAAAAAAAGAGGGGAGAGACGGAGACAGAGACAGAGAGAGACAGAGACAGAGGTTTCTGTCCTAGATCCTCTGTTCCTATTTTCCCTCTCTTTGAGATGAGGGGAAAACTGAAATGCCACCACTTTGCCCGCTGAATTAACAGCAAGATAATAAGAACTGAGTCACCATCAAAGACAAGATGTTGCAGGAGAGAGTCAGGAAGGAGAGAAAGGGGAGCTAAGAAAGAAAGAAGTCTAGTTTCCTGAAGTCTGTGCTTAACACTAGCATTAGTCCATAAGAACTTTTGCTATTTGTTATTTTCATACTTTCCATATGTTATTTTAACCCCAACCGCAATCCCTTGTATGTTTTCTGTGTAGTTTATAGTATTTGAAACATGCAAGAGGGTTGCATGGTATATTGATTTCAGAAAACAGAGGCAGGTGAGATAGCGCTTGTACTCTTCCCCAGCAGGGGAGCTGGGTATCTGGATTTTAGGGAAGCCAAGAAAATGATGTGAAGTGATGAGATCAAAGCAGCCAGAAGAGGGCAGAAGTGAGTTGGGCCTTCATGCTCCCCAGTATGAAAGACATGCCATGGTGGGAGGTTGCAGAGTAGGGGGGAGAAAAAGAGGGAGGGACACAGTAACTGGCAACTTGACATCACAGATTGATTCAGATCTTATAGGGGCTTTGAGTAGGAGGCTTGGGGGGACTCAAAACTAAAACTGGTAGTGTTTTTATTTCATTAAAATTTCATTAAGGCTTTTCTCAACTAGCTTGGGAAGCTAACTATCATTTATAACATTCATGGGAAAATGCATTCCCTAAGATTTCTTGAAAATACATTTTTAGTGTACTCTCCACTTAGGGACTGATTTCACATTTCACATAAGTGCAGTATGGGGATAGAGTGCTGGAAGTGGAATCAGGAAGATTGGGGACCGAATCTCACCTCAGGCACATCACACGTACTAGCTGTGTAACCAGAGAGCTGGCACTGGAGTCAGAAAGACTTGAGTTAAAATTCAGCTCATACATTCACTAGCAAGTCTTTCAACTGCTCTGAATCCCAATTTTCTTACCTATAAAATGAGAATTTGATGACCGCTGAAATCCTTTCCATGTCTAAACCATGATTTTCTGAATTATTGTGCCTAACCTACATTTACCCATAATTCTTCCAACTTCTGCCATTTGACTTATATACTTTGCCTTTAGACTTCGACTTTGGAAAAGCAAAACAAAAAAAATCACAATAGGACGGGGAAGATGGCAATAACTTTCTTTACTTTATATTCTGGGTCATTATAGGAACTTATTTGATGAAAATTGGTGATTAGTTTGAAAATTTATAGTGCAATCTAATTTTAGAGGCCTAACCAAAGGTCACTTGGCACTGGCCTTTCTATTAAATAAATGGCTCCTGTCACTGAGATCAAGGCGTAGTTTCATCGAAACAAAGTGGTGTTCGGAGCTCATTTATATTTTTTGAATGGTACCTGGAGTATTTTTTTCCTAACAGGATCCATGGTCACATTTCCAAAGGAACAGTAACAGACCAAAATCCAGGATGATTTTTCTGTAACCATGGATCATGAAAGGTCTGAAACAATGTCAAAAGCTCAATTTTAGAAGTTGACAATGTTTCATCCCAAGAAGAAAATACTTGGGGAAAAGATGGGAATGGGAAAGTATATCATGTAGAAGAGGGAGTAGTCTTGCTGTTTGTGATTCTAATGAATACAACAAGGAAAAGGGAAGCAAAAGAAGGAGGAAAATAGGTTTTAGTTTTTCTTAAAAAAAGGAAACATTTCTAACAGGAATTGTCCAACCTGAGAATGATCTACTTAGGGGGCAGTGAGCGTCCCATAATTAGAGATATGATATGTTCAACACCAATATTTAGGTATTACAGTGAGAGATCTAGGTATGTAGATGAGTAGATGGATGAGAAATAAAATCTCGATCAATCATGTAGATAGTATATGTAAAAAATCAACCAATTAAACAAAAATCGTCCATCTGCACCTTTATTTATAATTAATCCTAATGGATACGTGTTCTTCTCATTTGTGTTTTAAATTAGAAACTATTATTTTAAAGATTAGTTTAGCTTGAATACTGTGAGAGTTAATTTGTGTAGGGAATATCTGTTCTGAAGTGTATAGATGAGCTTTTGCAAAATTTGAATGAGTAATGATATAATTAGAAATGATTGTTTGGAAGAAAGTCAAGTATAACTGACATTAAACAAACACAGGATTCTTCTAAAAACATCTGGTATCAGTGAGGATTGTATGCAAGCTGTCCAGAGTTGGTTTTTTGCAGTACGTTACACTTGTTTTTGCTGGATATACTGACTTTAATGGAATTTTTACCCCTTCCCCCAAAGAAAATAAACATTACATAGTCAAAGCAATGGGACAAATTTCCACATTGAATACCATCCACATAGATAGTTCAGGTATATAACATTTCATTTATGTAGTAGAGCACTTTATGACTACAAATCATTTTGTTTTTCTTTAATATTTCAATAAATGCTATTTATTTGATATAGGCACTTTCTCTAATGGTTAAGACTGCAAAACATTCACACCTAAGCTTCCATTCTGACTCTTGCTCATGTTTTCCTCCAAAACCTCAAGGAGATCAGCTCAATGAATCAGAGGTCTTTAAGGTCTTGTTATTCATAGACAATATTGCACTATATGGAAAAGCTGGATTTGGAGACAAAGGAGCTAGGTTCAGATTATGACTTGGGTAAATCATCTCACATCTGGGCTTCATTTTCTTTTTCTATAAAATACAGTTTGGACAGGATGACCTCAGACATCCTTTCCTACCCTAAAACCTATAATGATTTGTTACTCTTTCCCCTTACCACCTTTTGCAATTAAACATTTTTTTTGAAGATGTTAATTTTTTTTTAATTTTTTATTCATGTCTGATAATATTCTATGGTCTTTTTATATCTACTTTCCATTTTTCTTTGGGTGATAAACAATTTGTATTTTTGTGTTTTGAGATTTGCAGCCATCATCTCACCAAAAGAGTCTTAGTGTTGAAAAGCATGATTGTGGTTTCAGGGAGAAGTTTAGAGGTCATTGAAATGACTTTAATTCTCGAATTTAATCCAGTTTGTTTTCTTCTTCCATTTATTTAGCACAGTACCTGGTACATTATATTTGTTGACATTCAGTCATTTTCAGTCATGTCTGACTCTTCATGATCTCATTTAATGTTTCCTTGGCAAAGATACTGGAGATATTTGTCATTTCCTTCTCTAGCTCATTTTTTTTACAGGTTAGGAAACTGAGGCAAACAGGGTTAAGTGACTTGCCCAAAGTCACACAGCTAGTGAGTGTCTGAAGCTGAAGTTGTATTCAGGTCTTCCTGACTTTATACACTGGTCTACCTAGCTACCCTTTGGTACATAGTAAGAACTTATAAATGGTGGTTGACTAACTTTTCTGATTCTGAGTCTGACTCATTGTCCCCCTTCAGGGTCTGTACAAGTGATATGTCCTGATGAACCATTTACTTCTATGGTCCATCTACCCAAATGGAAATTGCTATTTGAACAGGCATTTTTCATCTGCTTGGTTTTTCTTGTATAGTCTATTAGACTGAACTCTTTGGGGTGGTTGCTAATCTCATATAGGAAGTAATACAGTCTTCAAGGTCTTGAAGCAATTAGCATAACATCTCCCTCAAACAGAAGCATCTGGAGAATCTCTCTCTCTAGAAAATCCTGACACTATTTGGATTCTGTTCTAAAAGTTTTTCATAGCAGGAGCAAATATCTTTGGCAAGTACATATCATTCTGTTGTGCCTTGCTTGATATTAATAATCAAAGGGTTCTGGAACAAAGTGATCACTTGATCTACACCACTCCAAAAAACATAACTGTGGAATTGCCTGAATTCAGAAATCCCAGTCTTTATTTCTGCTTACCACTGACCTTACAAACTATGCATAAAATTGGGCCTGTTTCCTCTCTTCACCCTCTTTCTCTATTTCTGCTCAACCTAAAACTCTACCACTTGGACTGTTGACTAGGAGAGGTGTTGGAAGGCAGTGATGTTAAACTCAAAGAGAAACAGGGGCACTAAACATGAGGATCCCTACAGCCATATACTGACTTAGAAAACCACACATTAACATTATATGTGTTCTATTGTATGTTTATTCTGTTAAATACTTATTGATTATATATTAATCTGATTTGGGCAATGCTCAGGTTTGCAAGTAGGATACATGAAGACTGTGTGTTTGACACCTCTGCTGTATGGTGTAATGGGCACCTGGTGATAGGGAAAAAGAAATGGAAAAGGTTCTACACTACATTTACTATTCTGCTATGGAAAGAGCCAGGGTCTATAGTCTGAAGTTGAAAGCTGAACCAACATCTGAGACAGACCCTCTTTCACGTGAAAAAACCCCATGGGTGACAGAGTAGAGAGAGTTATACAACATGCACACAAATGAGAATTTTATATGCCACAACACTATCCAACTCTTTTTTGGATGCCTGCTATATGAAAGGCACTGTACTGGGTAGTGAAGGAAATATGACAAAACAGAAGCCCAGGATCTCATGTTTTATCAAGACAATATGACATGTAGATGGGTAAAAGAACACAAGATAATCTGAAGAGAGACAGAGAGTCATCAATTTAGTATGAGGTGGCAGGGAACCAGGAAAAGTTTCATGTAGCAGGTGGATTGAGATGATCCTTTACAGCTGCAATTCTTAAACTCTGGGTACTGACCCCAGTCCTGATCCATAGTTTAAGAAGCACTGAAGGGGTCATAAGTGGAAAATGTTTAAGAAACCCTGAAAGGAACCAGAGACATGGTGAAGAATCTATGCAAAAGCATAAAGGTAAGAGATAGAATACTGAGTTTTGGAAATAGATACTGGGTCTACTTGACTGGAACTTAGAAGCTCAATATGAAAGGGGGCAATGTGAGCAGTATTCATTTCTAATAAGTTTGGGAAGCAAATCTCTAACTAGATTGTAAAGGCCTTTAAAAACTGGATGATGAGTTTATATTTTATCTTTTAGGGTACAGAGGGGAATTTATTGTTCAGAGAGTCAGATCTGTGACTTAGGAAGATTGTTTTGGCAGCATTTTGAAGGATCATTTGAAGGGGTATTGAAAGGAAAGGCCTAGAAGCAGGGAAATAAATTAGGAAAATATAGTAATGATTCTCACAAGAAGTAAGGAAGATCTGCACCAGGTTAGTGGTTGTTCGGATGGCGGGAAGAAGATTGACATAAAAGATGTGCTGGAAATAAAAAGACAAGACTGCCAACTACTTAGTTATAGGAGTGATTGAGATGGAAAAGTCAAAGACATCTCTAAGGTTGCTTTCCTTCTGCATATATTTTATGTTAAATGCTTACTGATTGATTGGATACTTTCAAAAGGAATTTGAAAGTTCAGAGAAAAGTCAGGTTTGGAGGGATGAGGGCTCAAAAATAACAGCTAACCTTTATATAAGACTTTCAACCTATAGCCAATCATATTAGCCTCATGACAAGCCTGGGAGGGAGGTACTATTCCTGTAAAGGAGCCTGGAACTTGTTTGCAAGGGGCTAAGAAGTGAGAGGGATGTGAAGAAATGGAGTGTAGACAAGTTTTTCTTGGGTTTTGTCTGTAACATTTATGAAAAGATAATGGATTACAGCTAAAGGGGGAGGCAGGGTCCAATGAAGTTTGTTTTGTGTTTATGCATATGCATGCTTGTGTGTGTGTGGATGTGTGCGTGTATTCATGTGTGTCAAGTCCATAAATGCAATAAACATTTATTGAGTACTCACTATGTGCCAGGCACTGTGCTAAACTGGGGATATAATTAAGAAAAAGATAGTACCTGCCCTCAAGGAATTTATAATCTAATGGAGTAAGACAACATAGAAAAGGAAGCTGAAAAGCAGGGCTGGGGGACAGGAGGAGGGCATATTAAAGGGGGAGGAAAGAACACCTCAGGGTACTTGGAGTTCAAACCAAGCAGAGTGGCAAGTGGAAAGTGAAGAGTTAGCTGGAGAATCCAGATCCAGCCCTTTATTAAGGAGAGGTTTGGGAGGACTTTAGTGTTCCACCCTCTAGTCCTCTAATCAGAGAAGAGACTGAGGGAATTGGTAAGGTGTGGGGTATCCAAAACCTAATTAATTTTGATGGTTAGGTATCCAAAACTGAATTAATTAATGATGATGAGATTCTTGGTGATCAGTTTATCCTGGGTGGGGCATCATATTCCTTGAAGTTCCAAACAAGCAGAGCTGCAAATACAAAGTGAAGTGTGTGTGTGTGTGTGTGTGTGTGTGTGTGTATTTTAATGCTGAAGGAAATTTGAATATGATGTTTTTAAACAATGAGCCAATAGATAAGGAAAGATTGGAGATGGTAAAAATGAATAGAGAATCAAATTCATAGAAGAGAAAGGAGTGGATTAGGTCACAGGCAAAGGTGATGGGGTAGCCTTGGCTGAAAGGAGGGTAACCTCTTCCTCAAAGAATGGAGAAAAGGAGAGAAAATAGGCAGGGGATGACATCAGAAACAGAGAAGATAGATTAAATAGATGATAGATAGATAGATAGATAGATAGATAGATAGATAGATAGAAAGATAGATAGATAGACAGATAGATGATGGATAGGTAGATAAATGAACAGTCAAGTAACATTTATTAAATTCTTACTATGTGTAAGGTACTTATGTTAAATGTTAGGGATAAAAATACAAGCAAACAAGACAGTTCATGTCCTCAAGCAACTTACATTCTATTGGAGAAGACAATACTTGAGGGGGATGTGGATAAACCAAGTTTTCTTAGTCAATTTGGGTGTGAGGTCTTTTGCTGAAATATATAGGGAAGAAGCTTAAGCAAAGAGAAGGGTGCAGCCATTTGGGTAGTATGATAGAGTAAGATAAGATTTAAAAAATTTTAATTGCAATGCAACAGTGACCCAGGTAAGACCAGGTAGTATGGATTTGTAGTCACTATACTCAGCATTATTTAGGACCTCAGAAGGAGGAGCAAAATGTAGAAATTGGGGTAATGAGGGTTAAGATATGGTAAGACACGAATTGTGATAGGGAAAGGGAGCAAGGTATTCGAAGGTAGAGAACTATATAGTTTGGTCAACTATAGGTTAAAAGACAGATGGGAAGAAATAATACATACAATGGAATGGTATAACATAGAAGGGTATAGGAACAGAAAGTCATGGTGAGAATGAGGAACAGTTTTAGGAAGTGTAGTAGAAAAAGAGATAGCAAGGCATGATCACAGAAGGTAATTTCAGAATTCATTATCATTCTTACAGCAGAGTTAGTGACACGGAAAGATGTAAAATATGACTGTCTATATGAGCATCTGCAATGCCTTAAAGACATGGAAGCTGAGGTTTCTTGACTGAGAGACCAAAATTTTTAGTGGTATGTCAACATGAACATTGAAGTCCCCAAGTATGAAGATAGTGTTTGGGACACTAAGAAAGATTGATCCAGGGGGCTGAGCCTCTTGGGAAAAATAAGGAATGATTGATAGAACGAAATGAGTTGGACTAAGCAATGATATAGAGAATGGAATGAATCACAAAACCAAAAAGATTGCTGAATGATAGTGGCATAGGACAGGTCTTGTGAAAATGGAGAAAAAGAAACACCTGCTATGTGCACAATCAGTGATAATAGAAGGCTGAGTAAATTTTGTTTTTCTCAGGAATTTTGAATAAACTGGAAGATCAGGGACTCCATTCATGGCAGTAGGGACAATGAGGCCTCCAAATCTAATCCCAAAAGGGATTAGGGATAAAGCTGCCACAGGGATGTTGAAAGTAGGAATAAATATTGGAGCCTTGATATTAGTTTGTGGTAGTCCCCACTTATAGGTTTACTTGGTGGTAATCAAGAGGTTGAAACATTATTTGCCTGGTCTGTGGGTTCTGGGCACAGTACATAATAAATTATTCTTTCTTTACCTGGTTGCTCAGCGTTTATAGCAAGCTATTGTCTTCTAGGAAACATTGAGCAGAACAAGTATTCCCCTCACAGCCTCCTAAAATCTAATCTCTAAGGACACCCACCTTCACCAAGCTGAGGGATGGCAGCTCCCCTCCTGCTCTTCAGCCAGAGAACATGTGTTTTGTTTCAGTCATCTGTATTTATTTGAACATGTTTTATTTCATGAGTGCGGCGGTTCCCCAGCACTGGTCAGTGTTTCCTCCTCTTGAAAACACACTTGATCCTGGATACGAGCATTACTTAGCAGTTACTAGGGTTTTCAGAAATTCACAAAATGTTCTTTATGATCACTTAGGATAGCTAATATTTACTCAACTATTTACAAGGTGTTTTTAATCTTGCACTGTTCACTCAACATGGTCAAGCTGTCCAAGGTGAACCAAATAAACTACTATAAACTAACCTTTCTTGGAGTAAATGTGCTATCAAACTGAGATTATAAAAATGACACTTTAGGTTATATTATGCTTTCGCAATATCAGGCACTCTCACATCATCATCATCATCATCATCTAAAAATAATGCCATATATTTATATGGTGTCTTCCCATTACAAGGCATTCTCACATGGCAACAGCAATAACAACTGACATTTATAGAGCATTTTTAAGTTTGCAAAGCACTTAATGTGTATATCTTATTTCTTGCCTCACAACAATCTGATAAGAAAAGTACCTCTGGCATTATTATTCTCATTTTATGGATGAGGAAATTGAGACTCAGAAATTGCCCACCGTCACGCAGCTGTGTTTGAACTTAGGGTTGGCTTCCCAACTCCAAGTCAGGGTGGCACACTGGAAATGGAACCTGGGTTCAAATAATGCCTTTGACACTACCAGTGAGACATTGGAAAGGTCAGTTAATTTCTCTGGGCTTCAATTTCCCTATTTATAAAATGAAGGGGGTTGGATTAGATGACCTCTAGGACCCTTTCCAGCTCTAAGTCTACAATCCAATGACACAAAATTCCATCTTCTATGCAATGTTATCTCAACAATTTTCTCAACAATTCTACAAGGAAGAATTAGTCTAGAGCAGTGGTTCTCAACCTTCCTAATGCCGTGACCCTTTAATACTCGTATGTGGGCGGACCCGCCTGGAGACAGATAGAGGAGTGGTATCTTGGTTTCTAAGACCATCGGAAATATGTGTTTTCTGATGGTCTTAGGTGACCCCTGTGACCCCTGTGAAAGGGTCATTCGACCCTCAAAGGGGTGGTGACCCACAGGTTGAGAACCACTGGTCTAGAATGAAATCGACATCTTCTGACCCAAGTCATGCATCTTTCCATTTATGTTACATTGCAGTAATGGGGCAAGTAAAACACTGGCCAGAGCATGAAAGAATAATTTGATCATTGCATAGCAACAGAGTAACTTAGAATTTACAGCCTTTAAGGGTAGACTATTCAGTCTTGCAAATTAATGACTTTTGCAAAGTTATCACAACTTTGGTATATGTTCAAAAAAACAACAAATGCTACATAGAAGTTCGAGGTAGAGTGGGGAAGGGAAAAGTAAATAAATAAATAAAAGGCAACCTGGGTTGTTATCAGTTGGCACACATGAAACGTGATGGCCAATGCAATGCCCTATGTAAGGCATTAACCAAGTAGAACTGGAGCATCAACTTACTGGAACTCAGCCAGCCTATATGTTTTGAATTTTGTTCATCTCACTTTAGACTGACTCATTTCCTTAAAAGAGATGCTCAAGTGGGCGATCAAGAAACCGGAAATAGAAATCAGCAGGTGTCTGTGAGATTAGAGATTCTCCCCAACCACACCTCCAGTCCGTGCCACACACATGTACGTCAAAAAGACCTCCTACCCCAATACACTCAAGGCAACATATACTACCCAGAAAAATTTGTTCTAATTAATCCCTCACCTCTAAAATGAGTGTGATTTGGAGGCAAATTCAGACTACCCCAAATTTTGTTAGAATACTGATGACATCATTCACCTTAGAAAACCCAGCTAAATGCCCAAGTATGTTTAAAATATATTTATTTACGATTTAAATTGGAGCAATTACACCCCTGACGAGAGGACTATATTCCTATCCCAAATAAAACTAAAACATAGGTACAACAATAAATGAGTCAAAAGGGGTATATGTTTCAAATTCCAGTTCAAAATTTCCATTGAAAAAGACAGGTTTTCAGTCATGACTAATTCAGCATATGAGGGCGCTGCCATGCTGGGAAGAAATGGCTTCACTCTCTCTCTCTCTCTCTCTCTGTCTTCCCTTTTCTTCACTTTAACACTTCAAAGATCCATGATTTCATTGACATCAGCACCCTTCCATTGACATAGATTTCAACCTTTCTGTTACTCAGGAGACATGCTCCATGACACGCTATATTCCACATGTGAATTGCTGGGTGATCAACCTTCCTGTCATGAGTATCACTGAATCTGACTAGGTTTATTCCCAGATGAAAGCTAGCTAGTACAGCCATATCTGAAGCTTTTTAGCTTGAGAGGAAGGATGTTCCAGAGTTAATGTCATTCATTCCACTGACATAGACTTCAAAGAATTCAGCGTTGTCCCCATGCTATGATGAAACGTCAGGGTAGTACAACAACAACAACAATGGCCACTGCTACTACTACTACTACCACCACCAC
>CM053582.1:321630391-321651068 GCA_028627135.1 Pseudochirops cupreus | reverse complement strand
GACCATAGGCCAAGTGACTTGCCAAGGGTCACACAGTTAGTAAGTGTCTAAGGTTGAATTTGCAGCCTGCTCTCAAGAAAGTGGTGGTGCCATGGGATGGAAGTACCTTCAAGAGACTATGGAGTACGTGTAGATAGATATTCTATAACTGGTTCTGGTGTACTGACCATGGGGCTTCTTTAAAGAGATCTTTTTTGTGTAGCGAGAACTAGGGGCACCTTCACAAATGCCTTAATTGGCTTTGGCCATTCTCTTTAATTCATTCTGTTTGGATGCCTGATTTTGGTGGTTCTCTTTGATTCCTTGTTTACAGTATTTGGAAAGAGACAAGGTGAAAGGCTTTGGACCTCTTACCCTCTGAGGATGTGTGGCCCTGTGAATACAGACTGGTATTCTTTGCCCAACTGGGCACTTATTATTTCATTTTAGGTGAAAGGAAAGTGTTATTCCATTGTTATTCCAGATTTCGCAGTGAACTTAGCATTGATAGCCTGTTGAGTAATTAGTGGTTTTGTGACCTTTGAAAGTGACCTAGGGGATCCTGCTCCATGGTATCAGAGATAAGAACTCATGTAGCAGCAATGCTGAATGAGATCAACTCGGATGAGCCAGTGTCATGTAGAAACCCGGTAAGTTTGAGCCCATTGTCCCCAGAGACTGAAGTTGTAAGGAAGAGCGTGCCTTTGAGCTGTTGGCAGGAAATGTTGGTACTTTTGTTGTTGACATATCTTCAAAGGAAATATTCCTACTAGATGTTAAATGGTTAAATGGAATTGGAATGCTAACCCTGGCATCTAACATTGGAAGAAGTACACCTGATGAGGTCTTGGGCCTAAAGTGTTAGAAAAGAGACATTTTCAAAACAATTTGGTACCCTTAGGACCCTGAGGGAGCATTATAACTAGAATGACTCTGGGATAGTGGGCCAGAGAATTAATTGCTGTATATATGAGCAGGATGATTTATTTACTCTACCATATCCTCTGGAATAGTAAGATACCTAATCAATCAATTGCAATCATAGACATTAGACTAAGTGTGAAAAGTCCTTGGAACTGTGGTATTAACACAAGGCCTGTATTCAGATAAGTTAAGGAAATTTGGCCCCATCCCAGGTGGCATCTATACATTATTAATCAAGTTGAGATTCTTTCTGGAGGTTAGATCAAGTGTGGTTTTCTAGGAAGAACTTCTGGGGGGGTGAAAAAGAGGCCTTACCTTTGGCCTTGGCTAGTTCTTAAATATCTCTTCTTTGGTTGGAGTGGGTCTTCACAGGATTTGAAGGGTCTGTAGCAGGGGTGGTGAACATGTGGCCTCACAGAATCAATCACCTTAATAAAAGAAAGCTAGGTGGTGCAGTGGATAGAGGACCAGTCCTGAGGTCAGGAGGATGTAAAGTTCAAATCTGGCCTCAGACACTTGACACTTACTTGCTGTGTGACCCTGGACTAGTCACTTAATCCTGATTGCCTCACCAAAAAAATCCACTTATAATTTATTAATCCCTTAATAGAAGGATTTATTCTGTGAAGTTTGGATTCAGTCAAAGGGCTGCTTGCCCTTGAGGACCTAGAAGGTCACATGTGGCCTTGGGGTCACACATTACCCACCCCTTGTCTGGAGGATTTCAGTTTCCAACCTTCCCATCAGGGTCCTAGTCACATATCTGGATCAGCTGGCAGTAACATATACATCAGGAGCCAAGGACAGATGTATTCTGATTCACCAAACTGATGGGAAAATTTTTGAGCACCTCACAAATAGGAGAAAAAAAATTTTAGCAACTAAGGAGCTGCATTTTTTGTTTGTTCGCCACATATGTTTGTTAAATTTGAGCCCACTCTCCCTTGGACTCTGTAATGGTGGCAGAGTATATGAGACTTTTTTGTGGAGTATTTTATCCTTATCTATCCTTCTCTTAAATATTCTTTTCTAAAAGCTACGTAAGGCTGGCTGATTAAAATAATCCTAAACTGGTTATCTCGGAAAGAAACTCACCAGTGAGCATTCAAATCCCTGGCATTAGAGCAAGAGTTTTCATTTTTATTTTTTTCTTTCCTTTTTTTTATTCATTTATTTATTTTCTTGTTTACATCATTCATTCCCATGAGATTGTGAGTTACAAATTTTCTCCCCATCTTTCCCCCACCCACCACCCCAAAATAGCCATCCCACTGTATACCCCCTCCCCCAATCTGCTCTCTCCTATACCCTCCCCCATCAGCCCTCTGACTTTCCGGTAGGGCAAGATGGATCTCCCCACCCCAGTGCCTGTGTATCTTAAGTTCCAGTTGCATGTAGTTAATCATCATCATCATCATCATCATCATCATCATTATTATTATATACATATATATATTTTAACATTTGATTATAGAACTTTAAATTCTAGATTCTTTCACTTCCTCCCTCATCACCCACCCCCCCTGGAAAGACAAGCAATTCAATGCAAGCTGTACGGGTGTAGTTATGCAGAACATCTCCACAATGGACATATTGTGAAAGACTGACTATATGTCCCTCCTTCCTATCCTAGAGCAGGAGTTTTTAATTTTTGTTTGTGTCATGGATGCTTTTGGCAGTAGAGTGAAGCCCATGAACTCCTTTTCAGAAGAACTTTTTAAAATGAAGAAACACAAAATACATAAAATTACAAAAGGAAACAAATTATATTGATCGTTATTGAAATATTAAAGGTTGAAGTTAATGAACCTTTTGAAATCTATCCACAAAGCTTTTGGGAGTCTATGGATCCCAGTTTAAGAAGGAGCCACTGCTTTAGATAGTCACCTTGCAAATCCTAAGCAACACCCTTAGATTTAGGAAGGGGAAATGTAACCTTTTTAATGAGTCCCAAAGATCCATTTGTAAGAGTGGGAGTTGAAATCAGGATATGAACGTTTTTACATGGACTACATTGTGGGGGATTCCACCAGAGTAAATATCATTCCCTTTCATTTTAGGGCCACCCTCTGGTACCTCACATATGTCCAAGGCTTAAATTGAGAAAACAGAGCCTGTTTTCTATTGTTTGTAACTAAGCCTTTTTGAGCTTTTTATTGGGAAAGTTTGGAATTCCAGTAGAGGTGCCATTGTAGTGATGGAGAACCATTGGAGGGATTTGGTGTACACTTTTGAATAGATACTGAGAAAATTTGCCTGTGCTTCACAAGCAATCACCTATGGTACAACAACCCTTAGAGAAAATTTAGTGTACCTTGCGTAGAAAGGGATACCTTAAAAAATTTGTCCAGATCTCAGTTGGATGCCCTTTTATAATGAATGACTCATGGAAGAATGTTTCACTGAAGACAGTTTTATTTCTCATTTAATGGCAAGAGAGCTACTTCTGGTTGGCACTAGATCCCTATTCCCCATAGTGAGAGCCCCAGAAACTTAAGGAATTCTTAAGGGTACAAGCTTTCACTCTGAGCAAGGAACCTTTATTTTCTTTTTCTTTTTTTATTGTTTTGGGGTTGAAGAACACCTTCCTTGCAAGAACAGGAGAGGCAACAATGAGAACTTTAAAAAATGATATCATTTTGCTAAGTGGTATCATTCATTTATCTGGAAGTATTAAAGAATATTAATTACCAGAATTATTTATAAACTGTGTGCCACATAGACTTTTCCTGAGATTCCTTATTACAAAACACTGGAAAATGCATTTGAGACAGATAATATAAAACCTCCCCCAACTCATTAAAGAGCTTTCCAAGATGTGTGACTATGGACTTTGCCAAAAATACTCCAATATATTTTCTGGGAACAGAAAATAGTAAAGACTAGTGGGAAAAATGTAGGGGTAGAATGGATTTACTACCATTTACCACCAAGGGAAAAAAAGGATTTATATAACCTCACTGCACTTAAAGTGATAATACCTAAATAATCTACCTCATAAGCCTTAAGCTAATGAAAAAAAGAAAAGAAGGAAGGGAAGAAAAGGGAAGGGAGGAAGGAAGGAAGGAAGGAAAAAAGGAAGGAAGGAAGGAAGGAAGGAAGAAAGGAAGGAAGGAAGAAATGAAAAAAAGTCATTTGAACTATAGTGACACTGAATATGAATCATGTTTACATACATTAAGGAAACTTGGCTGCACTCCGGAGAGCATCTGTAAATTATTAAGTTGAACCAGTGATGTCAAACTCAAATAGAAATGGATCCCTGTGGGCCACATATTGACTTAGAAAACCACAAATTAACATTATCTATTTTATGTCATATTTTTATTTATTTTGTTAAGCTTTTCCCAATTACATTTTAATGTAGCTTATACAAACTTGGGAGCATTGTGAGCTGTTTGCTGTCTGTGGTTAGTGAACTTGACACCTCTGAGCTAGAGAACCTGAGACATTGGAGAGTTTGGAGCAACCATGGAATTCTATCACAGACTTGAAGAACAAATGTAGGGCTGAACTGTGGCAGAGAATGAAGATAACAAAGAGAGTCAGTGACTCTACAGGCATCTCAAAGCAAAAGACTTGGGCTAAGAGTCTTTTGGATCTGAACAAAAGGTTGACTCTTTCCCTAACTTTTGATGTATGTTTATCCATAGATACTTCCATATAATTTGCTATTTCTTCACCCAAATATTTCTATAATCTGAATTTTGCCTCAATTAAAAAAAACAGTGCCTTTTTCTAAAGACTGTTGATTAGAAATATCTATAAATATAGCATTAGGTAGAGAACCCAGTCTCTTAGGAATTTTCTTGACTGGGGGGTTCAGAATGATTATGATTCAACTAATAAATATTTGTCTAAAATAAACTTCTTAAATCCAAAGAGAAGGGAATAGTATGCATCTCAGTGGGCATCAAATGACCCTTAGGTTTAAATGAAGTAATTAGTGCAATAGGATATTATACCATGATATTGTAGTATGACACTTTGGTAATATCCATGTGCATTGCTAAAAAGGCTCTCTTGCACTGAATTTACTTTTAAAGATTAGATTGAGAATCCACTTAGTATGCTTATAGTCCTCCATGGTAGACCAGTATAAGACTCTACACCAGAGGTGTCAAACATATGACCTGCCCAGTGCTCTCAAGCGTGACCAAAACATATTAAAATGTAATTGGGAATTATTTAACAAAATAAATAAAAATACAGTAGGACACAGGTAATGGTAATGTGTTTTTAAAAAAAATCAACATGTGGTCCACAGAGAAGCCTCGTATATGGTTTATTTCATCCCATTTCTATTTACACCACTGCTTTATGTTATTCAATAAATGCTCCTCGGTGACTGTGAAAAGCAGTCCATGATCTTGGCTATGGAGCTTGCCATGGTTTGGCAGTCTCTACTTTTGTCTCTCAGTCTTATAGGATGAAATCCTTGCTTCAAAATAATCTCCACTCTTTCTATTAGCTGTTTTGTAAATCTAGTCATTAAGCTGATGTCATTTCCCATCATTCCATAGCATTACTTGAATTTTATGATTTATGGATAGTTTCTTTCCACACATGTATTTGTTATAACAATTCTAGAGGAGTTTCAGCAACAATGCTTACAAAGGAGCTCAAGGGTAAGTTACAATTCTATAAATCCAATTATACTACAACCCATTTGTGCCCTATTCACACTTAATTTTCCCCACTTATGCTCTTTCTTATCAGAGGCTATGCATTTCTAGCCACCACACCCCTTAAAGTATTTTCTTCTTTTAATGCCTTGGGGGGGAAAATGAAGTAAGTATATTTCATTCTAAGTTTGTTCATAATCTTAGAATATTATCACAAGGGGGCTATCATCTCTAGCCACTTGATAATTTATAGCCCATAACTCATGCCAATCCCTTCCACTGTACACTATGTTCAGTTCTCAGGTCCAGATAATTTTCAGGCTTTGGAGAGTCTTGATGTCTAAATCTAAAAATGAGTCATAAAACTAAGATGGTTGGTATGATTCTATAAATTGGGTGTGGGGTGGGGATAATAACCTAGAAAGTAAATGAGAATTGCATAGTATACATCTGAGAGCAAAATGACCCTATATGCACAAAAACACATTCCAAAAAGCCTCATGTAACTGCAAAAAGGGCAAGTGGTAATCTGATTAGAATTTGAAAAGAAATTGGCTAAATATTGGATAGTATAGGATTAGAAACAGGGAAACACTTTAAGTGAAAATTAATGAAAAGTAGGATGAATGCAACCATCCCAGGTTTTTATTCACAGTTTGGGGATATGGGGAGGGTGGGGAATTCGTACTTTCTTAGGTTCTTGGGGGAATATACTATTCAGTAAACTCCCAAGCTCCAATGAATTTTTCAGAGCTTTTGCTAAAGACATTCTTACTACAAAGGACAAGATCTGAAATTCTAGGTAGCATCCTTCCAGGAGAAAACGAAGGTTTTATACAAATTATCTGAGAACTACTTCTTTATCTGGATGTTTACAGAAAATGTTTCATCACACTGTTCACAACAGATTCATCTAGTAATATAGTTAATCTGTGCATAAAGTGCTTTGGAAAATTTAGAATAGGCCATAAATGTGAATTGTTGATCTGGAAATGCCCTGCTGTACTGTTGGCTAAAGGACCAACCTTGGATTCAGGAAGACCCAGGCTTAGTAGGAAAGTCTCAGTGCATTGGGCAACTCTCTAAGAAAAGGAGTTAAAAATGTGTTACCTCCTATCTATCTGCATCAATTAAAGTAGTTTTCACAGGAGAAGTTCCCAGTGCTGATAAAAACCACTTCTGAATCAAAAAGTATCCATTTGCTGACAATTTTGCTGCTGCTTGTCTACATGACTGTTTCTCATACTCTTGTAATCAACAGATATACAAGTTGTTGAAGTCCACTGGATCTATGTGACATCTGCTAACCCAAAGGGGCATCAAAACATTCATTCTTTCCACTTCATGGGAATTTCAGAACCAACTTTGGCATGTAAAAAAGGCCCTTCTAGATGAGCTGAATTTTCTGCTGCAATCTGGTTTAAAAGTGTTTTTTTTTATAGATGTCCCATAAAATTCTGTGAAAGCAAGTCATTCAAAACCATAGATAATCTCTTATGCTTATAATTATTCAAATAATTGTACCAGTCACAAACCTAGATTTTCAAAGCCAGCTACATTCCAGCATAACTATCCTAGAAACAAAAGATCAATGATGAAAAACTTGGATGAATCTATTCATAAATTCAGTGACTCCAGTCTGGCTCCAGTCTACCTTTTGAGACTTACTTCACATTACTCTCTTTCACACACTCTACATTCCTGACAGTAGTGTACCTGTAAATGCTTAATAACCAGCTTCAGGAATAGGAGGAGGAAAGGGAGATGTAGGTTTGATATACTTTTAAGTCTATTATGCAATATTAACATTTCTTCACTTTCTTAAGTCTAGAATAGACCATCAAAAATAAATAAGTAAATCAAGGCCTGATTTCTGAGGCATAAATGCTGACAGTGAAAATCTAGGAATTGGTTCTTGTGAGAGATCTGAATTGGCTCCAACACACCCCTGATTCCAGCTAAACTAGTAGAATGTGCTGTTAGCAAAATTCTTCATTTCATATTACATTTCCGTGTCTATACACATTCTGTGTCCTTCCTCAACTTACATCACTTAGAAGCCTTAGCTTCCTTAGGAGGATCTCCTCCTAAGCAAGCTACTACAAGCACTTCGTGACATGTAACCTTTCTTGATCTCCTTAGGAGCTAGTTCTCTTTCTCGCCTCATATGATCTAATATTTACTTAGTTCTTTAAACTGTTATATCTCCCAGTAGAAAAGGAGCATGAGGACGTGTGTTGATTTTGAATTTGAATCCCTAATGTCTAACATAGGGCCATGAACACCCTGGGCTTTTAACAAACCCTTGTTGGATAGAATTGAATTGGATTGAAATGAATTAATTCAGATCACAATAGATTAGAATAGTTAAGCAGACTACTATATTAGTGTGTACATTTACTTCTTGGATTTTTCCACGTATTTCAATCATCTATAAGTTCATAGTCTCATATCTGGATTCTGAGTAATGAGGTATACTGAGTCATGATGAGAATATAAAATATATTCATAGCTATTCTCCCCTTTAGAGGCTAAAAATTAAAATTTTGGAATTCCAAAATCCTATGTGCTATTTTGTTATGCCTGTCTTATAGTCTGGGGGGAGGGAGGGGAGAACAAATATAGATAGTAACCTTTATAGAAGAGATTTCCTCCTCCCCAGAAATGTTCCATCTTCCTGTCTTGTACCCATATTCCCCTCCTTACTGAAACCACTCATATCTGAAATACTGTAAAAAAATTTTTTTTACAAATCAGTTAATGTCAAAAGCAATAGGTTCTTTTACACAAATTACACGAACAATGAATTTAAGGAAAATTACATTTTGTTTTTAAACTAGATTTTTTTTTTAGTGAAGTCTGTCTTTGCTGTAGTTTCCTCCTCTAATGCCTACCCGCTTCTCTCTTGAAGTCCATCACTATCTAAAGCATGAATGGGGAACTTGCAGCCTTGAGGCCACATGTGGCCCTCTAGGTCCTCTGGTTTGGCTCTTTGACTGAATCCAAACACTCAAAGGGCTACACTTGAGAACCTAGAGGGCCACATGTGGCCTCAAAGCTGCAGGTTCCCCACCCTTGATCTAAAGCACTCTATGCTCACAATTGTGTAGGTTAAAAAAAAATTAGTTTCCTTAAATAATTATAATTGATATCTCCTGCCTGTGACATCAGAGTTGGGAAGTGGACTAAATAGAATGCCTTCCCTTCCATTATCACAACTGGCTCCTCATAAGCTTTCATATGCTACCCATGATAAAAATCCAGGAGTACTGCTCCAAGCTGGTTGAGATCTTCATGTAACGGTGTCTCATATCCTGGAAACTTGATACTATATCTTTTCTCCTTGTCACAGATAAAATAAGGCCAAACTTGTCTCAGCTCACTACCTCTACATGTTCATATCACACTGACTTCTTAGCCCTTCTCATACAAACTTCAGGTCCCAACACAAGAATTAGACTTTCTTCACAGGGTGGTGTGTGTAAATAGTATTGCAAACTGTATCGCAAACTCTAAAGCACTTATATGTACAATATACTGAGATTTACTATATTGTACATAGATGTGGTGCCCAAGTGAACACCAGAGAAATATTTTATGCAGTTGTATTGATTCAGAATCTTCAGTAAAAACACCTCATGTTCATATAAAAGTTTACAAGTATTTTCACATATGTTATCTTGATGGATTATTGCACCAACCTTATAATAAAGGTGTTGTTCAGTTGTGTCTGACTCTTTGTGATCCCATGCGGGATTTTCTCTGCAAAGATACTGGAGTGGTTTGCTATTTCCTTTACCAGATCATTTTCCAGATAAGGAAACTAAGGTAAACCAGGTTAAATGACTTGCCCAGGGTCACACAGCTAGTAAATGCCTGAGTCCAGTTTGAACTCATGAAGATGAATCTTCCTGATTCTGGGCCCAATACCACACTAACTATTGCACCACCTAGCTACCCTGTCATAGAGGTAGGGCAGATATTATTGCCCATATTTTTTGCATATGACTGAAAGTTTAAGTGAATTGCTCACAGCAAAGAGGTGGCAATAAATGGGATCAGAATTCAGGCTTTCTGACCTCTAGCTCAATGCTCTTTCCACTTTAATACAGAGCCTCCTATATAAATGCTACCTTGGATTAACTTTGGTCAATTGTTAAGGAAAACATGCTGCTGCAGAGAGAACCATTTCCAGAATCTCTAAATTCAAGAACTTGTTTTGTTTTTTTCCTTGCTTCCTATAATACAAGCCAGATTCTATTTTTGTTCTCTTTATGCTATGTTGATGCTATCAATATGGAAAAAGTGAGAGAGAGGGAGAGAAGGGAAAGGGGGGGGAGAGACAGAGACAGAGAGAGACAGAGAGAGAGAGAGAGAGAGAGAGAGTTCATTAATGATATGCTCTTTTTTTCAAAGCTGTATTGACTACTTAATGATTCTAAGGACCAACAAGTAAACAGGCGTTCTGAACTAGTGCCAGCTTCCTATTCTTTACATGATTATGTCCTTGTTCTCTCTCCTCTGGTACATATTCTTACACGAGGCCTTTGCATCATTCTTGTCAGAATTTTTCTTTTACCCCCTTTGTTTTCCTTTGGAACAACTCCTTTGTTTATTTTTCTAATCTATCATTTCTCCCTTTTCCCTTCTCAGATGATTTAATTTTTTATTATGAATTTAATAGTCAACAAATACAAGCAGCCCAATATACAAACAAGAACAAAACAAGGATTGTATATGAAACCCCAAACCTCTATTCTATGTACTTTGCTTTTTGAAAGCGCATATTAAATTTAACACAGAAGCAAAAAATAATTGCCTTGTCCCTCTGAATGCAGACGTTTTTAATGTAATTTTGATGCTCCTTTTTTTTTTTGCTTTCTCAGATATTCCTTAAATCATTTCTAAATGATTTTTCCATGCAGTTTTCTTTTCCATCAACATCAATTCATGCTGCTAACTGGTTCCTAGAACACTTTACACTGATTCACATGATCCAGCGTAACCTCTCTATATGCGTATTATTTTGGTTATCTTACTGTGCAATAGGCCAAATGTTATTCCTTCAGGGGCATTATGAATTGTTTTCATTGGACAAAGATCGAGGATTGAGCTGATTCTAACTATTATTGTCCTTGTTCATCCCTTCCCCCTTCTCTCTTTATCTCCTTCTGTTACCCACCACTCATATCCTCTCTTTTCTAAGTCAGACAGCTGTGAAGGATTATAGAATCATTGTGGCAGGCACTCTAGATTCAGTTTGCTGTTTGTGTTTTTCATTTGGGCACTAACACCAAAATTCAACTGCTATATCTATGATGGGGTGTTTTTATTTGTTTTTTTAAAAAAGAAGCCATTAAACAAATATTTGGTGTGATTTTAGCAGAGCCTTTCATCAAAAGTTACAGCTGCTACTAAGCTGATCCTCTTTCCCACAGTTACTTCTGACAACAATCACTCCTCTTATTACTCTTCCCCAATAAAATGTGACCATGGTCAGGTCTCTATCGACTTTGCCATTCACACCAGCTGGGTGATCTTGGGCAAAACACTTAACAGTGTTTCTGTTTCTTACTCATCAAATGAAGAGCAGTTTGACCAGGTGATAGCCATGATCCCTTTTGGCTTTAAATACCTGTGCATCTGAGAGATCTGGCACATAGAGAGGAGACTGTTGGCCAAAGGGACTTCCTAATACAGTGCCCATATGACAATGAGCATCTTAGTGCCAGGCTGAAGCATGATTGGTTTTGTTCTTGCCCCTGGGTCTCTCACACATATGGTCCTCCAGATTTAGAATACAACCCCCTCTCCTCACCTCCAGAATCCCTGGCTTCCTTCCAAGTGTAGTGCAGGTCTCACCTCTAGCATGGAGACCTTCCCTGATTACTTACCCTGACCACCGATTAGCACTCTTCCTGCTTGTAAAACTGCTTGCTTTGTCTTTGTGTCTGTGTGTATATACACATATATACATACATATACGTGTGTATGTATATGTAAATATACACACATACACATAGATATATAGACATATATGTAGCTATGTGAATATATATATATATATATATATATATATATAAAATATATATAATTTAATTTAATTTGCTTTTCCATTTTATCTCCCTGATAGATTATAAGCTTCTTGAGGTCAAGGAATATTTTATTTTTGCCTTGTGTAAATTGCACCTCTTATGCTTAATAAATTTTTATTATACTGAATTTAATTGTCTTCCTCTGTAATAGTAATCAGTTTAGCAGATACTTAGCATTTAGTACCCTGGGGCTAAGTGTGGAAGATGCAAACTCTGTTCCATTGTTGAGAAGGCATGAACTCCCCTGTTGATGTGGAAGAAGGGGATTGGCTGAGACAGGTATATAAGTAAGAATTCCAGAGACAGAGAGGCAGAATTGTAATTTTGCTCCTGGTGAAAGAAGAATCATGGAGCCTGAAGCCGGTTGAGAGAGAGAGAGTTTCTCTCCCAGCATCTGGAAACTGAGAACTGAGATGGAGTTTTCCTGAGACCAGAATCTGGTGAAGGCTGCCTGGAAGGCTGAGGAGGGCTTGCCTGGGCTTGCTTGGAAGGCTGAGAGGGCTTGCCTGGAAGGTCCATATTCCTTCTGGGTCCTAGGCCCAGCTGAAGTGCTGGAGGACTGAAGAAACATGACCAGGATAAGACTTTGTTTGTTTGTGGCCTGGATGATCTTTGAGTTCCAGGCAAGAGAAGTGGTGAAGAGTTTGAGATGTGCTGAACCCTGTGAACTTCAGCGTGTGCCAGGGACTGCCCTGACGACTGGACAAAGATCTGGGAGCTGTCTACCTCTGAGGACTGGAGAAGGACCTTGGAGCTGTCTGCTTCTGAATCCAGGTGGCTGTTTGGTGGATTCAGGAGGGAGCTGGGACCATGGAAGGGGATCCAGAGAATCAGAGAGACCACCCAGAGTCAAGATGAAGAAAAGGCCTCCCCTTGGATGAAATCTGAGGTTTTCTGGACACCAAGGGGTAGAGGATTTGTGTGGTTTTCAAATGACTATATTTGTGAATAATGATATTTAGTAATTGTGAATCTAGATTAGTGACTGAGTAAGTTAATGGTTGCCCCATGAGTAGAAGTTTGATTATTCTATTGTTCCTTGTTCTAAATATTGTGGCCACTGTAGTCAAAACTGTGTGGCCATTTTCTGTGATAAGATGTAATGTTTTGAATGTTTGTCTTGATTTGTAATGGAATAAACAGAGTGTTCACTATATTTTGTAATTTGAACTCTAAAACTGTCCACAGTAGCATTCTTTTGGGAATCTGCTGGTGCATGGCATTATATCCTCTTATCTCATATATAGACTAGAGATGGGATAGAGACTGGACCTTTGATCTTATTGGTATGGAGAACTCCCAAGTGAGGAAGAAACTTACTCTACCAGTAAAGGTTACCACTCATCTAAGGACTATTGCAATAGCCTACTGGTTGGTTTCCCTGTGTGAAGTTTCTCCTTGCTCCAGTTTAGCTTCCATTCAGCTGTCAAATGGATCTTCCATGTCATCCCCTACCCTCCAATCCAATCAACTCCAGTGGCACACTATCACCCCTAGAATCAAATATAAAATTCTTTGTTAAGTGCTTAAAGACCTCCATGACCTGGCTCCTTCCTACTTTCCCAAACTTCTTATAATTTACATCCTTCTGTTTCTCTCACCTTTGTCTTCACACAAACTATCTCCTATTCCTCAACTGTTCTCCCTCCTAATCTCTACCTCTTGAAATCCCTACTTTCCTTTCAGACTCAGATCATTCCCCTTAGTTGTTAGTACCGTCCTCAAAATTATTTTACATTTACTTGTATGAGGGATAGTGTTGCAAAGATGATAGAAAATTGACGTGAACTTATTAAGATCTAGGTTAAAAATCCCACCCTCTGATATATTCTATGTCCAAAATAGAAGTCCCATGGGGGCTGCAACCTGTGTATCATTCTTGATTTCTCATCCTCAATCACTTTGATATCCATCTAATCAGTCCCCAAATCGTTCCATTTCTCCCTTTAGTCTTTTTCATCTATCACTCACAGAGACACCACCTTAGTCCAGGCCTTCATCTTCTTTTTCCTATACTATTATGATAAATTGCTATTTAGTCTCCCCAAGTTTCACTCCTGACACTTTGGACTTTCTCTTTCATGCCCCTGCATGAATTATCACCTCCCCATTTTTGTGCTTTCTTTTATGTGTTGACTTCCCCATTAGAATGTATTCTCCTTGAGGGCAGGGACTATTTTCTTTTCTGCTTGTATTTATATTCCCAGTACATTGTATAATATCTAGCACATAGTAAGTGTTTAATAAACGCCTATGGTCTTTAATTCACTTTAAGCTCTCGGCCTCAAATTTCTCCCCACTCCAATCAATCTTCCCCTTAGCTGGCAAGGCAATTTTGGGTCTATCCATGCCACCTCACTGTTTAGTTACCTCTAGTCCCTCCCAAATGTCTCCAGGATTAAGTAAAACTCTTCATAACCTGGTGTCTTCCTACCTTTGTCATCTTTTAATACTTTAATCCCCTCTACCCATTCTATGATATAACTAAACTGGTCTATATGCTCTTCCTCCCATATGATGCTCCATCTCCTTTGTATTGGCTGTCCCTCTGGCTGAAATACTCTTCATCCTCTCCTCTACTTCCTGACTTCATTCAAGAATCAGTTCAAATTCTACCTTCTGTAGCAGCCCCCTTCTTCCCTTCCCTCTGAGATTACTACGTATATGTGTATATGTATATGTATGCACATACATACAAATACAATATATGTAAATATTTGTACTACATGTGTATATGTACATATATTGTACATGCAAATGTATGCATACAACATATGTATACACATGTAATACAAATATAAACATATGATCTATATATACCTATCTCTAATAGGTACCTAATTATTTGCATATGTTTTTACCATTACAATGCGGACTCTTTGAGAGCAGCAACCATGTTTTTGCCTTCCTCTGTGTCCTCAGGGTTTAGCACAATGCCTGGCACGCAGTAAGTCCTTAAAATATGAGTATTGACTTGCTGACAGACTTTCTGGTTTGTCAGTTATCATGTATCATGGCCTGATCACACCCACCATGGACTTCTCTATTGCCCCCGAGCCGTATTCCTTCTTAATTCTTCAGACAATGTGTTCCATGATCCACAGCTATACAAACATTGAAAGAATATTAGTATTGAAAAGACAGGGTCTTTGTTTCAAGGTGACGTAAGGGGTCATTAAATGAGCTTTGCAATTTCCCCATAGCTATCCAGCCTGCTCTCCTCCTCTTTAATTCTGAGTCCAGCTTTATTCACTTGCAGCTACTGTCTGAGATATTTATACTGATGTATGAGCTCTATAGTTGTCCATCTAACTGCATGTCATAATCTAGATAACAGGCATTTTTCATCGGCTTCATTTTTCCTGTATGAATGGTTAAGCCAAATTATTTTAAGTGCTTATAAAGCTTTTCAGGAGGTTCTGAAACATTGTAGGGTTTGACATAATTAGCACAATGTAATTTGAAAACAGCAGCATCCTAAGGACCCCATCATCAATTGAAAATTCTTCTTTCATCCGAACTTTTGGCTGGTCAGTGACGAGGTGCATTATACATTTTATGTTTTTCCAGACATAAGCAAGGGTATTGGTAGTATGTCTTTTAAGGAATCTTGAATATTTTTTAAAAAATATATACATGAGAAAGACCCTGTTGGAAAGGAGTTTTTAAGTCAGGTCGTGTTTTCATTTTTTTGTCCTACTGAATTAAATGTGTCAATAAACATTAATTTATTAGTGAGCAAACAATAAACATAGTGGGATTCCTTATTTCCTGCATCTTTTAGCTAATTGTGAGGATATAATCTGGAGTTTTCACTTCTGAAAGCCTGTCCCCTGTAAAGTCTTCCCATTGTGGCTTGTTTGCCCTCTGGGGTTATACAGAACTAATTTAATCCCTCTTGCATTTAACAGTCTTTCAAATACATGATGACGGCTATCATCTACGTTTTGGGTTTTCTCCATAATTCCTCCCAATCATGACACAAAGCCTAGGCCTTTCACGACTTTGATTGTCCTCTTTTGGATATCGTCCAGCTTACCCATGGTCTCTCTATTCTGTAGGACCCAGAACTGAACCCTATCCTCCAGATGAGGTTTGACAAAGTCAGAGTATATTGGGACCACCTCCTCTCCATTGATCAGAAGCTGCATTCCACTTAATGCACCCTAAGACAGCATTAACTTTTTTGGTTTCCAGATTCCACAGCTGGTTCATATTGACCCTATAGAACACTCAAACCCTCAGATCATTTTGGGGGGAACAATTACCAGCTAATCATGCCTCTTCTATTTTATTTTAGAAATAAATAGAAATTTGGTGCTAACGAGCACCAAAATGGGAAAAGCAGTGGAGTTAGACCAATTGTACATAGAGGAGACCCATGCTGAAGGTCACACGATTATGAGAAAGGTGGGTGAGCAATTCAAAGAATCTTAAGGAGGACAAGATGCATTGGCATTTATGTTTCATATGTCTACATGTGTAAAACATAATGTAGTTCTTCAAAGTTATTTACAAGGAACGTGATGGGGGGAAGAGATTAGTCTAGATTATTATAACAGAAAAACAAAACAGAAGAAAAACATGGATTTCCCATTGGTTGGTAGTAATATGCGAGTGTACGAGTCTATCATTGAGGAAGAGAGGGAAGGAAATTAGCAATTTATTTATCATCTACTACATGCCAGGCACTGTGCTAAGCACTTCATAAATGTTTCAGTCAATCCTCATAATGACCCTGCAAGGTTGTGGCTGTTGAGTTGTTTCACTCACATCCAACTCTTCATGACTCCATTTGGGGTTTCTTGGCAAAGATACTGGAGTGATTTGCCATTTCCTTTTTCCAACTCATTTTTACAACTAGGCACTGTTATTAAACCTATCTTACAATTGAGGAAACTGAGGCAGAGGTTAAGTGACTTGCCTGGGATCATGTAGCTAGTAAGTGTTCAAAGCTAGATTTGAACTCAGGTCTTCCTAACTCTAGGCCCAGTACTCTACCAGCTAAATCATGTTGCTGCCTCTATGTGTACCTTGGAAAGACATTCTAAATGGCTTACAAATTTGTTCCCTTTGAATGAAACCTTACCTCCTCATCCTTGCTATAGAGTTGCTTGTGAACACAAAGCACCTGTTTCTTTAGAACTTTCTGTGTTTGACATTTTTGCTCTTGAGTGAATGAGTATTGGAGAAGGAAGGGACTAAGTTATGACCTTGTGAGCTTTTAAAGTTTGGAAGAACCATCTGTAGAACCAGTAATGAAGTCCATACACAAGTTTGCCAGTAGTCAGGTACGATGAGGAGCACACCCCCAAGGTGTGCCCTGCTAGATCCAGGCCAGCAATGGATCAACTGGCAATCTCCTGCAGCTGGGAGTAACTTGTACATTACAACATTAAGTTGCTTGAGAGTGAGGACCGTTTTGTCTTTTTTTAAAATATGTTCAGCATTTATCACAGTGACTGTTTGTTGATTTGACTTCTAGATGTGGTATAGTCACTGGGAAAGTCACAAAAATCTAGTGGAAGTAAACTTGGTAGGATAACAATTTTTAGCATCCCTTCAAGCAGCCATTCTTACCAGGGACCCAGGTGATAGAGGGGAGAGCAAGCTCTGGTTTGGAAGGGGTGAATTTATCTTTCAAGTAAATTTTTCAAGTGTTTATCTTTCAAATAAATATCCTTTTGTTTGGCTTGAGAGGATAGAAAGACTGTGTAGAGTGAGAAGGAAGTCTGGGGCAGAATTTGGGAGAACACCAACAGTTAGTAACACAATATGACTGATGAACCAACAAACGACAGAAAGAAAGAGAGAAGTTCCTTTATATGGCATTGTTTAATTATACTCATTATTACCACAGTTGTTTTTCCCTTGATGAACTCTAGTTTGTTAATGTTTCTCATAAAATGTGGTATATAGGACAAAACACACTATTCCAGATATGATCTAACTGACTTAGAATATTATAGATGCTATTGCTTCATTTTTCTGTCTCCTTTGCTCTGTGCATGTTATACTTTAATTAAGGCAAACTAAGGTAACAATAACTTATTTTTTAGGCAGACATAACACATCGTTGACTTATACTGAGTTTGTAATCAACTAAAACCCATAATTTTTTTTCCACACCAACTTTTTTTTTAACTTATCTTCTACATCTTGTACTTAGGGAAATGATTTTTTTAGGTCAGAAGCACGATTTTGTATTTAGCTCTTTCCATTTTTATCTTATAGTTTGCAGTCTATCGTCTTAGTGTGTTGAGTTCTATGAGTCTAGTGACTTGATCCAAAAGCAAGATGAAGTTAGCTTTACAAGATTCATTTTTAGTGAACCTATGTTGACTTCTAGTGATCACCAGTCCCCTTTCTAAATGTTCAGAGAGCTTACTACTTTTTTTAGGAACTGATGCCTAAGTTTAATCTATAATTGTCAGAATCCATGCTTTAGAAGTAAATCAAGATTGCTTTTCCCCATCTCCAATCTCATGATCCTCTTTCATTTTCTGTTCCTCAAACATTACCAATAGCATTTCAAAGTTTTTTATTTGTTTGTTTTTCTCTTCTAGTCACCTTAGATGTATTAAAAACAGTACGGAGTCTAGAAGTTATTGAAAATAATCATCCATATGAGTTCACCTGAATTCATCAAGTCATTGAGAAATATACCAGGAAATTCTACAATGTACAGGCTGAAAATGGCATGTATGAAGTTACTCCTCCACTGCCTTTCACCATAAAAGACCAAAAGCCTGCGAGGTTCACTATCCATCATATATCATCCTGTATGTTCATTTTGCTATTGCTTATTAGTTGCTGTTGGCCATGGGTATGCTGGCAAATGTTTAATGTTTAACAATTTTATCTCTGAATATGCATAAAACACTTTAAGTTTAATCTGAATTATTAGCATGTTCTTTATCCCTTTCTTAAGCCTCAATAATCAACAAAACAATAAATTATTTCCTTATCAGTAACATTTTCTTATTTCTAAGCTATAAATGCTCACATTGAAAATTTAACAATTTACTCTGTTCTAACTGGTATGAGCTGACTCCTGCCTGATGGGGGATATTGTACCTGATGAAGCAACAGTAGGAAATCTCTTACCTCAATTTCAAAATGACCCTGCTTAATATCTGGAAGAAAGTTATTTGCTCAGAGAGAGAAAGAGGCCATTCCTTTGCTGATACTTATATTCTTCATGCTTAAGGGCCCTTCTGCATAAAACATAAGTGCACAAAATAGAAAAAGCAAATACAGCTTTCATTTCCACATACTGGAGCACTCTCCAGCACATGAAATAGGGTCTTACAAAGTCAGTGACCTTATTGTAAAGACAATAACGATGCTAATTCATCCTGGATGCTATCATGGCCTGGCATCTTTTTTTTTTTTTAGGGAAAAAAGCAACAAAGTTCACATTTAAGAAGGCCAGGAGAAAAATCTCTTCTGTCTACACCAATATGTGTGAACAGCACAGCTAATGGATGAGAGGCAGTCCAGTGCGTTTTAGAAAAGGGCTGTATTTCTCAAAATCTTCTCTAACCCATTGATTCTAATATCACTGAAATAGCTCAGAGATTTGTCCAGTGAAGAACTTTCCAATTCACAAATTTTGTTGGCTATATAAAACATAGATTTCCCACTCTATGAGAAAAGAGAAGGATGAGATGTAGCAGCTGAACAAGTTACAACGGATCATGCTCAAATATGTATCACATACAAAACTTGTTCTGTACTGTGACAGTTTTGTTGTCAGTGCCAACCCTACCTAATTCAGGATAAAACTGGGAGTTAACACATTTGATCAACATGGACATTATACGGAGGTCACCCTGGCTCCCCAATCCTGAATTAGGATTAACTGCTTAATTAGACAAGAATTTGGGCAATCTTGCACCACTTTGTATGTCTAAAACTTGGTACTGGGCCCAGGTTTGAAAAGGAGGAGATTGGGTTGATCTAATTTTGGAAACTGTGCAGTGCTTTCAATAATCCTGAGTTGCTATCTTAACAAACAACAACATTTTCCTAGTAATGCCATATGTCTGTGAATCTTGGAACACTACAATATTAGATTAAAAGGACAGTCAAAAGATGCCTAATGGTTAGTAGTAAATTACAGCATATTGCTGATTTTGACTTGTTCACGAGGATAGGTATAAAAGACCAACTAACTTGTTTTTCTCTCTCTTCCTCCTAAACCTTCCCCCTCAACATCCCCCAAACCAGGTTTCTCATTGGGCTATTTGGCTATTTCTACTGCTCAGATGACATGTGACTTATGAATCCAATTCCTTTCAATAAAATGGAGCATCATCAGACCTTATTGTCTGCCCTGCCTTTATGATCCCTGGGTCTTGCCATATGCCATATTGCTGAAAACTTATAACTTCTTAGCCTTTCCATTTACCCTGCAGCTGAACTTTTTTCCAAATGTGTTGTCTCCTTTAAGTAGAGTGTGGACTTCTTAAAAAACTGATACTCTCTTGTTTTTGCTACTTGTATTTCCAGCATTTAGTACCATGCTTCACATATAGTAAGTGTTTAATACATTTTTTCATTCATTCATACATGTATGAACAGATAATGAGGTAGGCTGATTATGTAAAGAGAATGAAAGCTAAAAGATACATATTTGATTCAGTGCTATCTACCAAATATTCATTATGTACCTACTACTTAAAAGGAACTATGCCAGGTACCAATAATAAAAAGCCAAAAAAAACCCCAAAAAACTAGTCCTTATTCTCATGGATGTTGCATTCCACCAAAACTTAAGTGTTAGTAGGTGAAAAGAATAAGAAGAAAGCCTAGCAAGAAAGGAATAGATTCTTCATAGATGATTTATGGAAGTACATGGACAAAGATAAGCACAGGATGAGAAGGCTTGGAGGGACTGTAATCTCCATCATAAACAGAATGTACAGCTCAATCTAACTCTCGAAATAAAAGATAATGTCTCAGCTGGTTAGGAGGAGAAGAAGTGTTTTAAATGTTTTATTGAAGGATATCTTTATAGGCAAGGAACTCAGCTTTTACTAGACTCTAACA
>CM053582.1:321574829-321622068 GCA_028627135.1 Pseudochirops cupreus | reverse complement strand
ACAGGCATAATGCGTATTTTTTTAAAACTAAATGACCGATGGTATGCTTTGATCAACATCAAATGGAGATGGGAAGGGGAAAAAACAAACTGGTTCTGTGAAAACATCACTTTTCTCCATTAGTCACATGCTCACTCAACTTTTACCTTTATATTCCAGTAAGTTATTTCAGTCTCACTGTTTAACAACAGCAACAACAACAACAGCAAAAAAAAAAAACAAAAAAAACCACAAAAAATCCATATACCTTCTTTGAGTGGATAATTTCAATGTTGTTCTTTTATCATTGTAAAACCAAGGACTACTTTATAAGTTTTTTGTATGTAGCTCTTACATGTAGAGAAATCTCTGTCTCTCAGTAGGGATAAATTACCATGAAGAAATTGATCCTAGATAGTTTTCCCTTCAAGTCAAACATCTTGTTGTTTAAATAAACTTCTTATTTAAAATTAAAAAACAAAAGATTTGACCAAGGCAATCAAGGACATATGTACATATGCAGCCTAGTTGTTTGAAATAAATTGGATGACGCCCTCTTCCCCTTTCCCCCTCTCCTGAAATCAATCAAATGCCTAAATTGATTTAACTAGTTTGGGATAAAATTGAATCACTGTATTAATGAAGTCAACAAAGCCAGTGGGACAATGCACAAACAATGCAAGGACCATGTGTCTCACCAAATGGAACAAGCATCTCAGAACCTAAGCCAATGTTGGCATGCCTTTCAGTACAGAACTTTAGGCTGGACAGGAGGCAGATTTCCAAAAACCCAACCAGAAAACAAACAAATCAAAATTAGCCATAGAAGACAACTATAACAAATAGGCCAACTATTGGATTATTATACCTATAAGTTAGTTACAGGCACACATTCAGCTTCAATTCAAATGAACAAATCTTTCTCTATAGCCTATTGGGTACAATGCATTGTTCCAGCAGTACACCTCCGTAACACACAAAAGATGATTGAGTGGAAAATGTCTCCTTCTGAAGTATGTAAAAAAAAAAAAGGATCTGTGGAAAATTTGTGCCTTCCTGATTACTGAGGGGCTTTGCCTATAGCCATTTGGGACTTCAGTTGTGTTTATCATTCCTCTTAGCACAACTTCCTCAGTGTTGCTTCTGATGTCAGAAAATATTCAAATTCTGTGCCTGACTTTAGCAGTATACTTTCTAGAGTCTCCTTGCACCTGGCTTCAGTCTATTTTCCATTCCAGTTGGACTTACACCTGCTTTATATCAAGGAGGGTTTGATGAAACCAATGAGCAAACTGGGAGAAACACCAGAGTGGCCTATTCATTTTCATCATCTTCTCCTTCCATTGCTTCACTCAAAGCATGAGTTCCCTCCCTCCTCAGTCAGCAGGCTTTGCTGTTTTTATCTGAAAACATCAAAAACAAAGAAGAACTAAAAGGACTATGGGATTTGTGGGTCCCTTTAAGAAAGGGTCACAAATCTCCCGAGACAACTTGATCCTATGAGATTTGCAGGCCACAGGAAGTTGCTCAAACTCTGGCCATGATTCAAAGTATTTCACTTCTTGTCTTAAATGAATCAAATTTCTAAACTTCTAAAGTTCAACGGAGAAGTGAAAAGGGTTCCTCTATAAATCAAAGGCTGGATCAGAGAGATAAAGGCTATTTGGAACAGCTTTCCCTCCCTGGCACTACCGTAATCAGAGACAGATTACTTTTCACTATGGACAAATTGATGAAAGCCTGGTAATGCTAATAGAAACGAGATCCGGGTCCGCTGCATTTGCGTCATTCTCTATGAGGGACGTTGGTAGCGCGGTGGATAGAGGGTTAGCCCTGGAGTGCTGCCTCTGATGTTTCATACTGTTTATCCCAGGGATGGGGAGCCTGCGACCTCGAGGCCACATGTGGTCCTCTGGGTCTTCAAGTGAGATCTTTTGACTGAATCAAAGTAGCCTTTGAATGACTCAAAGGGTTGTACTTGAGGACCTAGAGGACCACATGTGGCCTCAAGGCCACAGGGTCCCCATCCCTGATTTAACCTCGGGGTATGTGTGTGTATGTGTGTGTGTGATGAACCCTCTTGACAGTTTAGTACAGTCTATGAATACCTTCTCTGAATAATATTTTTGAGAGCATAAAATAAAACAGATATTATAAAAGGAACATATTGAAATACAGTTATCAAACTATTTTTTAAAAATAAGCTCAGACCACAGGTTAGAGCAGTCCTCTACTCTAAGATTAGAAACTTGCCCATCTGCACCAGTGGAAGTTAAGTTCTCCAAACCAATTAAATTACAGGCCTAAATATGATGTAACGGATACAGAGCCAGCTTGGGCATTGGGAGGATCTGTACTCAAGTTCTGCATATGACTCATTCTTCGAGAAAGAAGGACAAACAGAAACATGATAATTGCTGACTATGAGAAAGTTACTAACCTCTCAGTTACAGATATAGGAAGCTCTTGAAGTCTACACAGAAATTACAGAAAAGTTGCTGACCTATATGAGAAGAATGAGTTGCCTATACTAAGGAAATTATATATGAAATAAATCAATATAAACTATATTCATACAGACAGAAGGATCCTTATTTTTATTTCTTTAATCAGTAGTGATTTAGAGCCTTTTTTCATATGACTATAGATATCTTTAATTTCTTCCTCTGAAAACTACCAGTTCTTATTCTTCGACCATTTATCAGTTGGGGAATTGACTTGTATTCTTGTAATTTTGACTCAGTTCTCTGTATGTTAGAAATGAGGCCTTTAATTTTTGGGACACCCTGCACATACATGTATATTACATCTAGTTGACTATGAATGTGTGTGTGTTTACATATATATGCTTATATATGTATATGTGTATACACATATATAGTGTACATATATATATATATATATATACAATACTCTGACTAACATAACATGAATATAAATATATGACATATTTGTGTATATGGACATGTACACACATATGCTACTATAAGCCATATAAATATATACTATATGTGCATATAGATGTGTATGTATAGGTACATATATATATATATATATATATATATATATATATATATATATATTTAAGAAACACAATAAGGACAATAAACTTAATATCATACATGTATGTACAGGGTATCCGGGAAATCTTAGTACCTTAATTAAAAATATTTAATAGCTTAAAAGATTTTTAAACATTATGTGTATGCACACATAAGTATATATAAATATGTACACATGTACGTATACATATAGACACACTGTTGCCTCTGCTTTTGAAGGCTCCCTATACTATATTTGTATACAATGAGATGTAGGTCTATGATACCTGGTAATTCTATATACAGAATAAAACAAGATAGGACATTGGTAAACTACATATCATATACCTGTACACAGGTAGATAAGCATGAATAATCAACTATGAACACACGTATATTAGGGACCTTTCAAAACTGAGATAATGGGATAATTGAACAATTCAAGTCATCATTATCCATAGTTCTTAATTTAGCAATGGACAGTCAAAATCTTATTTTTTTGCCTAGTTGAAAATCCAAATTCTCTTTCCATAGCCATATGTATAATCTGTCTCTAGAGCTTTTTTTCATGTGTATCATGTAGCCGCTTTGTAAGACAGAACATGCTTAGTTATTTTTCCTTTACTGCTCAGATTTGGTAAATATCCAGGGGAAAAAAAATGAGTGCCAGTCTCATTCACCATCTTCAAAAACAATTTTCCGAATCAAAGTTTTGGTGGCGTCACCGACTTACACTCTGCTGTTTGAACTTCTTGTTAGCAGAGCTGAGCAGAGCATGGTTTATATGTGTTTATGTACAGCTGGGGAAGAAAATGGTCCTTCCAGGGTTTCAGAAGACATTTAAAGGCCAAGTAAATAAAGAAAGAAAGCTCGTCTGCTTGGCTCTGACTCTTTTTTTTTTGGTTGCTGTTGTTGTTGGTTTAGTTTTGTTACAGGAAGTCAGTATGATAGCACCCTTGGCAAAGTAGACTAAACCTCCACAGCTGGAGCCTCGCTGAAAAATCGTTATGAAATACAGATGTCTTCTTACTTTCCCAGAGCTTTATTCCACAGGCCGACTCCAACCCATACCCCCCAGAGTGGTTTTAGGAAAATGCATATTTGGCAAAATTGTTTCCCACTCCACTATCTTCCTGCCCTCCCCCAACCTTCACTGCCAAACTAACGGTATCCATCCCTACTAGCTCAATACCAAGTCATTTTATATAGTCATAAGGAGCGAATTTCTTGTTAAAGATCCAGAAAGCACAATGATAGTGTTGAGCAATTCAGCATTTCAAAGAACATTTACTGAGGAATCATTATGTGCCAAAGCAACAGAAGTCTATGTCTACGAGGCTGGTCAGTCAATAAACATGTGTTTCTCACCTACTGTGTGCCAAACACTGCAGATATAAAAAGAGATAAAAGACAGTCCTTGCCTTGAGGAGCTCACAGTCTAATGTGTGTGTGAGGGGGGTGGGGAAGAGAAGGGAGGGGAAAAGGAAACAAATATGTATAAACAAGCTTTGCACAGGAAAAACGGGATATAATTGAGGTAAGGCACTAGAATGAAGAGAGTAAAAAGGCTTCCTGTAGAAGAAGATGGGATTTTAGTGGGGACTAAAAGGAAGCCAGAGAATTCAGTAGGTAGAGATGAGGAGGGAGGAGTATTCCAGGCTTGGCAGAGAGCCAGAGAAAAGGCCTGGGAGTCCAGAGGTGGAGTGTCCTCTCCTGGGAAGAACAATGAGGCCAGTGTCAACAGAATAGTGGTACACGACAGGAAGTAAAGAGTAAGAAGACTGGAGGGGGCAGGAGATCGGGGAAGGCTGGTTATGAAAGGCTTTGAATACCCAACAGAGCATTTTGCATTTGCTCCTGGAGGCAATAGGAAGTCTTTTGTTGTTCAGTTGTGTCTTCTTGGCAAAGATACTGAAATGGTTTGCCATTTTCTCCTCCAGCTCATTTTACAGAAGAGGAAACTGAGACAAACTGGGTTAAGTGACTTGCCATGGGTCACACAGCTACTATATGACGCTGGATTTGAACTCAGGTCTTCCTGACTTCAGACCCAGTACCCTCTCCCCTTTACCACCTAACTGTCCAATAGGAAGTCATTGGAATTTATTGAGATGACATAGTAAGACTTGGGCCTTAGGAAGATCACTTTGCTGGCTGAATGGAGAATAGAGTGGAGTAGAGAGACTTGAGGCAAACAGACCCACCGGCAGCTATTAATCAAATATATCAAATATAATCAAAGGGTTAGGCCATGAGGGTCTACACCCAAGTGGTGGTAGAGTCAGAGGAAGGAAGGGGGCATATTGGAAAGAAATTGCAGATGTAGAATTGGCATCAACAGGCCTTGCAAAAAAATGGATGGGGGAGGTTGAGAGACAGTGAGGGATCCGGGATGACTCCTAAGTTTTGAGCCTGAGGGACTGAGAGGATGGTGTTGCCCTGAGCAGTAATAGGGAAGGTAAGAGGTGGGGAGGGTATTGGGGGAAAGATAATGATTTCTGTTTTACACATGATGAGTATACTATGTCTACTCCGTGTCTTATCCGGTTCTAGATCTCTTAGAGATCGTTTGCAAAGACTTCACATTCTACTAAGGAGGGGGAGGAAGATGAGACAGAGTGCAACGACCTATATGCAGAGAATTTAAAATAAAATATGGGCAGCTAGGTGGTGCAGTGGATAGAGTATCAGGCCTAGAATCAGCAAAGATCATCTTCCTGAGCTCAGATCTGGCCTCAGACACTTACTAGCTGTGTGACCCCAGGCAGGTCTCTTTACCCTGTTTGCCTCAGTTCTTCATCTGTAAAATGAGCTGGAAAAGGACATGGCAATCCACTCCAGCATCTTTGCCAAGAAAACCTCGAATAAGGCCACGAGGAGTTGGACACGATTAAAACAGCTCAACAACAAACATAAAATATATGTATACTAAATAGAAATAATTAGAAGAGAACTAACAACTGGGGGAAGTACAGGAAATAGTGTCTGGTAGCCAATGGAAGGGAAACTGAGTCTGTCATGGAGCTGGGAATTCCACAAGGAGGGAGAAATTTATAGCAAGAAACTATCCACATCTACAACCCACCCCTCAAGAAGGCTAATGACTTTGAAATCATTTTAAGCTCTGAAAGGCAATAATATTGATACACTTTATATGAAGAGAGAATTTTGATGCTATACTCAATTCTGGAAGGTATCATCTGTGATATCTTTACTACTAGGTCATACTTCGGGCACGTGGAGCTGAATTGCAACATGCTGCTTAAATGAAATTCAGATCCTAGAAGACCTTGAAGAGACATCCCGCAGCTGTGGGGTTTAAGGCATAGGGGAGGAGGCAAAAGAAGTAGCCCCTCCTCACCTCCTTCACATGTCATCTCTTCAAGAGTCCTTATATATGCAGCAGAGGTGAAGAGCAAGTGAGTGCCAGAAGGAGGAGTCATGCCTTTTAAAATCTAATGAGTAGGCTGCTGTTCTTTTGGGCTCATCAACCAATCCTTTTTTTGGTGCAGTCTCCTGTCCTGGGGCAGAGGAAAGGCACATAGAGTTGTGAATTTCCACTAGTAAGTGGTAGAAATCTTTGTCTCAATCCCCATGGGGCCAAAGCACATGGTCAATGGGATTGTCTCTATTAGTCAAAATAATTTCAAGAGGTAGAAAATACTAACTTGAGGGGTGGGGAGGGAGGAGAGAGGGATCCAGAAAGACCCAAAGTGAAAGATGCTCCCTGAGCAGGGTTCAGAATAACAAAAGTAAGCAGGGAATGCATTCTAGACATTTAGGGACAGCCCATCATGGGCAATTTATGCCCATTGTGGAACAAATAGTAGAACTCAAGTCCCAGCCATTATAAATATTTCATCGGTCACATAAACTACACTAATCATTTTGACTAAGAGTTGTGATCTGGAAGCCCTCCTGAAATCATGTCACCGAAATGTAGGAAACGGGCAATGAGAGGTATATGGTTATGCTATGGCAGCAGGTGTTTGCATGCCTAAGATCCCTCCATCTATTCACATCTGACCTCTTCTTCAGATGCCTGCTCCTCCTAGAAGACTTTCCAGCATGTAGGGCTCTCTCAGTCCTCTGAAACCCAATAGGGCTGGTTACCTGTGTCACTCATTTTTGTACTGATTCATGTATTGTTTTTTAACTGTTATTGTGTGTGTGTGCAAGTGTGCATGTGCATTGTGTTTCCAAGGACACAGGTGATTGAACATAAGAACCGTGTCTCAGGTATTTTTGGTCCCCTTCCTGCTTAGGGTGTAGTAGTACCAAAAATATAAAAAATAACATTTTACATTTCAAAAAAGCACTTTCACTGACATAAGCCTGTGCTACACTTGAGTGGTACAGTGGGTAGAATGCTAAGCCTGGAGTTAGGAAGACATGAGTTCAAAACTTGACTCAGACACACTAACCTCTTCTTGCCTCAGTTTCCTCAGCTGTAAATGAGAATAACAATAGCACCTATTTTGCAGAATTGTGAGGATAAAAGGGAATATTTTAAAATATTTAACAAAGTATCCGACACATAGTAGGCAGTTAATAAATGCTTGTTTACTCCCCCTCCATATAGATAGATACACATATATCTATATCTATATCTATATCTATACACAGATAGAGTAAAAGTGTTATCTTAATTTTAAAAACCAATCAATTGATCAATTAATAAGCATGTATTAAATGCTTCTTATATAATAGGCACAAAGCTAGTTGCTGGAAATACAGTGGCAAAAAATAAATCACTTCCTTTCCTCAAAGAGCGTCCATGGTATAAATGCAGAGAACATGTACATAAACATTTATGGACAAAACGAACACAAAATAAATATAGGATAAATGTGGAGGCTGATTTGAGTACGTAGGGGAAGGATTAGAGAAACCTTCATTCATGTAGGAGGTGCCTGTTGAGGAAACTGAGTCTCAAAAACATAAAGTGATTTTTTTTTTCAATTCTCTATTTATATATATATATATATAAATAGTGGAGAATAACCAGAGGAGAGAACTCAAGACAGTAAAGAAAACTGAGATCGTGTTGTATGAGAATTAATTAGAGAAACTTAGGATATTAGGACATAAGGGTATAAGGATAGTAGGATATAAGGATATTAAGATGTAAGACTCAGTGGGTGTGCGATGGTCATCAAGTATTTGAAGGACTATAAAGTAAATGAGGAATTAGACCCCAAAGAGTCACAGAATTTGGAAATAGAAGGATCTGAACAACCCCTAAGGTCCAGCCACTACCCAAAAGGAAGTGCCCCTACAACATATGTTTCAAGGCTCTCTGTCTAGCCTTTGCTTGAAGACTGCCAAGTTAGGGGAACCCATAGTCCTTCAAAGGCCACCTTTCCAACCTCTGGACACTCTGTTTAGAAGTTGTTGCTTTTTCCCCCTGAAATCTCACCTACCCAGTGCTCTTGCCCTCTGACACAAGAAGAATGAGCTTGATCCCTCCTTCATATGGCATCTCTTCAAATACTTGAAGAAAGCTCCTGTTTCTTCTCTTCGGCTGGCTAAATATTTCCAGTTCCTTCCAACAATCCTCAATTGGTTGCCCTCCTCTTAACGTCCTCCAGTTTATCAACATCCTCCTTTAACCAAGGTGCCCAGAACTGAACTTGATACTTAGGTGTGGAAGACCTAAACTTTTTCTTATGCAATTTAATTGACAAAGAGAGCTGAAACTTTCCCTTAAAATGAAGAGGAAATTCTACCAGAGACCAAATCAAAATCTATGGTTTTCTATGAAGTATTAGGTAGGAGAGCTTCCTGCTTCTCCTAGGTTTCAATTAAAAAGAAGTCAAAGTATTTATTATGCCATTCAATCTGCGGTGTTGCTTGCAAAACCAGACTTGTATGTTTTCAGAAAAGTCTGTTTTTGACTCAGCTTCCTGAGCCAGGCTTCATTCTTTTAGCTGCCACAGCCGAGCCTGGCCTTCATTACCTCGTAGTATTCATCCCAGGATTGGAAAGGGGTTAGAAATGGATAATCAGATATTTTGTTTAAACATGACTAAATAAAAGCTTTGAAATATCATACTCTGGCTTAAAATTGATACTTGGGAACAGGGAACTGGAAAGAGTTAGTATTTTGCCTTTCAATTAATTCAGGGCTCAGAATCAAAATATTAAGCCCTTGGTTAAAACATCTTAGGGTTTCAGTTAAGTTGCTGCTTTCTGTGGAACTGCACTGCTCTGTAGCTCTGCTGCTTTCCCACATGTGCTTAAGAGGATAGCTGGGCACCAACAATGGAGGAGATAGGGCAGGAGCTAGATGGTTCATTTCCCAGACTTTCTTTACCTATGGTAAACTTACAGAACTATAAGTTTCAAGTGGGATGCCAAAGTATCAGGAAAATGGCAGTTGCTATTGTTATGTATCAATATTTTCCAACCTTTTTCAATCCTTGGTCTATAGTGGGTATTCATGGCCCAATTTCATCCTCCATCCATCCATCCACTAGAATATTCATTTATTCATTCAACGAACATTGATTAAGTGCCTACTGTGCACCAATCACTGTACTGGGGATACAAAAAGAGGCAACTAAACTCCTCTACAGTATAGTTGGGGGAGGATACCATATATAATGCTTACTATTACAGGTATTTTGTTAAGCATTTTACATGAGCACTGACTATTTCCATGTTAAAAAAAAAAGGTTTATTGGTGCCATTTACTTTTATATCACTCATATCTCACAATCCAAATGAGTTTATGATATTTCTTATGATATTCAATTGTACAACATTCTATATCCATAGTTCTCTACTTCTTCAATCAGAGAAAAGTCTATGTATACCTATGTAGATAGATTTTTATACACACATACAATGCACATACACACATATAGGAAAGGCAACAAGAGAGGACACTGGGAACATAAATATTACAGGGGTATGTGTGTGTCTGTGTGTCTATTGGGGATCCTTTGAAGTAGAGATAATAGTGTATTATAATCATTCAAATCACAGCTATTTACTGATTGGTTATTATACATTATTCCATTCATGTCTATTACGTGCCTTATTTCTCAGTTTGTTTTCCATCAGTTCATATAAGTGTTTACAATATTTCTCTGAATTCCTGATCTTCAACATTTTTGTGGCATAATAATATTCCATGACATTCATATAACAAAATTTCTTAGCCTTTACCTACTTGACACTAAGTTTGTTTACAGACTTTTGTTGTCACACGCAAAAAATGTTTCCATGAATATGTAGGTATATAAGGGGTCTTTGTTTGTCTTTGATTTCTTTGGGGTACTTACTTGGCAATGAGATGTGCAGGTCAAGGAGCATAATGCTTTTCTTATATAAATCCAAATTGTTTTCCACAGTGGTTTGATCAATTCCTAGCCACACCAACCTGGTATTATTGATCCTGGCTTTCCACTGTCTTCTGTTTTCTCAACTATAACTACCACTCCTTTAGCTTCAGTCCTGGTTTGATTGTTTTTGTTTGTTTGTTTTTTAAGATAGCACTTTGAAAATAGTAAAAATCTATTTTTTTTCTTTTCTGTCTGGATTTGTTATTCCATTGGTGCAGGGAATTTCTGGTGAGGAAATTCCCTTTAACAATGAAGATAGGAAACTATTCTATAACCTCTAGTTTTATAGAGCTGCCTGGGGGCACAGAGAGGCTGAGGGACTTCTCCTAAGGTCAAATAGACAGCAAATGTCAGAGGCAATGTTCAGAATGGACAGAGAGTTTGCCTCAGAGTAGGGAAGGCCTAGCAAAGGCTCTATACAAATATAAAATATTATTATTATCATGATGATGATGGACTTGGACAACTGAAAAGCAGTGTCATATAATAAGATAGAACGTCAAATTCAGAGTCAGAGGACCTGGGCTCGTATCTTGGTTCTTTTATTTGCTATGTACGTGACCTTGAGCAAACTACTTAACCTCTCTTGGCCTTCTTCCTCCTCAAAAAATGAGAAGTTTGAACTGGGAAGACCTCTAAGGACTCTTCCAGATTGTTCTGAGCAGACTTATTTGCCAATTTTGTATGACTTCAAGCTTCGAGGTGAAACTGGGGAAGCATGGAAGAAATTACCTGTCAGATCTAAAATTAGGGGAAAAGTTCATGACTAAATGAGAGATAAAGAGGTTCATGGAAGAGAAAATGGACAATTCTTATATCATAAAGTTAAAAACTTTTTTTATAAAACAAAAGCAATGCAGTTAAAATTAGAAGACAAGCAGGAAACTCAGGAGTGAGGGGGGAAATTTCAGCAGGTTTCTCTGATAAAGGTCTCATTTTTCAAATACATAGATAAATGAGTCAAATTTATAAAATCAGAAGCCATTCCTCAATTGATAAATGATCAAAGGACATGAACAGGCAGTTTTCAGAGAAAGCTATCAATAGGCACTTAAAAATGCCCTAAATCACAAATAATTAGAGAAGCAGAAATATCACAGCTCAGAGACACTGCTTCATACCCATCAGATTGGCTAAGATGACAGAAAAGGAAAAATGACACAAGCTAGAGAGGAGGTAGGAAAATAGGTTCAGGTGGAGTTGTGAACTAGTCCAATCCTTTTGGAGAACAATTTGGAATTACGCCCAAAAGATTATAAAACTGTGTATATTCTTTGCCCCTGCAATACTGCTATGAGGTCTGTCCCTAAAGGAGGTCAGAGAAAAAGGGAAAGGATCCATATGTACAAAAAATTTATAGCTGTGTATGCATGGTGGCAAAGAATTAAAAACCCAATGGATGCCCATCGGTTGGAGAATGGTTGAACAAGTTATAGTATATGAATGCAATAGAATACTATTTTACTGTAAGAAATGATGAAAGGCAGTTTCAGAAAATCTTGGCTTCCTTTAAGTCTCAACTAAAATCTTACTGTTTACTGAATGTCTACTCCAACCCCTGTTAACTCCAATGCCTTCCCTCTGTATATCTTGTATATAGCTTGTTTCCCTGTATTTGTTTGCATATTATCTCTCTCATTAGACTACAAACTCCTTGAGGAAAGTCTTTTGCCTCTTTTTTTTTTTTTTATGCCCAGTGTCTGGCATATATCTGGTACATAATAAATGTTTGTATATTGGTTGATTGATGTATTGTATGATACAGCTTCCAGACAATGTGATTGCATGATGACTGCATTCTGGACAGCTCTATCCATCACCATTCTGCTACAATCATCCTCAACTAGCAGCAGGGCCTATACACAAAGACTGTATTACAGGTAGAAAGGGCTTTTAGTGGCCATAGATTCCAAGGTCTCCCCTGCCACCATCAAGCCTCAATCCATTACCAACACCAATCACTGTATGCCTCTAAATGCTTTATCCATGTCTAGTCATCAATAATATACAACAATATTTTCTCATGGCATTTATGCTGAAAGAATTCAAAATTTTTATTTCATTTATTGTCAGATTTTAAAAATTAAATTTTAAAATTGTATATTTCATAAAAGTTTGTTTTCCAAAGACACTATCAACATGACTGTTATATAATTCATTCTTATTACATTGTTAATTAATTTTTTTTATTTTTTTATTTTTTTTTATTTTTTTAATTAATTGCGGGGGGGCGGGGGGGGTGTACCTGGGTACATCTTTTTAACACCAGAATACTTCCTGTCATTTTCTATGACTGTGAACCATGGAATACATAATTTCTTTTCTTTAAATTAAAAATATCATAAACTTAAATATTGGAACTTAAATACAAAGTTAGAAAGAAATAAAAGCGTATCATGTGAATAGCAAAACACGAGAGAATTCAAAATATGTAACAATAAATTTTCACTTTAAGAAAGCCTATATGATAAATAATACTCATCTTGAGAATTATCCATCTTTTCTTTGCTTCCTCATGAATTTTCTTTTGTTCTCTGCTGTGCACTTTTTTACTTTATTCTTTTTTCCCCTTCCCCCCCCAGAAGGCCACAATTAAGTTTAGATATGTTTCTCTATAACTATAGATACAGACGTACACATATACAGACATATACTTTCCCAAACCTATTCTACTCTTGACTTTTGTTTTTAATGCATGATTATATCTCTTGCTTCCTGTCCCTTCAGCCTCCTCTACTTTACTTCTATCCACTACCTTGCCTTCCAATGACTTGCCTACCCCATTCCAAGGATCTCTCCCCTATCCTCCCATTCCCATAAATTTATACCCCCTTCTACACCCCTATTTACCTATTCTCTCACCCTCTTCTCTAAAGATTCCTCCCTTGTCCTCTCCACCCTTCCTATGCCCCTACCATTTTATTTCTTCTGAATTGAGAAGACTATTATATTCTTACATACATACATGTATGTACATATATATGTACATATGTGTGTATGTGTATATATATAATATATATGTGTGTATATACACACATATATATGTGTATGTATGCATATATAATGTATGTGTGTGTACATATGTGTGTGTGTATATATATACATATATATGTGTAGATATAGATATAGATATAGATATAGATATAGATATAGATATAGATATAGATATAGATGATTCCCTCTTAAACCCATTCCCAATGAAAGCAGGTTACCAGAACTACCAGCCCTCCACCCCCATCTGATTCCTCTATATCAATTCCCCCTTTTGCACCTCAAATAATTAGTCTTTTAAGCTGTTCCCAAATGGTTTTACTTTTTAAATTCATATCATTCTCTGTTTACCCTATTCTTTCTTATAAACTACCCAGTTATTGATAAGAATCCTAGATGTCCATTTTACATTTTCCATATATAAAGAGTACACAGTCTGTCCTTATATTCAGTCTTTGTTATATACCTTGTATTTCTCTTGGTTCTTACAAGTTGAATCTTCTATTAAGTTCAAGATTTTTTTTAACATAGTCTTGGAAGCCTGAAAGTTTATCAACTGTCTATTTTTTTTTCATTCAAGATAGTATTTAACTTTGTAGGTCATGATATTTTCGACTGGAGCCCCAGTTCTTTTGCCCTTTGATATGTTGTGTTCCAAGACTTATGGTCCTTTTAATGTCTCTGCTGCTACATCTTGTATAATTCTAATTGTGGCACCATCATATTTAAATTGCTTTAATTTGATGCTTTTAATATCTTTTCCTTGAGCTCCAGGTTTTGGAATTTGACTATGATATTCCTATGACTTTTCCTCATAGCGTCTCTTTTAAGTGGTGATTGATGGATTTTTTCTATTTCTACTTTCCCCCCTTGTTCTAATACTTCACAGCAATTTTCTTTGATTATTTCTTGTATTATTGTATCAAGATTCTTTTTTTGATCGCAATTTTCAGTTAGTCCAATTATTTTTAAATTTTCTCTTCTTGATCTATTCTCCAAATCTGTTGTTTTTCTTACAAGATCTTTCACTTTCTCTTCTGTTTTTTTCATTATTCATATTTTTCTTAATCATTTCTTGGTCTCAATTTCAAAGGATTCACTTTGTCTAATTCTAATTTTCAAAGTGTCATTTTCTTCCTTAAGATCCTGAATATCCTTTTCTAATTGGCTAACTTTCCTTTCATACCTTTCTTGTTTTTCTTGGATTATTCTTATTTTCTTTTTCAGTTTTTCCTCCATCTCTATCATTTGATTTTTGAAGTCCTTTTTAAGATCTTCTGTGAATTCTTTTTGGGCAGGTGACCATTTAATGTTTCTTGTTGGGGGTTTCTTTACTTTAATATCCTCTTCTGAGGATGAACCCTGGTCATCTCTTCCCATAATAGGTTTTTATAGTTGGATTCTTTCTCCTTTGCCTGTGCATTTTATTTTTTGTGGTAATATCCTAGTTATTTGTAGTCATGGAAATAGTGCCTCTTGCTCCAGATCTTCAGTTCTTCCCTTTAGCCTGAAACCAAAGCCAAACCTCCAGCCTTCTGTAAGTGCCCACACTGCACTCACCAGGCATGCACTGGTTCCTTCTTGCCCCCATGGCTCTTCACAGCACAGCTGGGTCTGGTGTTCCTGTTCTGTAGAGGTTCCAGGTTCCCCTGATCTTTGCGGGCTCAGACGCCCAACTCCCCTCACTTTCCCGAGGTAAAAGTTCTGGTGACTGGGGCCAAAGCAGCCTCTCAAACCAACAAACCCCAGGGTCTCTGCATGTTGTTGAAGAGGCTAGCCACTTTAAGATGTATTGTATGATACAGCTTCTAGACAATTTGATTGCATAATGACTGCATTCTGGACAGCTCTATCCATTACCATTCTGCTACAAACATCCTCAACTAGCAGCAGGGCCTATACGCAAAGACTATATTAAAATTTTTCTTCTGGTCTTCTCAAATTATCCAGGGAGGACCCTGGTTATGCCCCCATTCTTATTTATCTCCACCCACACTTTGTTCACCGTAGCGAGCTATTTCAACTCTTTTGTGGGGGAAAATCTGGACAGCTCCAAATTCTCTGATCTACCCTGCCATCTTCCCAAAATCCTCTCCTGGAATACATAATTTCAAAAGAAATTTCAGATGACACATAGGTCAATGGGGAAATATATGGTGGGTATAAATTGGCTATAACATAACACCAGTGATGATCTGTATAAAATATGAAGAAGGAGACCGCTAAGTATATGTAGGGTCAGAAAAGGAAGTGGACAAGTAGTGCAGCCAGGCAGAGAATTTAAGAGTTCTGAAGACATACTTAAAATATTAAAAGACCCAGAAGGCCTTTAGGATTTGGGAAAAATCTTCTATGAAGATTTTATAGAAGTGCATGAACAATAATCTCAACAGATGAGAAAAGATGGCTAGATTGTGATTTGTAGCACAGGAAAGAAGACTTGGGAATCCAGTGACATATCAAAGTGCAGGAGTGACCCAAAAGTCTTACAGCTGCTTCAAGCTGTTTTGAAACTTAAAACTGTACTATGACTTGGTATATCCCTATATATACTTGGTTTATTTTGTAAGGAGATTCATGATCTATACACACACACACACACACACACACACACACACACACACACACACACACACACACATATACCTGCCACCCAGGATCAGTGGAATATTCATGCAGGACAAAAACAGAACCAACAAAGCCAATGAAAATCTTTTTTTTTTCAAAATAAGAACCATGATATTTTATTGCAGTAGAGAATACCCTTGTGAAGAAACAATACAAATCAGCAACTGTTCTTCAATTTAAAGTTTTAAAGAAATACCTGAGTAATTAATAACATCCTAGATTGGGTTCCAGGAGTACGTCCGAGGCAAGCCTCAAATCCAGTTGCTTCTGACTGTGAGAGTTCCTTTTTCTCCACTATGCTGTATCACCTCTTGAAGAATATATACCCACCTCCCACTTGACAGCAATGATGTTGACCAAGCATACCACTGTTTTAGGCTACCAGGGCCGATATCTTGGACACATACTGTTGATGCACAATCGACTAGGCTCAAATTGAATTGAAAGAAGAGAGGAGGCTGGGGCCAGTTTGGGAAATAGCCAAAGAGCCAGAGGAAAGCCTACATCCAGCATGGTCAGAAAATTGTCTATGGGGGATTTGTGGAGAGATATAGGCAAATAGAGCCCAGGGTGAGAGAACCAAGACAGGTTTCCATCTGCCCTGCTGTAGGGAGCACCTACCACTCCTAGATCATGGATCCATTGATGATGCAGTCATTATAATTTCATTCAATGTACAATAAAGCATAGTTTGGGGGTATTCTGGATCTAGTTTTTTCCTTTTGAACTTTACAAATCCTTTTTCTTCAAAGAATAATGAAAGAAAAAAAAAGAAAAAATAAAATGTAATAATTTTACATCTTAATTTTAAAGGCACATTAAAAATTAAAATCAAAATATAAACAAAATCATGATTTCCATTTTTAAAGCATTCTTATTTTCACATTTGTGTCCATAATACTTTCATGTTATGAGTTTTTTGTTTGTTTTTTGAGACTAAGTCTCCCTACATTTCCCAGGTGGGAGGTAAAATGACCACTCTAAGGTACAGCTCCACCACTGATCATCACAGGTGCTTGAACCTTCTTTGTTTTCACCCCATCCTTGTTTGCTCCTCTGTAGGTAGCCTGGTCCCCTCCCCCCAGCTTCCACTTCGGAGGCTCAACGTATCGGTGCCTGATTTAGTTGCAGACCCCCAATTGGTTTTAGTTACACTGTAGCTCAGAACTTCCAAAATCAATTGTTCCGCTAGCCTAAGCCTTCTCAGGATCAAGGACTATTGGCATGTGCCACTATACCAAGCACTATCTTTTTGTTTGTTTAAATTATGATCCAAAAGGAAAAGTCTCCAAAATCTGGGTATCTGGTGGCTATTGAGAGTCTTAATCCACTACCAACCAAGGTACAAGGTAATTCAGTATTTGGCTGAAGGTAAATATGATTTTCAATATTTTTTCTCTCACAATATTACATTAGAGAAGGTAGCCTAATCTTAGTAGCTGCTTATAAAATTTTAACTCATCCAGTTAAATTTATTTCTTTGACCATGGGAATTAGCTAATTAATTAAGACTATAAAAAACTAAATCAATCTCTTACAACTTTAGTAAAATTTTGAAATCATCAACTTTTAACTTAAAATTATTTAAAATGGTTAACTCCAAATCTTTTCTCAAGGCATAAAAGTTAATTAAATTTTGAAAACTGGCTTTCCCAGAGTTTTTTCTTGACATAATAATTTTCTAAGTCTCTACATGGAGCAAAATTTTCAATTGAAAAGCTAAGATATTTTGTTAAAGAGAGAGTAGTGTGTCTCCTTCTGAGATGTGCCCTTTTAATGAAAAATCCTAGAACTCTAGTTCATTTCTTAGGAACTGTCCTACCTCAGACACCTCCCTAGCTATGTGGCCTTGAGTAAATTATTTAACTTTTCTCAGCTTCAGTTCTTCCATAAAATGAGTCTCAGGATAATTATGAGGAGCAAACAAGATAATGTATGTAAAATATTTTGTAAACCTTAAAGTGTTATATAAATGATAGGTAGTAGAAGTAGGAGGAGGAGGAGGAGGAAGAAGAGGAGGAGTAATAGTAGCAGTAGTAGTAGTAGTAGTAGTAGTGGTGGTGGTAGTGGTAGTGGTAGTGGTAGTAGTGGTGGTGGAGTAGTAGTAGCAATACTAGTTGCTGTTCTAGTATATTAGAGCATTTCTATAGTTTTTTAGAAGATAAACTAAAAGAATTAGAACAATTTACAAAATGCTTACCATGACATAAATGAAAGAAACATCGAAAGGCTTCAGAACTCTGATCAATGTAGTGAGTAATCATGAATTCAGAGGCTTAAGGATGTGATGCTTATTTCTCAGAAAAAAAAAAGGTAGTGGACCACAGATGTCAATGAGTCAAGAAAAATTTATGAAGAGACTATCCTTTGCCAGGCACGGTACTAAGTGCTCGGCAAACAAAGAAAGGCAAAAGACAGTCCCTGCTCTTAGTCTGATGGGAGAGAAAATATGCAAATGACTAGGTACAGACAAGATAGGTACAGACAGAATAAATTAGAGGTAATCTGAGTAAGATTGGGAAAGATGTTTTGTAGAAGGTGAGACTTTAGTTGGGACTAGAAATGTGCCAATATATGAAATGTGAGAAATATGGGATGCCTTTTTCATCACAGCCAATGCACTGATTTGTTTTGCATAATTCTACTTATTTGTTACATAAGATGATTCTATCATGGGGGAATAGGGAACAGTTACTGAGAAGTAACAGTAATTAAAAAAAAGACGAGTATCAATAAAATAGTTTTTTTAATTAAAGAAATGTAGGAATACCAACCACTGAATTTTAAAATGGGAATATAGTTGCAACTCATATATGATATATTAATATGATATGAGAATATATCTATGATATTCCCAATATAGAATATTTTAGGAGCTTGAAACACATTATATATGTATATATTCATATAGAGAGAATACACATGAAAGTGAAACAAGATACATATGCAAGAAAAGGAATAATGGTTTCTGGAGGAAAAGGAAAGCTTCTGGAAAACTGAAGTCACAAGATAGCCAGCACGTTGTTTCTGGTGATAGTAACAATGGGACAAGCCAGTGGCTGCTCAAAAAATGTCAGATATTCCTGAGGGCAATGAAGCAACTGAAATGTGATCATCATTTGATAGTACAGTGTAGTAGCTACAGAACCAAAAGCATAGTGAATGGGTTGAAAATATAGACCATGGACATAAGAGCAAAGGAGTGAGTTTTTCTAGGGAAACAAGCAAACTCATAGACCACTTGCTTTTTGAAAGCTTTGAAACCTCTCACAACATAATAACCCCATCAAATGTCCCTCTGACTTAGTGGATATAGTGAAGCCAACCACTTTAGAGTAAACAGAGTTGCGAACGAGGGGTTCTGCCAAAGCCTTTTATTAACTGTGACCCAGCTGTGTGTTTGATTTCTTTCTTTACAAGCTTTGTGATAAATTCACTGTGTCCAGATCCTTACTAATAAACTAATTACCTGAAGGTAAACCAGTTACTTGCAGAAGAGACCCACATTCATATATTCCCATAGATGACTTCTGCATAGGGGCAAAAACACACACCATACAAATGAGGATTAAAGAGAAATTCCTCAAGATTGAGTTGAGTCTATAGGTCCTCAATCAACACAAAGATGACAGGAGCAATTCATCTTGTTTCATATATTCTGCACAAACCAAATTAGCCTCAAACCAATCAATGTTAATCTCTATTTAACTTAACTTTTAAGCTAGTTGACCAGTTATTCTCCAGTAGGTTTAAAACTGTAAACATATGGCATAGTTCAAATATATTTTTTGAACTTCTAACTTTGGGTTGGTTTTTTTTTTGTTTCCTGTGAAACTTTATTCATTCATTCTTCACCATCAAGACCTTCAATTTATGTAACATTTTTTCAAAACACTTTCAGCCATGGTATAGTTGAAAGAGTATGTAATATCAAGTAAGAGTACTAGTTTTCACATTTACTAGATTAGTTACCTTAAGGGACTCAACTAATCTCCCTGAGCCTCAGTTTACTCCCTTATTACATGAGGATAGATAAAAATGCTTATAAAACTGCTTATGCAAGATTGTTAGGGGAAATTAATAAACCTTAAGGAACGCTGCAAATATTATTATTATTGAGCTAGAAAAAAAATCTTAGCAATCATTTGCTCAACCCCCTCCTTTTACAAATAAGCAAACTGGGCCTTAGGAAGTAAAGTGATTTGTCCAAGGTCACAGAGTAACAAATATCAAGAATGGGACACAAATTCAGCTCCTATGATGCAAATGCAAAGCTTTTTCCTCCTTTCAGTTGTATTTTGAGGTCAATGTTCTCATTTTATATATTCTGAATTCCCAAATACTAGAAGTGAACTACTTCATAAAGCTTAAAAGATGAAGTCTTAGGACAAATAAAAGTCAATACCACTTTATACAATTGTAAAAGGGCACTGACCTCTCACTGCATTGCCTTTCACCTTAGCCCTGCTGTCTCAGCTGATGACTTCACTATATTTCGCGCGCACACACACACACACACACACACTCACACACACACACACACACACACACACACACACACACACAAATGGAGGTCATTTGCCAAGAACTCTTATTTCCACCCTCTTCTTCAAGTCACATTACTCAAACTTTTCCCTACTCTCTCCTTCTTCATTTCTGAAAATAAAGAGGTGACCTTTTTCGTTGTCGAGGAAACTCCTCTACATGCAACCTTGATCTACCAACTTTTCCAGCAGATAACCTCCCTATTATCCCCATTCTTGCTGTAACCTTTATCTCTCCCTATCCACTGGCTCCTTCCCAGAGGCTACAAACATGCCCATGGCACTCCTATCTAAGACAAAACCTCACTTGATTCAAGTCTCCCCACTAGCTATCATATACAACTAGCCGTTGTATAATGTATCCCTCCTCTTGTTGGCTCAATTCCTTGAGAATACAATCTATACTCAATGTCTCTACTTTCAGAAAGAAAGGTCGCATGATCCTTAGGGTACAGTGGTGAAATACAAGACAATGCTTCTTCTTTAATGCCCTTTCCACTGATAAAAATCAGTGTTTGATATTGAACTATCTGACATTGAACCATTTAACAATGTCATAGCCTTGGATAGCAAGAACTTTCTTTTCTGAGTCTTCAGTAGCTGTTCTAATAGCACCTGTACTAATAGAAACCCAGGGTGTTTCTCCAAAGGGGTTTCTTCCCAGGTTGATAGCTGAGGGCACTGGGTTAGAAGTACTGCCATTTTCAAGGCTCTTGGATTAAGGATTCTGAGTTAAATTAAGAATCTCACAGAAGAAATGATGAGCAGGCAGACTTCAGAAAAACCTAGAAAGACTTAAATGAACTGGTGCTGAGTGAAGTGAGCAGAACCAAGAGAACATTGTACACAGTCATAGCCACATTGTGCAATGACTAATTTTGATAGATTTAGCTCTTCTCAGTAATGCAAGTGTCTAAGACAAATCCAAAAGACTCATGACAGAAAATGCCATCCACATCCAGAGAAAGAACTATGGAGTCTGAAGGCAGATAGAAGCATACTATTTGCGTTCCTTCTCTTTTTTTATTTTGGTTTGTTTTTTCTTTCTTGTGATTCCTCCCATTTGTTCTAATTCTTCTTTACAACATGATTAATGTGAAAATATATTTAATAAGAATGTATATGTAGAGTCTATATCAGATTGCACACCATCTTGGGGAGAGAGGAGGAAGGAGGTGGAAAAAATTTTAAATTCAAAAGCTTATGGAAGTGAATATTAAAAATTAAAAAGTAATTAATTAACTAATTTTAAAATTTATTTATTTTGCTTTTTGGAGGGGGAAAGGCAGGGCAATTGGAGTTAAGTGACTTGCTCAAGGTCACACGGCTAATATGTGTTAAGTATCTGAGGTCACATTTGAACTCAGGTCCTCCTGATTCCAGGGCTAATGCTCTATTCACTGCACCACCTAACTGCTCCATTAACTAATTTTTTAAAAAATAATTTGGGGGGAGATGGTAGTCAAGGTAGTTGTGGTAACATGACTTGTCTGGCACAGGCTGTCTCCTGTCTCTCCTTAAGGGTGCATTGGTTGGGCTGCCCTATGGGTGATAGTTGGGAGGCAGTTGGTAGAGATGGCTGGCCCATTCAAGGAGATACTTACCCAGATAGTGCCTGCAAGGACTAGGCTAGAAGCAGAGTATTTGACAAATACTGTCGATTGCTTATACTACTGATAGTGAAGACAAAAAAAAATGCAAATAGAGTCAAATGAGATTGAAGGAATGCTCTATATGGATTCTTAACTACCAAAGACGGGTGGCAATATTTATGAAGTGTTCTTTTAATCCTGAGAAATGATATCATTGATATTACCTTCCTCTTACCTCCTTTAGAATTTGTACTTTGTACTATAAGACTTTGAACTTCACAGAATTTTAGATTTAGAGTTGAAGGGGAACCTAAGGTCTATGAGTCTAACCTCTTTATTTTATAGATGATGAGACTGAGACCAAGAGAGTTTAAGTAACTTGCCCATGGTCACACAGCAATTAAGTGTCTGAGGAGGGATTTGAAACAGGGTCCTTCTGACTCTAAGTCCAGTTCACAATCAACTCTACTATGCTGCGTGATTTAGTTATGTATTACCTTGAATTGAAATCTGATTGTTTCTTGCGTATATCTTTTCATCCCCAACCTAGATGTAAGCTCCTTGAGATCAGCTTTTATATCTTATGAATCTTTTATATCCTACAAATTAGTACCTGCCTAATTGATTAATGGAGGTCTGCAAATATTTCTTTCCACAAAATATTGCTTGATGTCATTATCAAAGATAAAATATTAGACTATATGAGACATTGTTTTAGCCTAACATGATAACTCTTATCTTTGTATGAAGACACTTAAATATTAGAAATACCAGATCTCAAACAATATTACAAAGCCACGGATATCAAAACAATTTAGCACTGGATAAGAAATAGAATGCTAGATCATTGGACTATTTTAAGTATACAATGTACAAAAAGAAATGAGTACAGAAATATAGAGTTTGATAAATCCAAGATCCCAAGTATTGGGGCAAGAGCTCACTATATGACAAAAACTTCTGGGAAAACTGGAAAGTACTCTGGCAGAAACTAGGCACAGGTCAACATCTTATATCACAGATCAAGATAAGCTCAAAATGGGTACATGATTTAGAAATAAAGGATTATATCATGAGTAAATTAGAGAAATTACTTGTCAGATCTATGAATAAGAGAAAAATTCATGATCAAACAAAAGATAAAGAGGATCATGGGAGGCAAAATGGATAAATTGTCATTACATAAAATTAAAACATTTTACACAAACAAAACCCATGGAGTCAAAATTAGATGAAAAGCAGGAAACTGGGGGAAAAGCCTACAGTAAGTTTCTGATAAAGATCTTATTTCTAAAATATGTGGAGAACTGAGTTACACACACACATTTACATATATTTGTAAAAAAAAAAATTGGAGCCATTCCCCAATCAATAAATGAACAAAAGGATATAAATAGGCACTTTTCAGAAGAAATCAAAGCTATCATTAGTCATGTGAAAAAAAGCTCTAAATCACTAGTAACTCAAGAAATGTAAATTAAAACAACTCTGAGATACTATTTCACATCCTTCAGATTAGCTGAGATTAAGGAACAGGAAAATGACAAATATTGGAGGGGATATAAGAAAATAGGTACATTAATGCATTGTTGATGGAGTGTGAACTAGTCTAACTCTTCTGGAGAACAATTTGGAACTATGCCCAAAGAGCTATAAAACTGTCCATATCCTTTGACCTAACAATACCACTATTAGGTCTGTACCTCAAGGAGATGAGAAAAAAAAGGATCCATATGTACAAAAAGTTTATAGTGTCTTTTTTATGTATGTGGTAGCAAAGAATTGGAAACTGAGTGGATGTCCATCAGTTGGGGGTTGGCTGAACAAGTTATGGTATATGTATGAATGTGATGGAATATTCTTGTGCTATAAGCAATAATGAAGGGTATGGTTTCAGAAAATCCTGGGAGGACATATACGAAATGATACAAAGTGAAGTGAGCAGAACCAGAAGAACAACGTGCCCAGTCACAGCAATACTGGAGAGATAATTAACTGGGAAAGACTTAATAACTCTGATCACTACCATGATCCAACACAACTCCAAAGGACTTATGAGGGAAAAAGCCATCTACCTCCACTGACAGACTCTGTGTGAGATTGAAGCACATTTTTTCTTTTATTCACTTTTCTTGCTTTATTTTTAGCACTTGACTAATGTATAAATGTGTTTTGCATAACTGTATAAAATAAAGATTATTTCCTACTCTCTAAGCCACAGGGATACATACAACTTAATGATTTAGTGGTTACAAATAACTTTGAAGTCTGCATATGAAACACATTAAATTTAAGCCATTAAGTATAGAAAAGAAAAATATTAATAATTGTGAGTCTGAATTTGTACTTTGTAAAGGGAGTTGGCCTTTAGAGGTTAAAATATTAGAGATGAACATATAAATATCAGAGACAACAAAGCTAATAAAAGTTACTTCAGTGTTAATTAGAACTGACCCAAATAATTGTAGCTCAAAAAAGAAAAAAATAAACAAAAATGACCCAGACATGTATTGTCTTCTTTCCTTTGTTCAGTCCAATTGGCTAGAAATCTATTGGCAAAATTTACAAACCTAAAATATTTTGAGTCTCAAAAGCATACAAGTCCCAGATGGTATGGTTGGCTCAATATCCCTTTATGATTATGTTGTCAATGCAGACACCTTAAAGCATAACTTCATAGCTCTGTTAGTCCCTTCCAAAAGCATCCCGAAATTATCGAGTAAAAAAGACTAATAAAACTATGGGGTTTTGTTTTATTATGAAATGTAAAATGATCCAGATATTTTAGTGAAGTTTCACATCCAGAAACAACTTACATGGCAGTGAAGTACACTTCATAGATTCTGTTTTGTCCAAAAAGTATTGGCTAGAAGATGGGACAGAGAAGATCCAGATGTTCATTGACTTCCAAATGGGTATTCCAGAACTATTTGTACTTAAGGGGAAAAAAAATCAAAAGATCTATATTCATTATCCATTTTTCCCAGCCCACCTGGCAAGCCCCAAACTTGCAGTCTCAAACCAAAATTGAAAGCTCCAGTGGTAACAGGAAATGAGAAGAAGAGGGTAAAAAAAACCCTCTGAAACATCAGCTCTTAGGCAAGTCTTATGCTATCAATATTTCCACTGTCTTAAAACAGTTTCTTTGAGTTATGTAAAAGGCAAAATGTTTAAAAGAGATCCTTAATTTAAAAAACAAATCACTAATGTTGCAAAGCTCAAAGATATGCTTATTGTGTGCGGCTCTTCCTTTAGCCCTTCATGACCATTAACTGAAGGAGCGTTTATTAAACTCTTAACTATGAACTAGGCACTGTGCTAGATACAAGGAATTAAAAAACAAGTGACAAAATAGGTCTTTTCCCTTAAGGAGCTTACATTTTAAGGGAGAGAAGTGCTATGGAGGGGAAGAAACAAATTGGAGAACATACATACCTAAAGAACTTGTGGGTGGGGGATTACTACCAACTGGAAGAAGTCTAAAAGACTTCAGGTTGCATTTGAGCTGTCTTACCTGGACATAAAGATTCTGAGAGAGAAGGTGAGCCTGGTTAGCATTCCAGTAAAGGAAAGAGCCTGTGTAAAGGCATGGGGGAGACCATGTCAACTGAGTGCCAGTTCAGCTACAACATTAAGTGAGATGGGGACCAATGTGAAATAATCCTAGAGAGATAGGTTGGTGCCATATTGTGACGGACTTTAATTGCTGAATGGAGCCATCTGTAATTTATCCTAGAAGTAATAGGGAAGCAATGAGACAAGGGGTGGGGAGGGGGTGACATAATGAGACCTATGCCTTAAGAATATAACTTTAGCAACTGTGTGGAGGAGAGATGAGAAAGGGGAGAGAACTGAGGCAAAAACCAGTTAGGCTGTTATTACAATAGTCCAGGGGAGGCTCTTATCCATTCCTTTCTTCATGCAGCTACCCTTGTAGTTAAGGTCTTTATCATGTCTCTTCTGGGCTTTTATGAAAGCTTTCCTAATTGGTCTCCCTGCTTTCAGTCTCTCTCCTATGTAATGTATCCTCTCTAAACTACTGAACTGATTTTTCTATAATAATAGCACAGTTTAGACCACATCACCCATCACTGGGAGACAGAGACAGAGAGAAGAAGGGAGAGAGAGACACAGAGAGAGAGACAGAGACAGAGAGAGACACACAGAGAGAGAGAGAGAGACAGAGAGAGAAACAGAGAGACAGAGACAGAGAGACACAGAGTGAGGAGAGACAGATAAACAGAGACAGAGAGGGACAGACACAGAGATAGAGAGACTGAGAGAAACAGTGAGAAAGAGAAAGACACAGAGAGAAACTGAGAAAGAAAAGGAAAGAGTGGGAAGAATGGAGGGATAGAAGGAAGGAAGGAAGGAAGGAAGGAAGGAAGGAAAGAAGGAAAAAAGGAAGGAAGAAAAGGGAGGAAGAGAGAGAGAGGAAGAAAGGAAAGGGAAAAGAGAGAAAGGAAACCCTGAAGCTCAGAGAAGTAAAGCGCCTTCCTCATAACCACATTGCTAAGAAGAGTCTAGGGAAAGATGCAATCCTCCACTTTATCACACCAATCCCTCACAAACTCAAGACAAATAACAGTACATTCAACAAAGATTTGGAAAATTAGCTTTGATAAGAGACTCACCAAAATGACTAACGGGCTATAAATTGTTATTTGAAAAGGAGAGAGAAAAATACTCATGGAATATGCCTATAGCTTTCATTCAGCTAAAATTCAAGCTAAATGTTACAGAGGACAACAAGAATGGCACAGAAATAAAAAAATATAACAACTGTCAGGAGGAAATTAAGGAGAATACAATCAGAAATAATATTTGTTGCCTTATGTGACCGTATGTGAACGATCAAATTATGGGGAAGGAACAACGTGAACTTAGAACTTTAACATAAAAAGTAACTATAAACCCACAGGTGATCATAATCTCTTACATTTTCCCAGAAATCTCAGTGTAATTTTAAGTTATTAAAGCTTAAAACTGCACTAAGACTTATTCAGACACCCTGTACATGACTTTAATGTTTACAAAATGCTTTATTCTCCAAAAACCCTGTGAATAGATAATTTTGTTGTTGCTGTTATTCTTGTTCAGTCATTTTTAGCTGTGTCTGCCCCTTTATGACCCCTTTTGGGATTTCCTTGGTAGAGATACCAGAATGGCTTGCAATTTACCTAACCAAGAACTTTTTACAGATGAGCAAACTGAGGCAAACAGGGTTAAGTGACTTGCCCTGGGTCACACAGCTAGTAAGTATCTGAGACTGAATTTAAACTCAGGTCCTTCTGATTCTCAGTGCACTCCCAATCCATTGTGCCATCTGGGGGCCAGCTGAATAGATGATGCAGCTCTCATTTTCCATGTCTGACCTATGAAGAAGCTGAGATTCAGAGGTTAAGTCAGTTATCTGAGGTCATGCAGCCAGTGTGCGTCAGAGATGTGCTTCAAAGCCAGATGTCTTCTAAGTTTAAGTCTAATTTTGGTTTGGCATTTTTTTCTCCCGGTACATCAGGCTGCTGCCCATTTACTCTGATGCCCCACTAGTACCATCACCATCATTTGATAGATGGTACTCAATATTGCAATTAACACTCAGAAAGTGCACATTGCATAGAATAGGCAGATCTGATAGATTCAAACTTCCATCTGCTTCAATAGGGGAGGAATCTCCTCACATATAGTCAGTTAGGTGGCCTTGTGGCTAGAGTACTGGACTTGGAATCAGGAAAAACTGAGTTCAGATCAAGCCTCAGACGCCCCCTTAGGGAAGTGACCCTGGGCAAGTTACTTAACCTCTTTGAGTGATTCTCCAAAATAGGTACAACAATAGAAACTGCCTCATAAGGTTGTTGTGAAAATCAAACAAGGTAATACCTGTAAAGGATTTTGCAAACCTTAAAGTTATATATAAAATGCAAGATATTATTATTTTACTTTTTGGAGGGGGGAAGGCAGGACAATTGGGGTTAAATGACTAACCCAAGGTCACACAGCTAGTAAGTGTTAAGTGTCTGAGGTCGCGTTTGAACTCAGGTCTTCCTGACTCCAGGGCCGGTGCTCTATTCACTGCACCACCTAGGCACCCAAGATATTATTATTTTAGATACAGCGAGGAGGCACACTGGATTGAGCAGTTGGTCCTAAAGTAAAGAACAGCTGAGTTCAAATTTGGCCTCAGACACTTAATAGTTGTGTGACACTGGGCAAAGCACTTAACCTCTGTTTGCCTCAGTTTCCCCAACTGTAAAATGGGGATAATAGTAATATCTACCTCCCAAGGCTGTCGTAAGGATAAAACGTGATAGTATTTTTAAATCTTTTGCACATCTTGAAGTGCCATCTAAATGCTAGTTATTGTTTTTGTTATAATTATTATGTCTTACTTTTAACCAGAATTTTATCATCTGTGTTAGGAAAAAAATTATTCATACCATTGCTTTGACTAGACAGTCTGAGTATGTTGTTGTGGTTCAGTCATGTCTGACTCTCCATGATCTCATTTCGTATTTTCTTGGCAAAGGCGATAGAGTGGTTGGCCATTTCCTCCCCTGGCTCATTTTACAGATGAGGAAACTGAGGCAAATTGTATGTGACTTGTCCAGGGTTACACAGCTAGTAAGTATCTAAGGCCAGATTTGAACTCAGGAAGAGGAGTCTTCTTGGCTGTCATCACAATCTCTTTCAAATCCTGCTGTAAACTCCTTAACATAACTAGGTGACTCCATGGAGAGATCAGTTGGAGTCAGGAAGGTCTACTTTCAAATCTGGCCTCAGATATTTAATAGCAGTGGGACTTAGGGCAAAGTACTTGACTTCTGTTTGTCTCTGTTTCTTCATCTGTGAATGGGGATAATAACAGCTCCTATCTCCCAGGGATATCGTAAGGATAAAATGAGACAATATTTGTAAAGCACCCTGAAGACCTTAAAGTGCTACAAGAAATGCCAAATATTATTAGTTTAAGGAGAAGGAATGTATTATTTTTGTGTTTGAATTCAGCATAGTGTTTGGCACATATTATGTGCTTCATAAATTCTTTTCATTCATTCATTTATTTTTCAGTGTTTTAAATATGTGACCTTATTATTAATTATTATTATCTTATTATTAATGGCTCAGACAATCTTCTGAGGCAGATATTATAGGTAGTATTATCTTTCATCTCACAGATGAGGAAACTGAGGCCACCAGAGGCAAAATGATTTTCTCAGGGTCACAAAGCTAACAAGTGGCCGAGGTTCAATTTGAACTCAGGTCTTCCTGACCCAAGCACATCCCTCTCTACACTGTAAAACATTGCTTGTCACACACTGAGAAGGTCCAGTTGTGATTAGGGCAGCTAGGTGGTGCAGTGGATAGAGCATTAGCCTTGGAGTCAGGAGGACATGAGTGCAAATTCAACCTCAGACACTCACTAGTGGTATGACCCTGGGCAAGCCACTTAATTCTGTCCTCATCTGTAAAATGGACTGGAGAAGAAAATGACAAACAATTCCAGTATCTTTGCCAAGAAAACCCCCAAAGAGGTCATGAACAGTTGGATACAACTAGACAACAACAACAAATTCTGATGAGTGTCTTTGCTGCTGCTTTTTAGTCTGTTCCATCAACACATTGCTTTCTGTTTATTTTTAACAGCCATTGAGTTATTACTTTTCCCCCTCTATCCCCCCAAATAGCCTAGAGCTAAAACAAGTAAGACATGTCGACAGGTTCTGAAGGTCTTACGGAATTGTTTATGAAGTGTACGGTGAAAGCAAATAACTTATACCAGCGCAGATCTCCAGGATATAACAGAGAGGCTACATGCTTGTTGGTTAAACTACCTTGGGAACAGCAGGATGATTTTTTTTTAAGAAAAAATACAAGAACCAAAAAAAAAATCTTTAAAGAAAAAAAAAACACTAAAAATCCTTGACATTAACTGATTGTTTTGCAAAACCATAGCTCAACACTTGTTGTTTTTAGAGTAAAATGCAAAGCTAGGCAGAGACATGAAAAAAATTGTCTTTCCGTTTGTGTTAGAGAATGCTTCCTTTCTGAGAAAAGATAACAAGCCCCCAAGCTTGCCTCAGATTTTGTTTAGGAATGGAAATTAAAAAAAAGATTATGGGTGGATCAGAGATAAGACTTTTAGAAGAGGCTACAAAAATCTGTTATTGGAAAAGGTCCTGTTCTGAAGTCTCTACTGAGAGAGGGAGGGAGGAAGGAAAAGCAAGAGGAAGAAGAGGAAGAAGGAGGAGCATGAAGAAGGAAAAGGAAGAAGAGGGAGGAGGGGGAAGAAGAAGGAAGAGGAAGAAGGCAAAGGAGAAGGAGGATGAGGAAGGGAAGGGAGAAAAGGAAGAAAAGACAAAGAAGAAGAGTACAGAAAAGGAAGAAAGAGTCTAAAAGGGAGGGGAAGGGATGGTTACTATGGGGGAAAACATATTCCAAGCTCAAAACAATTTTTAAAAATGAACTTTTGGATTGCAAAATATTTGTAAGTTACGGAGTTAGGAGCTAGGAGGGTAATACTAAATTTGATCAGTTATTACATCTTAGTTTGAATGAAATAATCATTCCTGAAAGTAGTTGTGGGATGGTGGAGAGGTGAAAAGAGGGCTTGATTATATGTTATTTGTGTGAGTGTCAAAGAGCAGAAAGTTATTAACTACTTGGAAGATTTTGTTAGAAAAAGACTGGAATATATCAAATAAAGAGATGGAGAAAGTGTGACTGGAGATGCTGAAGACAAACTTCACCAACTTTATAATGCAAAAAAAAAATTGAAATTAAATTTCACTGTAGAATTTTGGGGATGCTAAAACTATCTTATCATGACATTTGAAGCCCTTGACAATGTAGCTCTAGCCTACCTTTCCAATCTTTTTTTTTCTTTTTGTATAACCACTTTTTTGTACTCAGTGCTCTAGCCAAAATGCTCTACTAGCTATTCCCCCAAACCACAATTTATTTCCCGTCTCTCTGCCTTTTCACAGACCAGAATACATTCCATTTTCATCTTTTCCTCTTAGAATCCTTAGCTTCCCCCAAGGTTCCACATCTTATAAAGACTTTCCTGATGTCAACTTATCTAATTACCCTATTACCTTCTATAATACTCTGTTAAAATAAGTTCATTTTAAGTCTAGAAGCTGATATTGCTAAGGTTCATGCCATTTCCTCCTCTTCAACTTTAGCATTTGTTGGTTTGTTTTTTTTAAAGATAAATAGTTATAAGTAACAGAAACATTGTGTGATGACCAACTCTGATAGACTTAGCTCTTCTCATCAACACAATTGTCTAAGACAATTCCAAAGGACTCAAGAGGGAATATGCTATCCACATCCAGAAAAAGAACTATAGAGTCTGAATGCAGATTGAAGCGCATGATTTTCTCCTTTTTTCCTTTCTCATGGTTGTTCTATTTTGTTTTGATTCTTCTTTACAACATGACTAATGTGGAAAGACTCTTATTATGTTTGTACATACATAGCCGATATCAGATTGCATGCTGTCTTGGGAAGGGGGAAAGAAGGGAGGGAGAAAAAAATTGGAACACAAAATCTTTTAAAAGTGAATGCTGAAAACTATCTTTACATGTAAGTGGGAAAAAATGAAATACTATTAAGGAAAACAAACAAACAAACAAAAAGAAAAATAATTGTAAGTTCAGTCACAATTGCTCTGAGTTCCCAGTAAAGGTTGGGCTTTCTGCCTAACTTTACATTTATAGCTATCTCTAGATAACCCCTTGCCTCATTGTGGTTGAGTAACAATTCAGCTTACGGGAAACATTTGGGCAATGAGACAAAAGATTATATTATAGTGTCTGTGCATAGACAAGAACCAAAGGGGGAAGTTCAGGAAGAGCAAATCCCTTCTTGGGACTTGCCCCAACATGGGTCTTCTGTTCTATGGTATCTGAAGAGCAGCTCAACATCTCCCTCTATTCAACAGCTAGGTCCTGTCTTTTTTTTCCTCAAAGAGATGCTGGAAAGGAATACCATGTGCTGATATACATACCTGTAATTCTTTCTTCATCCTTCCTCTTCCTTCATCTTCTCTATTTGATGATAAATTTATAGATAATCCATGGAAGCGTGATCAAATTTCCAGCTTCCATGGAACAGAATTCCCATTTGGCTCTCATTTCACTTCATCTACTGACTCTCAAAGACTGTTCGCACTAATATAAAGTCTGCTGAGTGACTAGTTGAAACATGTTCTTACCTAATTAAGGTATCAGAGCTAAAATGGAGTGGAGTGGTTTCAATTCCACCATTATATTTGCATATACTTGTTTGGATACATACTACGTCTCCTACCCCTAGACCCCAGTAGATAGAATGTAAATTCTCTGATGAGGGCAAGGACTATTTTGTTTTGCTTTTCTTTGTACCCTCAGCACCTATCATAGGGCTTTGTTCATAGCACGCGTTTAATATATGTTAATTGACTTAAATTAACTTACAATAAGAACAAAAGTCTCCCCAACAAATCAAAGTGCAGGAAGGTTCTCAGGCAGACTCTGTCTCTGTCTCTCTGTCTCTCTGTCTCTCTCTCCCTCTCTCTCTCTCTCTCCCTCCTTCTCTCTCTGTGTGTATCTCTCTCTCTGTCCCCCTCTCTCTCTCTGTCTCTCTCCCTCTCCCTCTCCCTCTATGTCTCATGAGTACCACATTCAATGAAAAAAAAAAAGACACGTGCTTGTGGACTTGTGCCTTTAGAAAAGAGTCCTAGCTTAGATGCATTTTTAACTCTTTCAGTGTGGCATATTTTATGGCAAGCGGAGAGGACATTTGATTAAGAGGGCTCAAATAATCTTGAGAAGACCGCAAGGTAGTGTGGAAAGAGGGCTAGATTTAAAGTCAGAGGACCTAGGTTTGTTTGATTCCTGGCTTTGCCACATGGGTGACGTTGGGCAACTGACCTGTCTTCTCTTGGCCTCAGTCTTCTCAAATGTACAAGATGAGAGGGTTGAACTAGCTGACCTCCCAACTTTATGTTATGATCTAAAAGAATTAGTGTTTCCAAAAGGTGATTAGTGTATTCCTTCTCATAACCATGATTCAGCTTTATAAATATACATAAAATAATACACACATGTAGCTACACACATACATATGGTATAGTGGATAGAGGGGTGGTGCTGTAGTTAAGAAGGACAGTTATCGTCTTCTGTGTGACTATGGGTGTGTCATTTGCCTAACAATCCAGGAAACTCCCTAAGACTTATGTTGCAAAACAGTTATCTAGCTACCTTGGTGAAGGGGAGTTTTCTTTCTGGAAGGTCTCTATGCCACAATGGCTCCTTTTCTGTCTTTCCTTTTGTTCTTTTTTCTCCATTGAAAAAGAATTTTTTTTTCTTTCTTTTAGGAGTAGAGCCTATTCCTATTTCACCCTTGATCTCCCATACAAATCTCCTTCACTCCCTGCCAAAGAAGTGAAAAAAAAAAATTAAAGGTTTGGAATCTATATCTATATCTATAGTGTGTATGTATGTATATATATACTCACACATATACACACATACATATATACATATGTATGCAGGTATGTATGCATATATCTATATACACACATATCTACATGTAAATATACATATACATATGTACATATACTAATATGTACTATGTTTTATATATACAATATATACTAATTATATATTTCACATATGAAAATATAAACACACCTGAAATACATACATATATATATATATATGTCATACATATACATGTGAGTTGCCTTAGATTTTATTCTTTAAGGATTTTACTTTTTGAGTATCCAGTCAGCCTAACCCTTCAGTTAGCATTCCAGAGGTAAGCCAAGTTTTAAAAAGATTGCTAGAAGTCCTCCTTTTTTTCATCCCCTGTTTGCTCTTTCATTGTAAGGGCTCTTTCAGGAGACCACAATGTCAGAAAATCCAGGGAAATCCCATCTTCTTTGCACAAGCATGTGCAGCATGTGTAGGTGGCAACTAAGAAAAATGTTCTCTCAATTATTTAGCCAGTGATTCTGTTTTGCCTGAGCCATTTTGAACCTTTCTGAATTCTAATCAAAACATTACACTAAGTGGAATGATTGCTCTGCCATCAGGGAACCGATTAAAAATAGCCTCCATTTTTCTTCGGTACACAGTGATCCTAATGAAGAGCAATTGGAGGAAATATTGAAATCCATAATGGAAGGCACAGCCTGATATATCAGCTATAATCATAGCACAAAAAATTTCATAGAACTTTATAAATTGAAACATAAATAATGTGTGTGTGTGTGTGTGTGAGAGAGAGAGAGAGAGAGACAGAGAGAGAGAGACAGAGAGACAAAGAGAGAAAGAAAGGGAGAGAGAGCGAGGAGAGAGAAAGGGAGAGAGAGAAAGGGAGATAGAGAGGGAGAGGGGAGAGAGAGAGAGAGAGAGAGAGAGAGAGAGAGAGAGAGAGAGAAAGGGAGAGAGAGAAAGGGAGATAGAGAGGGAGAGGGGGGAGAGAGAGAGAGAGAGAGAGAGAGAGAGAGAGAGAGAGAGAGAGAGAGAGAGAGAAGGCTGCTTAGAGTCTTAGCTAAACCTCATCACATCATGGGCCTGACAAGACAGTTTGACAGGTTACTATAGTTCACATGACAACTTGAATCACATAGAAAGACAAAGAGAAGCAGAGTTCATATCATTCAATTTAATTCAATACAGGCTCATGAAGGACTGACCAGGTGCCAGGCACTGTGCGAGGTGCTAGAGGTGCAAAGACTAAACGAAATACTGCTTGCCTTCAAAGACCTTATGTTCTACTAGAATTACTCTGTGAAATGTTCAAAATGTTCAACCTTTCTGTCAGGTGGGGAGCTTTCATTCCTTAAACACAATAAAATGCTGCCACTATTCTCTTTTAAATATTATTATTTGTTTCTATTTTTATCATGATATTAACAAATACAGAATAGCATGGGTATTTGTATATACAGAGTAGAATAGAAATAAGAGTATTGTTCTGAAAATAGAGGTCTGTATAATGGGTTTTTTACTGTTTTGCTTTTTTTTTCTTATAATAACATCCAAACTGTAGCTTTCAAAGTTACCTTGTTTGACTTCCTTTCTGTCCTTCCTTCTCTTTTTTTTTCCTCCATTTGAAAATAAAAGTGACTAAATGACCTTTTCTTCATTTTGGGAGGATTATACCTACTCTTATCTCTCCCTTGGCCTTCTAGCCCCCTCCCAAAATTAAGGAGGGGAGAGGGACAATGCAAAGATCTTGTAACAAGTACAATTAAGTACAAATTCTCATATTGGCTTTATCCAAAAATGTAGATCACATTCTGAATCTTGAGTCCATAAACTCTCTATCTAGAGTTGGGTAGCAAGCTTCATCATCAGACCTGTGGGATCAAAGGGTTTTTTTGCTTTGATCCTCTGAAATCCCATTACAAACTAAAAGTTAAGTTATGGTGTCAGCCATTAATTTCCCATTTAAAGCTCTTTTGGTGGTGTTGTTATAACATTTATAAATAACCACTAGTCATGATTTGTAGTAGAGTTAACATCATCATTATTATGAAGCTGCTCAGGAAAAAAACATAGAGCTTAGTGCAATATAATTTACTAGGTTGATTATGGCATCAATAGTTCTATTGCATTACCCCCCTTTCCATTTTCATTTGCTGAATAAGAGATAAATGTTTAGTGCAAAATGAAGCTAAGTCATTTATCATGTTTATGTCACTCATTTTTGATACTACTTTACTTGGCAAGGGAACCAGAAGATAATGTTGAAAAACAGAAAGAAATGGAAATTAAGCACCTAGAAGTCTTTTTTCTAAATAAGAATGAGACAAGTGCTTCACTGCCATCTGTTAAAAAGAAGGCTGCTTACAAAATGGGGCAGATGTCATATACTGAGAGCCAGTGGTAAGAAGCTGCAGTTTACAAAGTCCCTTTGGTGTGACAGATAGGGAAACTCAGTGGCTGGCTCTTTACACTAGAGGAGTCCTGTGAAAATGCTGCCTCATTAAGAAAGTCATGGCCTGTTTCCTAGTCAAGCTGTTCTGTCTACACAGAGAATCTATAGAATCCTGGAGAAAAATAGCATCCATTTTGGTACATGGACTGTAAAGATTTACATTTAATGAGCACCCTAATTGGGTATTATTTATAACCGAGAATGCTATATATTCAGCTGTGGGAAAATCATCCAATACTATATAAATCTTGAGAACAAATATATTGTAACCGAATTCTTCAAAAACCTTGTGAAAATTACAGTCTAGGTCTATTTCATCTGTCAATTTTCTTTATTATTTCATTCTTCAATGAAATTTAAGTGATTATAAGATATTTACAAATCTTGGCACGCAAGCTTTTCCCAAGCAAAAGAATTTTTTCTTTTCAATATAGTCCCTCTCAAGGCATGTAAATGATGCAGTACCCTAGAGAAAGGGATGTGAGACTTTGGTCTCATCATCTGCTAGGACCCTGATGGTAAGAACAGAAAAAAAAAGTCAGTTGTCAAATAGAGTGATGGAATAGTCAGCAGACTAGCCCAACTCAGAATAACCAAGAATTTGGGGGAATATATTGGAGGAATAAGTATGGTAGAGAAGATAGAGCATGAAATGGGGGGGATGGCCGGGCGTGAAATCTGCTCCTGACATTTACTAGCTCTGTCTCAGTTTCTTCATTCAAAAAAAGTGGGAATAATAATATTTACCCCACAAAGGGTTGCCATAAAGTGTTTTGCAAATGTTAAAGAGCACAAACACCTTGCGTATTTATTTCTCATAGGATGATCTACCAACCACGTTGATTTTTTAAAAGGTTCCTTCTATAAATTAGATACAGATTAAAGAAAAAATAATAAATACAACCACACTTTTGGTTACATTTCAAATACTACAAGATTAGAGGAACTTCTTCCATACGTGCTGCTGACATCATGGAAAAGTATCATTCAGGTTCAACCCTTGCCTTTTGATAAGAGAGGGAACAAGTGATTAGCCCTCTGGCTCAGTAAAGAGTGAGGAGACTCTGAGGTTGCCAGGCTTCTGCTTGACCACCCTGGGAAGCAGTTGGTCACCACGGTAGCCACACACTTGCCTATCTATCAACAATCTGTGGACCAGCACTGATGTGGGGGTCAAGCGAGGGACAGGAATAAGAAGCCAAGCTGTCTGGTAGTAGAACCATCTTAGGCGCACACTTCCTGGATATCAGTGTAAAGGATAATGTCCCTTACTAGGGACATTATCATTTTTATCATTTTTGTCATTTTTCTAATACTCTTCTCCAAACCCTTGGACTAGTGCCCAGATGGAATCACTCAGGGTTTGGGTTTCCATTTTCATATAGACAAAGGTCTACATAGAGATTATAATAGACCAAAATCCACATTTATGAAAGGGCTAGATTATTTTTTCATTAAATACTCTTTGTTCTACAGACTATCCCACTGTGACTGCTTTTTATTATTATTCCTTTAGACAACTCAGCTGTCATTTCATGCTGCCTCTCTCTAAAGGGAGTAAATACCAGGACAGTACCATAAGTACTTCCCCTCTAAAATACTTTTAGCTACAGCAGCCATATTTGGGGCTCTGAGTTTTGTGTGATAGGTCTGTGGAGGCCCATTTTCAAGATTACTTGCTGTGGCTAAGACTACTGCATCCTGCACAGGTCTAATCCAACAATGTGAAACATATAACTAATGGAGTGAGTGATAAAGTAATAAAGGGTTAAAGAAATGAGCAAGAGAAGTCACCTACAATCCAATTCAACATTTATTTAATGCCCCCTATCTATTTAACAAATGAGTGGCATTGCTCATAGAGTTAGTTTGGTCTTATTCAGTAAGTAGGAGGCATCTAGGCAGTGCAATGGATAGAGTGTCAATCCTGGAGTCAGGAAGATTCATCCTCCTGAGTTCAAAACTGTCCCCAGAAACTTAGTAGCTATATGACCCTGGGCAAGTCACTTAACCCTATTTGCCTCATTCCTCATCCATAAAATGAGCTGAAAAAGGAAGTGGCCAACCATTCTAGTGTCTCTGCCAATAAAACCCCCAAATGGAATCACGAAGAGTCCAACATGACAGAAATGACTGGACAAAATATTCAGCATGTGGTATCTATCTGTTACTGGGCATCTTGTAATGACTCTGACAATGATGTATACTCCACTCTGATTCTCACAGAGTAGATAGCTTTCTGTTCTTTGGTTCTGCTTCTGTCTTCAGGGTTTGTTCAACTCACTATAGAGAGGATAGGTACTAAGGTGGATTTACTCAATCAGGATTAGCTCTTGAGTCCTTATATCTGACAAATCTCACTTCTCTGGGGCTACTGTATTTCATCACAGGGCCTTAGAACAATGTAAGTGGCTCCCAATAGGAACAGACAGGATTTATTTGGATACTATATGTAGTCATTTACTTTTCAGATAATTTTTTTTAAAATACATAAGAAAACATCTAGTGAGAAGCTATGTACTTCTTCTCATCCCTGGCAATTCTCAGACAGCACATAAACTACTCTGACTCCAGAAATTCTGAGGAATACATAGTTAGAATTTATGTAGTTCCTCACAGTCATTCCTAGGGGATGTAAATAGGGAAAGGGATGTACAACACGGCTCACAAATTATATTCAACTCATTCATTCAATGGAACTGTGCATCAGGTAAGGACTCAGGAACTATAGACACAGAGGCTTTCGTGAGACAGGGCATGAACTTAGTATCAGGTCTGATAGCAAAGGAGCTTCTTGGTTTCAGCTGTTCAGTTGCTGGTACAGATCTTCAGGCAAAGCTAGGCCACTGCAAAGCAGGGTGTATGGACTCCATAAGAGCTCCTAGGAAAGAGCAGTGCCAACATTCTATCCTTCTGAGATCTATAGTTCCTGCATCAAGTGACCACTGTACACATTTCCTGTCTTGCTCCTCTTTTCATCATGAAAAGTACAGTACTCCATTGTTAGTTGATAAAGCATTGATTAATTGCCTATTATGTAGGGGGGCACTGTGCTAAGCACTGGAGATACAAATAAAGGTCAAAGACAGTTCTTGCTCTCATGCAAATAACTATGTATGATCCAGTTTTATACATACATACATATATATATATGTATGATAAATTGGAAATTATCAACAGAGGAAAGACTTCCCATAGAAGGTAAGATATTAACTGGGCCTTGAAGGAGGCCATGGGAGTCAAGAGACAGAGAGAAGGAGGAGGGAGAGCATTCCATGTATGAGGGACAGGTGGTAGAAATGTCCCGAGTCAGGAGATGGAGTGTCTTTTTGAAAGAACGGTAAAAAGGCCAATGTCACTCTGTCAAAGAGTATAGGGAAGGTGAACAGGTTTAAGGTGTAAGAAGACTGGAAAAGTGTGTGTGTGTGTGGATGCTGGGCTATAAGGGGCTTTGAATGCCAAACAGGATTTTATATTTGATCCTAGGGGTGATAAGGAACCACTAGAATTTATTCAGTGGAGAGGAGGTGCCATAGTCAGACTTGTATTGTACGAAAACCATTTTGGCAGCTGAATGAAGAATGAATTGAAGTGGGGAGAGACTTATGGCAAAGAAATAACCAGGGAGTGTGTGGGGGGAGGAGGTATTGCAATTCTCCAGGTGGGAGGAGATATGGGACTGTATCAGGGAGATGGCAGTTTCAGAGGAGAGAAGTGTGGGAGGCATGTGAGAAGTGTTAAAAAGATCAAATCATAATCAAAGAGAAAAGATCAAATCATAATCAAAGAGGAAAATATTGTGAAATAGGAAGGAGTTTCAATGTCTCTGCAAATCGTATCACCTAAGCATCTGTTCCACTTATCATACTGCTGATCCTGCCCAAGAAAGAATGCAGAGTAGAAATTATACTTCAAAATCAGGCCAATTGAATTCATTCAGCATGAGGTAGTGATTAACACACCACATACAAAGAGGGAACACTAAATACCATTATCATCAAAGATCCTTTACCTTATGTCACAGGTAAAAGGAAAGGGATTATTTAAGATGTTTCCAGGTACTTATTGGTTTATTGCTGTACTGTTCTAAATTCACAACAGGTTTTCTGCTTTTGCATAAGAACATGCTAATACTCCTTCCTAGGATTATGTGTATGTTCATGAGAGGGAAGGGGAGGCGAGATTAGAAGAAATGGCACAGCAAAACATATCTAACCAACAACTGGTTGTTGGGATTCTTGTAACCAGCTGGACCCATGTTGACTCAGCCACAGGAAGCAGATCTGGTGTACACCTGTTGAATTATTTGTTCTGACAGATAACTTTTCAGTGTCCACATTGCAGATAGAAATATCAAAATAACACATAGAAATGTGCATTATTTTATGATAATAGTTAAGAACATAAATTTTTGAAAACCAGGTCAAGATTTTTTGCCTCTATTATATTCCTTTGGTTGGGCTGGTTGATTTAAATGTTACTGTTATTTTGTTTCCTTCCTTTCTTCTCTGTTTCAGATGTTCTTCTTGAGCCACTTACTTTGTGGACTGTTTTAACTACCTTTCCTTCCTCTTAACTAAGTTCTCATGTCAGCAACCTTTTTTATAGTGTATTTCATCTTGTATTCTTCACATTTCCTTTTTTATATTTTAAGATGAGAATACTAAATATTCTCCATACTTCACTAGCACCCATCTGTTCCTTTTGGATGAATGTACTTTGTCACTATGATTTGAATGCCCATCTCTGTTTAAACTCTGATGAACAAAGAAAAAAATCATTGACACAAGATTGACGAGAACCCCAGCCCTTCATTTAACCCCAATGAAGTAAAAAATCGAAGGTGATATCCTATATGTATCAAAATATTTATATCAACACTTATCATGGAAAATGTAGGTACCCATTGATTAGGTAATAAATAAATGAATCCTTTTAGAATTTGATGGAATGTAAGAAATCATAAATATAAGAAATTTGGAAAAATTAGGAAGATCTGTATGAACTGATGTTGAGCAAATTAAGCAGAATCAAGAGAACAATAGTCATGGTGACCACAATACTATAAATAAAGCAAGGATCAGAGACATTCACACTTAGTTAACTGCCATGATTCGTCTTGGCTTCAGAGGACTGATGATTATCCTTCCACACATTCTCCCAGAATACAGGTGTTGACTATAGGAGCAGAATGAAGTATATTATGTCATACATGATACATGTGTTGCTTTTGCATGTCTACACTTTTCTTGTTATCTAGAAAGATTGTATGCGGAATTGGGGGACAATGGTATTGAAAAGTAATAGAAATGTGTTATTTCTCATGTCAAGACAAATTTCAAAAAGCATGTATGTCTTATGTGTTGCTTCTTTCAAAAGAGCCCTTTCCATCAAAGCAGTGAGGAGACAGTGGACAATGCACTTACCCCAAAGATCAGGAAGACCCATGTTCAAAGCTGACACTTACCAGGTAAGTCACTTAGCCTCTGTTTGCCTTAGTTTTCTCAACCATAAAATGGGTTCAGTAAAAGCATCTACCTCCCAGCATTGTAGTTAGGATCCAATGATAAAATATTTGAAAAGCTCTTAACATAGAGCCTGGTACATGCTAGGCACTATATATATGGTCACTTCTGAGAATTCTTTTTATTTGTCATTAAAGCTATGGAATCTTCTTTCAAAGAATAGCACAGTTTGGTAGAAAGAATATTGAATCTGGAATCAGGGTTCTTGGTTCATAGCCTACCTGTCACATTTAATTTCTATAAGACCTCAGGCAAGTTATTTCACCTCCCTAAGCCTTGATTTTCTCATCTTAAAAGGACCCAGATAGGCTATGAGCTTGTGTCTGACTCTAAATCTAGAATTCTGTGATAAGATGGATATAGGAATAGAGATTTACTTTAGTTCCTCCTTGTAGCTCTAAATCTAGGATGCTACAAGACCTGGTCCTACATTTCACATTCTTCTAGGAGAACGAAGATAGAGCGTAATATTTTCCCCCATTAGGCCCAAAGGGTTACTAAAAATTCAATGCGCCATTAAAGATGCATTTCTACTACACTTCTAAACTCAACCCTCTTCCCTAAGAATCTCTCTTATGAGAGCTACCCAGTATGACAAAGGAGCTTTGAGGGAGCTGCACCCAGAGTTACATGCAAGTCATAATTCGGCCTCTGCCTGAAGGCCATGAGAAACCCATCACCTCCCTAAGTGGCTCATTCCACTGTTAGATACCTCTAATTATCAGCTAGTTTTTTCCTGACATTTTACCCAAATTTATCTCTTTGCAGCTTCCACCTGGTCCTCCTGGTTCTCCCCTCTGGGGGCAAAAAAAAAAAAAAGAACAATTTTAGTTCCTCCTTAACCTGACAACCCTTCAAATACTTGTCTCTCCTGAGTCATTTCTTCCCCAATCTAAATTGTCCCAATTCCCTCAACTAATTCTCATGTGACATGAAATCAAGACCCTCTAATGCCTCATTGCCCTCTTCTGGGAACTCCCCAGGTTAACAATAGTTTTCTTAAACGATGAAACTGAAAACTGAATTTAATACTCCAGATGAGGACTGATGAGAGCAAGGTCCAGTTGGGCTATCCCTTCCTTTTCCTGGAAGCTATGCCCCTCTTGGCAGCTAGGTGGCACAGTGGATAAAGTGCCAGGCCTGGAGTCAGAAAGACTCCACTTCGCAAGTTCAAATCTAATCTCAGACTCTTACTGATGACGTGACCCTGGGCAAGTCTTTTAAAGCCATTTGCCTCAGTTTTCTCACCTGTAAAATGAGCTGGAGAAGAAAATGACAAATCACTCCAACGTCTTTGACAAGAAAACCCCAAGTGGGGTCATAGAGAGTCAGCCGCAACTGAAATGGTTAAACAACAAAAATGCCCCTCTTAACATTGCCAGGTATTGCGTTAACTCTTTTGGCTACCTTATCACACTACTTACTCATATGGAGCTTACAGTCCACTAAACCCACTAAATCTACTTTAAGAAGAAATGGTTTATCTGTGCCTCCCCATAGATCACTAGATTTAGTAGAGAGCACAGCTATCCTTCAGACCATAATGATGAATTTAATGGAAGACTGGTTTACATTATTCTATTCTTCTGTTCATGGCCACTCATGTGAGATTTCTTGATGGGGGAATGGCGATGAAGGGGTGGGAAGCCTTCAAAGTTTCTTAAGGGTGAGCAGCATGAATTTCTTGTGCTGCTTTCTGAAATAAATGTTTTCACCAGAAAGGGGTAGATGTATCAGATAGAACATGATCAATGGGGTGCCCATAACACATGTAGCATGGGCTGAGGGCCATCAGCATCTCAGCTGGTCTTCCATACTTCTAGAAAAAGACCCACAGTAAAGTGATCACCTTGTCTCTTTCTGTTAGCTCTTAACAATAGTAAAGGCTCACATTTACAAAGCATTTTAAAGATCACAAAGTGCTTTTCTCAGAACAACCCTGTAAGATATCAAGTGTGTATAGTAGACATGAGGAAACTGAGATGCATTAAATAACTTGCCATAATTCACACAACTAGTATCAGAGGTGAGTAAAAGTTTCTGAGAGACTGAGTTTCCAGGTAAATTATTATCCGTTTTATCAACTACAGCTGACAAGTAGCCAACAAAAAGGGGTCATTTGTCCTCTCAAGGATCAAAGAGGCCTAACTTGTGGAAACTCGAATATTTCTAAAGCCTTTGGAAAAGGGAGTACACTTATAGGTGGAAATCAACTCTGATTGGTTAGTAAGTAATGAGAGAATGAAAATTATAATGAGAGGTGGGCTTATAATAATAAGGGGCTGGGGGATATGACTAATCACTTAGTCGTGGTCAAAAAAACTCATCTTTACCCATATCACCTCATCTGGAGTAGTCTAGACAAAAAGGGACATCTGCTTTTAGCAGTGGTTCTCAACCTTCCTAATGCCACCACCCTTTAATACTTGTATATGGGCGTATCTGCATGTGGGTGGACCCGCCTGGAGACAGATAGAGGAACAGTGTCTCCATTCCTAAGACCATCAGAAATATGTGTTTTCCAATGGTCTTAGGCAACCCCGTTCAACTCTGAAAGGGGTCGTGATGCAGAGGTTGAGAACCGCTGTTTTAGGGGGACCTGAGTAAAACACAATGGTCCAGAATCTATCAAATCACCCAAACTAAAATTTCTTTACCTTTTGAACAGATCTGAGTTTTCCCTCTCAGTATCAGCCATGCACTTTAAGGGCTGCATGAATAACCTACAGGGGCTTATTTCTGGATGAGGAAGTAGAAAAGGGGAAAAACATTAGTCTTAATTCAATAATTGGTTAGTAGTTATGAGAGCAATGGTCATTTCTCTCGCATCTATTGGAAATGGGACTGAAATCCAAGTCTTCTCACTTTAAATCCAGTGTTCTTTCCATAAAAGTATATTGTTTTTCATACTACACATGTATTTTCTCTTTCTCTTCTTATCTGCTTACACCAATGTATGTTATAAGGCAACCTCGAAAGCTGTTGTACCTGTAGAACAAACTGAAATCTCAAGGTGTAGGGGAAAATAATGACCTGATAAAACTCTATCAAGTCTCTTGAAATGATGGGAATATTCTTGACCTCTTTGGTGGATAGAGCCCAACCCTGTATGTGTGTATGTGTATATGTGAGTGCGTGAGCATATGTGTGTGAGTGTGTGTGTGTGTGTGTGTGTATGCACAAAGAATTATCTCCATCTGGAAGAAGATGAGAGGTGCCACAGGACTGGAGGAGAGCAAATGACCTAATTTTTGAAAATGAAAAGTTTTTTTTTTAAAGTAAAGATCAGTGAATTTGGCTTCTATTTCTGGCAAAATTCTAGGACACATTATTGCGGGGCTATATGTAAGCTTTTATAAAGGGGAGCAGTGATCACTAAAAGCCAGCACGACTTTATCAAGTACAATGATGTCAAACTCACCTCATGTCACCCAGTGCTGCAGGTAGCTCTACAGGACTAGAGGTGGCAGAAAAGGTGCCACCAGCATTGGTGGAGGGAGTTTTCTTTGTATCCCCTGTGCTTTAAACATAGAAGAAACTTAATATATATATATATATATATACCTCACCTTCCTCCCTTGTAAAAGGTGTTCATGGAGGGGAGAAGACTATTCAATGTGCTGAGCATGGCATATGACCTCAGATTTTTTAAAAAAATATATTGACTGGCTTTGCAGAATTTTTTAGACTCTTCTTTTTCAAAAAAATCTTTTAAAAAATATGGCTTCCTGGGAAGACGAAAAGCAAGGGTACAAGGAAAAATCTAGGTGATATGAAAACGAAAGATTTAATTAAAATCTATTTTTTAGAAAAGAAGGAATTTAATAAACATTTGTCAAATTAAAAAATAAATTACAAGCAATCATGAAGTGCCTTAAGTTTACAATGGATTGTAACTATGTTATCATGTTTGATGTTTACAGTAAGCCTATGATATAGGTAACCATAATGATAAGGAAATTTGAAGGTCTTCCCTGTCCCTCACTTGGAGCCCAAAGAGAGAAGCCTGCTTAAGGGAGGCTTGTTTTCCAAGACACCTTTTGTTACTTTGTAATCAGGCAATGGGTCATGAAGGTTGTGACATCTTGTGAACCTGGAGAAGGCTCTCTCTCTCTCTCTCTCTCTCTCTCTCTCTCTCTCACTCTCTCTCTCTCTCTCTCTCTCTCTCTCTTTATATATATATATATATATATAAATATATACACACATACACACACACACACACACACATATGTGTGTGTGTGTGTGTGTGTGTGTGTGTATGTATATAGCTTTGGGGCTCACTTATGGGAAGAGTTGTGTGATTTGACCAGATGAGACTCTGTGCAGCTGTTTGTTGAGCCCCCCAACTTTGAAAACCCAGATGTTGGTGCTTCTTTCTCTGGTAACTAACTATGTAGGTATATGATGGTCAGACAACTAGAAGCCCTGTCTGTTGGTCTGTTGAATTGTGTTAATTTCTCTGTAACTTTTTGTCTACTTGTAACTTCGGTTTGTATTTTCTCTGAAGCTCAGGGTGCTGACTTTTTCCCCTGAACCAGGTAAATGATATATATTTGATTAAAGTAAGATTGTTAACCCCTTCTGAGTTGCTTTCCTTTAGAAAAGCAGATCAAAGAACCTGTACTAGCAGCCATTCTGGGTATGCTAGGGTGCTTGCTGCTACAGTAACATAGGTGTTATTTCCTCAGTTTACAGATGAGTAAGTTGGGGTTCAGGGTAGGTAAAATGACTTGTCTATAGTCCTATACCTAGTATTGGAGGCAGTATTTGAACCTGTCTCTTGACACCAGATTGAGCCCTCTTTTACCTGAATACTACCTCTTATTAAGTTATTTATAAAGCATGTAAAAACTTACAAAGTACTTTATATTTATTATCTAATTTAATACACACATCAGCCTTGTGATAGCAGTACAAGTATAGCACAAGGTATGGTTGTTTCCCCCCCAATCAAGACAAATTTTCATCATCATACAGCACGCATCTCTAACTGTTGGCAACTTTTTAACCTCACTGGAAAAATATACTTCCAAAAGAAAGATATCTTCATGATAGAAAAAATTATACAGAAGAGACCACAGGTCATTGACTAGTCTTTAAGCCTCTTCTTCCTGCTTACCAGGAACAAAGTCTCTGGCTCATGCCTCTAATTGACCTAGGGTTAGAAAATCCTTGCTACTTCTGCTTAACTCCCCTATGAAAATTTTATGCTCCAGATTAATGGTTTTTGGAAGGGTGAAATATCTGCCTAAGAAGCTCCACAAGTGTTATGAGAGTCAGAAAAACAATTTCCCCATTCTTGTGGAGGCACTATAGGATCTATACATTTTTTCTGATAATCTATCCTTTCTAGGCCACAAAAAGTAATCACTAACATAGAATTCTCTGATACCAATTGAATAAACTCTCAAGGGCATTTTTCCAACCTATACCTGAGCAGTAATTCCCTCCATAACATCTTTGTGAAGTGTTAATTGTAGTTGCAGGGATAAGGAACTTGTTTTTTTTTTTCCAAGTGTTCATTCTACTTATTTAATTTTTATTTTTAATTGTATGTGTCAAAGCCTCTTCTACCCTTCAACTCCTCTTCCACCCATTGAGAAAGCAAGAAATATAACACCTACCATATATACATATATATGTATGTATGTA
>CM053582.1:321555946-321574329 GCA_028627135.1 Pseudochirops cupreus | reverse complement strand
TTATAAATAGATCAATTTAGATTCTTCCTTAGCTTTGTGATAGAACAGGATAAATAGATGTATATATGTATATGCACATATGTATATACATATTCATATATATACATATAGATATATGTATGCACACATACAGTTTTTAGATTTTAAAATATGAAACATCTTTAAGTTAAATAACAAGAAAATCCTTTCCTCCAGGTTTAATTTTACATTTGTGTTTTAGGTTAATGGACAAACCAAAAAGCAAACTGTGATTTTCAAAAGTACCCCTCAGCATCAAGGTGTTTAACTAAAGTTGCATATGAACTGGAAGTCCCATAAGGAAAGATTGTCTTGAAAAATTTATATCCCTTTTAGCTTTAGGCTGAATTAAGAATATTGTGAACAAGCAAGCAGCCTGTCTCTTAGAATTTTGTCACCTCTGTTTCCAGCTGGTCCCAATAATATAAAGATGAAAATCCTAAGCTCAAACCCTACATGTATTCATAAAGATGAAGGCTAATTCTTAGATATTTATTGAGAACTAGAAATGGGATAAGTGTTAAAGAAATGGAGGTGAGTGTTAAAAAGCTAGATTAAAATGCTTTCTATTCTCAGGAGTCTACATAAAACTAACTTTTTCTTTACTAGCGTGATAAATAAGCATAATAGAAATGTCAGAGCTGGGAACAAACTTTGAAATCATCTTGTTCAAAATGCTTAATTCGCAGATGAAGAAAGCAAGTCTTACAGAGGGGAAGTGACTTGTCCAAGCTCATGCAACAAGTTTCTGGTATAATTGGGATAAGAATTCAGGATTCCTTACTCTTAGTCAAGTGTTTTCTCCATCTTATCAGGCTAATTAAAAAACCCCCACTAATGTAGTTCTTAGATAAGACTGTTTTCCAGGTAAGGCAACCATTTATATGATGACACCCCCAGGCTGAGTGAACTGATAAGCCATTTGGTAATTATATAATCTCTATGTGATAAATGAGGAATTATTGTTGTTCTTGAGTTGTTTCAGTCCTGTCTGACTCTGGATGATGCCATTTGGAGTTTTCTTAGCAAAGATACTGGAATGGTTTGTCATTTCCTTCTCCAGCTCATTTTACAGATGAGGAAATGAGGCAAACAGGGTTAAGTGACTTCCTCAGGGTCCCATAGCTGGATTTGAATTTGGGGTCTCCTGATTCCAGGGCTGGCCTCTATCCACTGCATTACCTAAGAATAACTGAGTAAGAATGCTTTCAGGGAAACAGATGACCAGGAGAAACAAAGAACTAATCATCTTGTGAGAGTAAAACATTTTAGCAATGTTGAGAGACTGTAAGAGGTAGGTCCACATAATGCTGAGTACATCCCTTGTGGTTGATTTGTGGGGGGACATGGACAAGAGCTATACAACCCGGACAGAAATGGGTGGGTTTTGATCTTCACCAGAGGGAGTCTCCACAATAATTGAGATCACAGATCCTTTGGTGTTTTAGACTTTGGTCCTACAAATTATTTGACTTCATAAAGTCCTTGTGCATTTTTTTTTCTCCTTGATCATAACAGCCCCCATTATATTGTCTTAAATCCAGGAGCTGTCCTTTTCCTTAATCAACTCCATCACTTGCTCAGAGAATTTGTGCATTCATTTTTCAACTTTTCCACATTTAAAATAATCCCAGTCTCTATAATAATGATTAGAACCAGAATGTGCTGCATTACTATTATGTAGGGAAAAAGTTGCTAATGGCTCTTTGGCCCTTAAATATTGCCACATATGCTTTCTTTTTGTGATAAGAGGGGAAAAGAACTTTCACCTCTTCTTGTTTCTAGGCAGTGGATACTAATGGTCCCAGTGCCTGGTGTTTGCAATCACTTTCTAATAATAATAAGGCTGACTCAGTGCTAAATAGCATTTCTTTTTCCTTACATAAATCCAGATCAAATGTTTCTGAGGACCTCTGTTCATAGCACCTAGTCAGCTGTGGCTTGGTCCATAGAATCCACAGGATGTCAGAGCTGGAAGGGACCTAAGTCTGACCCCTTCATTTTATACCTAAGGAAGTTGACCTCCAGAGAGGTCACATGATTTGCTTAAGCACACATAACTAGTTGATGGAATAGCTACAGATAATTTAACAACTGGCTCTCCAAAAAAAATAAAAAAAGTATGCATTGTAATTTTTAAAAAAATTATCCTTGTTTATTAACATTTTCTCCATCACATCCTTGAGTCTAGACCATCAACAGAACAATAGATCAAATCCTGTTTTAAAGCATTTACAGATTTCCCAGGTATAAATGCCCCTCATCAAAAATTTAGTAACCTGCTTCCTCAAATAGACTCTAACTTTTCTAACTAGAGCCCAGGTAGATTTGGAACTCAGGTTTCCTGACTCCAAGTCTAATGCTCTATCCACTTTCCCACTAGTTACCTTTACATTGTGAATCATGCCCTCCCATTAAGCTCACCCCAGAATGTCCATCCAATATTCTGTGTGCCTTCCGCCCACTCTTTTATATCATATGGCTATTGTGGGAAACATAAGTGCTACCTATCAGTGATTTCTCACTCTTGCCATATGACCCGCCTAACTTTAGATAGATAGATAGATAGATAGATAGATCTTTTACATTTCTCTGAGTACCCTTTAACCACTTCTCCTTCCTTATTCCTTGTGTGTGATGTGTTACAGTTAGCTCAGACCCAGTATGTGACTCTTTATTGCCCGTGCTTCTTCTCTAATGCAATTTATACAAATTTAATAAAACAACAGCAATGCTAAAACAACTACCGATTTTTCAGAAAACTGTTGCCCTTTGAAATTAACAAGTGGAATAATTTGCTCCCAGTTGAGAAATGCTACTCATCTCTCAATACTGTCTTCACTAAAGGAGATAACCCTTGGAATGTACTTAGCCTAATGACCGGAACACAGCAAGGGCTTAATAAATGCTTATTCCCTTCTTTTCTTCCAAATGCCTCATTTGGGTGTGAAGGTGATACTAGAGTACAAACACTGGCAGCTTCTACCAGTATGGAAAGGATTTGAGTAGGGAGCCAGCAACAGACTCTGTTTCTTCTGTTAATGAACCACCATAGCTAAGTTCAGAGAGTCTCATTACTGGATGACTGGTCATTAGGTGGAGAACTTTATGGCCACATAAAGCTCAGCTGAATTTTTACTAAGGTATAAATGAGTGGCAACTGACTTTGGTGAAGGGAGTGGCCACATGGATTCTTGGAGTAAACAAATATGTACAAACTCATTTGATTTATTCCATGAGCTAATATCATTATTATTATTACCATTTCCTAGGCATACAACTGAGTGATTCAAAAGTAAGAAATTAAGTTACTTCATGATTTTTTTTTTACTTTTATGGGAAAATATTGATATGTTTAAGTTAAGGATTATTAACATTTTTGTGTGGCAGTCTGGTCTAGCCTATGCTTGCTTCCCAGAATAACATTTTTAAGAGCAAAAATGAAATGTGTAGGATTACAAAGGAAAGCAATTATATTAAAATATAGTTAGTAAAAAATTTTTAAAAATACCTTGTAGATCCCAGGTAAAGAGCTCCTGCTTTAAGCAAAAACAGATGAACATAAATGATATCAAATTATTTTTTAAATTTTATATCGTGTCATAATTATTCAATACAGAACAAATTCATTTACAAAAGTAAATGTAAATTTTAAAAAGAAAAAGTAAAAGTAAACGATTTTTAAAGTCTAGTTCCCTGCTCTAAAAAGCATGGGGTTTCCAAAATGGATCAGTGCTCTTCCCTGTCCTCACATGGGAGCTGGCTGGACTCAGTTCCAGGGCAGCAAGGATTCTAGTCCTGTGCTACCACATGGGCACCATAATGATTTCTTATTACACAGAATATTCTAGATCAGCGGTTCTCAACCTGTGGGTCCCGACCCTTTTGGGGGTTGAACGACCCTTTCACAGGGGTCACAGGGGTCGCCTAAGACCATGGGAAAACACATATTTCTGATGGTCTTAGGAACCGAGACACTGCTCCTCTATCTCTCTCCAGGCAGGTCTGCCCACATGCAGATATGCCCACATACAAGTATTAAAGGGTCGTGGCATTAGGAAGGTTGAGAACCACTGCTGTAGATGGTGTGGTGTACAAACTGATCAAGAAAACATGAATTGGAATTCTGTTTCAAACAGTTAGTAGATGTGTGACCTTCAGTCATTCATTTAACCTCTACTTGCCTCAGTTTCCTCATCTGTAAAATGGGAATAAAGGTAATGTCTTTATATAGATAAATACATATATCTACAAAATATAATAATATATGATATATAATAATACATAAAAGGCAGTTTGAAACAGTAAGGTGCCATATGAATGGTAGCTATTATTGCTGTGTGAATGATTGCTGAGCACACAGAGCATCACCTTTGATAACTGTGGGAAAAAGTATGGCCCCTGGAGTCAGATGACCTGAGTTCAAATCTTCACCCTGATTCCTACTATCTGTGTGACATTAGGTTTAACTTCTTGGGCCTCAGTTTCCTGATTTTAAAATGTGATTGGGGGTTTAGATTTGATGGTTTTGGGAGCCCCTTTCTTGCCCTAGATCTATGATCCTCTGAGCATAAGTGATGGGAAGTATATTTCAGAAAAATTTCTGAGTACCTGATGTATATCTAAGAGAATCAAAGCGATACCAGAGGTTTTAAAACATGTTGTAGGGAGTGTGTGTGTGTGTGTGTGTGTGTGTGTGTGTGGTGTGTGTGCGTTCAGAGGTGTGTCTAATATTCACTCTTTGATCTTCATATAGGGACTTTTGTTACTATTACACTTTCCAAGTACCTTTGAAGCTTTAGTTTAGAGCAAGGGTTCTTTTAATCTGGGGCTTGTTAACTTGTTTTATGTATTATTATTGAGATAACTGCATTTTTATATAATTGGCTTTCTTGACCATCCTATGTCTTTTCTTTTATTCATTGAAAAACATTATTCTGAGAAGGAGGCCCCAGGTTTCACCAGGCCACCAATAGGGGCCATGATACACAAAAAGGCTTAAAACTTCTATTCTAGAGTCAAAGGCTAATAAAGGGGGCTTGTAGCCTGATTGAATTCTTTCACTTTTTTTTTCTAAAAGCATCTCTTACAACATAACCCCAAATTTATGAAATCAGGCTAGGCAGAGAACCACATGCAGTGATAGGAGACTTCAAACGTTCCCAGCAGCTCAGATGGTAGGTTGAGTTTCATGACAGAAAGAAAGCATGGAAAACAGAAGTTGTTCCCCTGTTGTCTCTCTCCCTGTCCCTTTCTCAGAGATGAAATAAATTCATGTTACATGTGGTGGCACAACTTGGTGCAGGATCAAATTTAAAATGAAAACCCAACACTTAATTTTTAAAAAGTGCAATATCATTATTCATAAGTGCCACTGAAGTCTGACTGGTGCCTGGGCAGTGATTCAGTAGGCTCTGAGGTTAGGATGCACATTCCATAGACTCATAGTTCAATTTCCAACACTACTAATCAAGTCAGGAATTCTACCCGTGGTAATATTTTAGAGCTCAACAGAGCAGGAACGAAAGGAACCTGTTAGTGTACTTGACCTCTTGAGAAGTAGATATTAAAAGCATGAAGGGTGAATTTGGGTGATGTTGGTTTGCTAAGCCAGAACAAATTGCTCAATCAATAGGAAAGCTTCAGTGAGCTGTATGCTAGAGGTTTCACAATGACCTCAGAGGCCAGATGCTCTGACCACTTATGACAGCTCTCCCTGCTTCACCCTGCAGTCAGAAGGTGCTTCATCATTGACTTCAAGGAGTGTTTCAGGGGAGACAAATTAGAGCTCCTGCAGTGAAAAATAAAAGAGAGAGTCATAGATTTACAGCTAGATGGAAGTTCAGAGGTCATCTAGTCTAAACTTCTCATTTTGTAGATGAGGAAATGAAGCCCCATGAGGTGAAGGGACTTGGTCGAGATCACTTAGACAGTAAGATAAATTGAGATTCCAGCCCAGGTCTTCTGTCTCTGGGTTTAACCCAGTGCCCTTTTCTCTGAGCCAGATAGCTTCCCATTTGGGTGTTGTAGGAGAGACATTAGACTCAGAGGTAGGAGGACAGGGCTCTTTTACTAACTCTTCTGGCAATAGTTGATCTTGGGCAAATTATTTGATCCATGTGGACCTCAGTATTGTCTTTCATAAAGACAATCAATGAGGTGACTTCCAGGTCTTGGTTATGGGAATGGGAATCTGAGACCTTCCCTGCCCCTTGGCCCTTTGATAGGCTTAAGTGGCTCTGAGAACCTTCCCTGATTTGAAAATATACTCTGCCCCCTAATAGGCTGAATGTGGTCACATGGAGCCTGTGGTGAGAGGCTTGTTTTTCAGGAATGCTCATTCCTTATTACTTTGTGATTGGGCAGTGCGTCAAGAGGGTTGTGACATTCTCTGACCCAGGAGAAGGCTGTATATACCTTGATGTGAGGTTTTGCTTCGGGACTCACTTTGGGAAGAGTTGTGTGATTTGGCCAGATGAGACTCTGGGCAGCCATTGAGCCCCCCGGCTTTGAATACCCAGATGTTGGTGCTTCCCTCTCTGGTAACTAACTGGGTATGGATGTAATGGTCAGACGGCTGGAAGCCCTGTCTGCTGGTCTGTTTCTCTGTCTGCTTGTAACTTCTGTTTGTATTCTGTTTGTATTCTCTGAAGTTCAGGGTGCTCACTTTTTCCCTTGAACTAGATAAATGATATATGTTTTATTAAAGTAAGGTTGTTAATCCACTTTGAGTTGCTTTCCTTTAGAAAAGCAGATCTAAGAACCTGTGCCAGCAACCATCCTGGATATGCTAGGGTGTTTGCTGTTACAGTATCATATTCTTTGAACTTCCTTTTCCATCTTACTTCCCAGAATCATTATGAGGCTCAATTCTGTGCTCTATGGTGAGAAAGATGTAACCTAATTACCTGAGGGGAGCAAGGCCATAGAATCATCGATTTAGAACTGGAAAGGAACTACAAAGCCATCGGATCCAATCCTCCTGGAATTGTGTGTGTGTGTGTGTGTGTGTGTGTGTGTGTGTGTGTCTGTGTCTGTGTCTGTGTGTGAGCAAAGGGGATGGAGAAGGGTAAGAAACCCAAGAAGGGGAAGAAGAGAAGTGTAGTGAGAGCCTGGGGTGTTCACAGACCATGTTGAATCTGTTGAAGAAAGATGGAGATCTGCTACAGTATCCTTTCCAGGAATAGGATAGTAGAAATTCAGATGAAGAGAGCCAGAAATGTTGAATGTCATCTATAGAGCAGAGCTTTAAAGGTAAGGTTGCTAACTCAATGATCAATAGCCAATAAACATTTATCAAGTGCCCATTATCTGCTAAGCACAGAGAACACTGCAAATTTGAAAGGCAGTCGCTGCCCTCAAGGAACTTATGATCAAATGGGGAAAGACTACACAAAAGAAAGCTGAAAGAGATGGGAGGAAAGGGAGATAAATATGGGGTAGAGTGCAGGGGCAGGTGGAGAAGCTGAAGAAGTCCAAAATAAGTGCAGCTGGGTGGGAAGTAAGAGGTCTCTCTTGTCTCTCCTTAAATGGAGATTGAATTCATGGTTCCATCCTCCAGTTAGAGGAATAGAGTATTAACAAAGTATGAGCACCAAGGTGACTAGATTTGCAAGACAATGAGTTTTCCAATGATGTGTTTACTGGGGGCGTGATGGAGAAGCTAAACAAGTATAAATTGAGAACAGCCAAGTGGGACATGGGGAGATGTCTACTCTATTCATTCTGGTAAAACTGAGCCCTGGGACCATTAGGCCTTACCATGTGCCTGGCCACTTCCTCCTACAGGTCTCCAGTCCTTATCACCCACCATGATGCCTTATAGACCTTGTCCTGCCATTTGCTTAGCAACATAAGCTAAGGACCTGCAGCTTCCTTTTCTGCCTCATTATTAGGACAAATAAGCTTTTATTTTAGAACCCTGGCAATCTGTCGTGCATTGTCTCTCTTCATCAGAGTATGAGTTCATTGAAAGTGAAGAAAGTTTTACTTTATTTCTTTGTATCCCTAGTATTTAACAAAGTGCTTAGCACACATAATAAGCACTTAAAAATACTTTTTCACTCATTCTTTCATTTGACTATAGAAAGAGGCTGATGAGTTGAGCAGGATGTTGAGAGAGGAGAAAGAGAGAGAGCGGGAGAGAGAGAGAAGAGAGAGGAAGAGAGGAGAGAGAGAGAAAGAGACAGAGAGAGAGAGGAGAGAGAGGAGGAGAGAAAGAGAGTGCAATGTGTGAAGGAGAATAAATAGGAAAAAGAAAGAAAACAGATCCTGTTGATGAAGCTATTTTGTCTTCCACAAAGGCAAAAAGGGAAGGACTGAAGGAAGAGAGAAGAGGACCTAAGCTGTCTCTTTGAAAGGAGGGAATTAAGGTGTGGGATGATACATTCAATGGAAAATCCACTGCATGATTTTGCAGTAGAGGGATGAGATTAGATAACCCAATAGGAACTGTGTTGCTGGCATCTGAACCAGGAAGCTGAATGTGCCAACTAAGGCCTATGAGGGCTCAGGTTGGTTCTGGGTCATGAGGAATTAAGGACAGTGCGATATGGCAGATACATGATTGAACAGCCTGGATTGGTCGATAGGAAAACAGGAAGTGGAACACAGAATGAAAAGACAGTTTGCAAATTGAAGAGTCGTGGGGTAGGGTCTGAGACTACAGGGCACTGAGGTCAAAAGGTTAACACTTACTGAATTCTCTGGAGGCTGAGGAGTAGCCGGAAGAGATCAATAGCAGTTGTGACTTCAACCAAAGCCTAGAAACAGCTGTGGTCTTTGAAGCTAGATGAAACCTGGTGTAGTTGCTCAGTGTTGCCCTTTCTGCCAAACCCATCTGGATTTAATTGGATTTCTCTAGTTTCTAGCTAGATTGTGCCCCTATTAGCTAGATTTTTCATGGCACCTGCTCTAAGCAGAAGGGGATACTGGAAAGCAATCCAAGTTCTCCTAGTTAGATCTGGGGATTTGGATTCCCTTGCCTCCTGACATTACTGTGGGCATCTGTCCAGGCTGGGGCGGGAGTTCTGGTCACAATGATTCTTGCACTTAAGGCCAGAAACCTGATTATTAAATGAACTGTGACAAACTCAAGAGATATATTTGCTATAATTAAACTCCTTAGATGCAAAGAATTTGATTTAAATTCCAGATCAATAGTGAAATTGGACTTAAAAATATATGAAGACAAAAATATGTTAAAACATTATTGGGAGAACTTTGTGGGGTTTTACCAAGTAGTTGGAAATTAAAGGCCTAGTTCTTTTAATTAATGAAATAGTGAGTATAGATAGCACAGTAAATGACACAAAGTGATTTGTGTATCATTGGTTCCAAGAAAAAGGGCAGACCATTCTCAGAGATGTCTTTGGAACCAGGACATCACATTCAGTTTTCAGTTACCAGACATTGTTCTCTGGACTTGCTGCCTTGGAATCACAGAATTAACAACCGTCAAAAGGTAAGGATCTTCCTAAAAGATGATCACACCAAACCTATCCTTACCACCTTCCTCTGTTACAAGGTTGACGTTAACTGTTTCCTATATGATCCACATGATGTGGGAGGTATTGGATGGATGGAGACCATTATTATTGTGAAGAACATTTCCACCCCCTCCCCCAACATTATTGTAGTAGCCATGAGCTCTAGATGAGATTTCTAAGATTTACATTCAAAACAATCTTTGCAAAACTCATCAGTGATGAGTTATAGGAAGTAGTTCAACACAAAAATGGAACAGACCAGCTGTATCCTGTGCCATACCGGTAAAAGTCTAACTGGCTCTTTGACTAAAAAAAAGAACTTATGATGCACTTTTAAATTTAATTTGCATTATTAATACTTTCTCCATCACTTTATTAAGTTGAGAAAGTGACAAAACAACGAATTAGACCTTGATTTGTTGCATACAAATTCTCACACTGAACATTAAAAAATTTGCTCTAAAGAACTGGTTTGAGCTGGCCCCAGCATACCTCTGGTTGTACTGCAAGAAACAGTAGGATGACGATATCAAGAAACAGGTAAATGAAGTTTTCAGCATTATGAGGACATACTACCAGGTTATCTAGGTCATTGCACATTCCCTAGATGTGTCACTTGAGGGGAAAAAATTTCATCTGATGGAGATCTAGGATGTATATAGATATAGATATTTTCAGCACAACTGGGAAACTAGACTATGCCCCAGAGAAACTGGAGTAGCATGTACCAATATCCATTGTGTTCAGACAGTATGACATGATCATTGTCATTGGAATTGCCAACGGTATTTCAAAGGGATCAAGAGCAGCTGGCACATCAAGAAACTGCCACAAATTCAAGGCCTCCACAAAAGTAGTCACTTTTGGATCTTGGCAATCTGTACTCATTACATTTTCTGTGGCTGGGACTAGTCAGAAGGAATCCATTACTTAAGTGAGATCAAGACAGAGATTCACAAGACTGGCCAGGACTTCGGATCAAGGATGGTAACTGATTTAAAAAACAAAACAAAATCTCCAAACCCAACATATTCACTGATTTCTGTTTGTCTGACAAGAGCTTTAGTCCTTTGAGAGATTCTGCCCACTATGGTGAAGTGGCTAATGATATCTTCATGCTGAAAAATTGTCTGATTGGAACTAAGAAACATATTCTTAGTCTATTAAATTGATAATTAATTTATGAAATTATAGAATTATGAAATGAAGGCAGGTATACTCAGTTCTTTCATTACTTGCTGGAAAAAAAAACGAACAACATTACTGGCAGTTGAAAATGAAGCTGTAATCATACTTTAACACCCACAAAAGGTATTAGGGCAAAGAGCACAGAAATTATAACAGCAAAAAAGAGTAAAGTAGACGGTGTGGGCTGGGGGATGGGATGGTGAAGGAAGGTAAGAAGATGGGGGAAGGAGATGAGGAGGAGGAGTGATGCAGAAAGTATATCATGTAACCATGGACTAGAGTTGAAAGCACTAGTTAGCACCGACCTGATAAAGATGGAAGAATATTCGGGGAACAGTTGTTTGAGGTCTCATTTTTATAGGTTTTTTTTTTGGGGGGGGGGCACAGACCAGCTACTATCCACACCACCTTAGGGTTAGTTCCTTAACATATCCAAATCATCTCAAAGTTGTTGGTAAACTTTAAAGTTCAGATGCATACATCATCTCAAAATTATGCCCTCCCTTTAGTGTTCTGCTGGTCTCTGCTAATACCTGGAACTTGTCTGAGATTTATATATCATGGGACCAAAAGGCCCTGAGAGCAGTACCAAGTTGGCTTCTGCTGATTCAGAACATATTACCAGGATGTGAATTTTTGTTAATATAAGATACAATTTGTAAATTATTCCTTTTTGATATTTGGGATGGTTTGTAGGTGACTCCCAGGTTCCCCTTTGCAGTCTTATTTCCTGCTATTGCCACTTTGTTCTGGCTCCTATGAACTCACTATATTGATTAGAGGAGGACGATAATCAGGGGCACCAGAACAAGATACAATTTTTATACATCAGTTAAAGACCTTGCTACAGATAAAAATGTCATGCCCTAGAGAAGACCAATTTGAAGTTTCTTGACATGACTGATCATGGATCTAGTCATGAGTCATGTTTATACTGGGAAAGAAAAAATGTTCATGGGATCACATGGGAAGAAACCTTATTTTGCTAAACAGGAGAGTGTTTAAGGCTCCACGCCCACTAGGAGCTGGTAGGCAGTGCCTTGTCATACAGTTATTTAATAAGTTCTTGTTGGGTGGGAATGGATTGGACTCCATAAAATTAAAATGATTTCCCAAATAGCATATTTGTCTGGGGTTTGGACTGAGGAATGTAAGCATGTAACAGAATTGTAGCTGAAAGAAAATGGGTTTGGGGGAGCGCTGGCAGAGAGAGCAGTCAAAGACCCAACCAACATAGAGGTAGTTCCAGGAATCTCTTAAAGATGATACATGATTAGGAAAATTGGTTCTGGTGTGAAAGACAAGGCCATCAGGGCTTTGTAAGGATTGTGCAACTGCTGTGAGGAGGAAGGACATATGTAGGCAATCTGCCAAAGAGAAGATTGTAATGAAAGGGAGGCAGCCACAGCTGTGCCAGCTTTACCGGGTTCATCATGAAAGGACCAATCGTACAGCTAATCTGCTAACATTAGGATATGTACAGGAAAAAAACACCTGGGGTCAGAAGAAGAGCTCAACATTAAAAGCAGAGGCTTCAGGAAAATGAAATGGAAAATGAGGAAAGCATACAGGGGATGGCAAAGAAAAAATGATGAAGAAAACAAAGATGTTACAAAAGAAAAAAAACCTGAAAATAAATATAAGAAAGAAGATAGTACCTACTGAGGAATGGAGATCCATAGGTACATCTTAGGAGAAATAAGCTTTTACTGAAACTCATAGAGATAGAAAAGGGTGTACTAGGATAACATTTAAATCAATTAATGTAAAACGGTGAAAGATTTTGAGCAGTATCACTTAATAAAACAGTGAGAAGCAGTAGAGAAGAAAAAACAAATTTACAGAAATCTGAGGAGACCCAATTAAACCAGACCATACCAAGGGCATATTAGACAAAAAAGAAAGGTGGGCAATGAATGGATAAAAAATGGAAAAGATCTGATTTTTATAGCAAACTTTTCTTCCCCATTAGTGAAACACAGTGGAGTCACTGCATTTGGGTTTGAACATTCCATTCCCAAATAAATTTCATAATTCAGTAGAAATGAAACTAAAGCAAACAAAATTTGGAAGAGCAGTTTTCCTAGACCAGTTACCACAAAGAAGGTCTGGCCTGTGCTGAAGGTGGCACAATAATGAGGGTTTTAAGGGATTGTTTCAAGATGTCTAAGAGAGGATTCCAAATCCTAGGAAGAAATACATACATTTTTATCAACAAATAGAGTAACCAAGAAAATACTATTAAATATCAACCTTTGTGCTTCTGTTTCTATCTCTGTAAAATATTTATTAGAATGAGCAACATAAGAATGGAGGGGATCCTTCAGGAAGCTTTAAGAAGGGAATAAACAAGCCAATGATATTTGACAGCAGAGCAAATTTTTATAATCAGAGAAGTTACTGAATTCTTATGGCTTATTAACTACAAAAGACTAGCAGATTCAAAATACTGCCTTAAAGATGCTGCAATAAGGTATCTCTTGTGACTATATCAAGCTAATTTTGCTCATTAAGTCTCTGATTATTAATATTGAACAAGACATCTAAAAAGGGAGGCAAATGTTCTGCAAATGGTCCTTGCATCTTTAATGGAGGGTGCCTAGAATAGAGTCCAATTGGAAAAAAGGATTTTTTTATAGTTGGTAAAAGCTTCCAGAAATTCTTATTTGTAAAAGACACTGTAGTGACTGAAGTCTTTAAATGAGACCCACAGTCATTCAAGAGAGTTTGCCCTAACTATTCACAATGAACAATAAAGTGGATGAAGAATGCCTATATGCCTATTGTACAGATATAATTAAATGATTCATAGATCCTTTTCCACTATAAGTTTATATTAAGTAAACTCAACTGAGTCTTCATTGCTCTAAGGAAATCCATTTATACCACCATAAATAACTTACTATCCTACTCACTACAGTGGCTTTTCCAAACTTTTTTATCCCTTCTGGAACCTCTGATAGTTTCTCTTCCTGCCACTCTCTTAGCTCAGGGCCTCATATTTTATTGAAAAAAAAATGAGGCTCTTCCCCATGAGCTCCTTTCCCTTTTTCCACTTCTTACATCACCAACATGCCTTCTGCTACTATCCTGCTACTATCTCCTCCTTCAGTTTTGTCTCACTTGAAATGCCCCTTCTTTATTAAGGCAAACTCCTCTACATATAAAAGTGATCCCATTACTTCCCATTTTGTGAAGTAGATTACCCCCTCTATCTTCCCTACTCTCTCACTTATCTTTATCCCTTCCTGTCTATTGGCTACTTCCTTATTGCCTATAAACATGTTCATGTATCCCCACCCTCAAAAAACTCTCATTTGATCTATCCATTCTCAATAACTATCATCTGATATCTCTTGTTCCTTTTGTGCCTAAACTTGAGAAAGTCATCCAAAGAAGTGTCTTCAGTTGGAGCAGAACACACACACACACGTATGTATATGTATGTATATATATAGTATGTATTTTAATGGTATGAAATAAACTCTAAAGGGAAGAAATAAAGCCTATTAAACATTTAGAACTGGAGAGACATCTTAAACTCAACATGCCTTAACCTGAATTCGTTATCTTTGCCCCCAAACCTTCCACTTCTTCCTAACTTTGTTATTATTGTTGAGGGTACCACTATCCTCTCAGTTACCCAGGCTCACAATCTAGGTATTGTCCTGGACTCCTCAATCTGTCTCACTTTCCATATCCAATCTATTGCCAGATCCTGTCACATTTGTCACATCGCTCAAATATCTCCCTTCTCTCCTTTGACATTGCCCACACCTTGGAGAAGCTCCTCATTATTTCACACCTGTACGATTGTAACAGCCCATTTGCTGGTCTGATTATCACAAATGTCCCCCTCGCCCCCATCCAGTTTATCCTTCACTCAGCTGACAAAGTGATCTTCCTAAGGCGTAGGTCTGACCATGTCACCTCCCTATTCCACAAATTCCGCTGGTTCTCTCTCAGTTCTAGGATCAAATATAAAACCTTTTATTTGGTCCTTTTCTGGTCTTCTTATACCTCACACCTTCCCTTGTCATCCACCTTCTCTGTGATCTCCTGATACTGGCCTCCTCACTGCTCCTCAAACTAGACACTTTATCTCCTCACTCTGCGCCTTTTCACTGAATGTCCAGAGCCTGGGAGTCTTTCCCTCCTCATCTCTCTTGCCTTATTTTCTTGGCTTTCTTTTTAAATTCTCAACATGAAGCCTTTCTTGAGTCCCTTTAATTCTAATACCTTTCACCTGCTGATTATTTAAAATCCATCCTATGTAACGTTTGCTTGTACATGGGGTTTTTTTTCCTTCATTTTTTACCCCTCACTAGATTGTGAGCTCCCTGAGGGCAGGGACTCTTACCTTTCTTTGAATCCTTGGTGCTTAGCAGAGTGCCTAGCACATAGGTGCTCCTAATAAATGTTTATTGACTGACTGATTGGAAGACTAAAAACTCCCCAGTCTTACTTTTAAGGTTTATACATAATCTGGCCCTAATTTACTATAATTATATCTATATATTCCTTTATATACTATTAGTTTTGGGGATATGATTTTTCAGGTTCAAGCTAACTTGAACACTATTTCTATAATTGAGGGTGGGGACAAATCTGAACCTCAAGTTTTACATCCATGACTTGACTCCTTTCCCACTGAATACAGTTTCCACAATAAACACACATAATAGGTGGCTAAAAACCCCATTTATTAAAGTCATTAGTGAAAAAAGGAAATCAAAGATAGTATACCTATGAGGATATGTAGACAATAAAGAGTGAAGGAAATCTCCCATTTGGAGCAAAATAACAACCCCAAGAGAGAGACAGAGAGAGAGAGACAGAGAGACAGAGAGAGAGAGACAGAGAGACAGAGACACAGAGAGAGACAGAGAGACAGAGACAGAGAGAGAGAGAAAGACAGAGACAGAGAGACAGAGACAGAGAGACACAGAGAGAGAGACAGATAGAGAGACAGAGAGACAGAGACAGAGAGAGAGACAGAGAGACAGAGAGAGAGAGAGAGACAGAGAAAGAGAGAGAGAGACAGAGAGAGACAGAGAGAGAGAGAGACAGAGAGAGACAGAGAGAGAGAGAGAGAAAGAGAGCACCCAAGGAGATCTTCCCCCAAAGTGTCACTAATTCAGCAAGCTGGAGTTGGGACATGATGAAGACTGCCATCTCCTTTCAAGCTGGCTTCCTATGGGAGTCTTTTCCTTCAGCAACCTGAAGTGGAGCTGGCATCTCTTCTATCTTCTCTCTTGAAGAGGGAAGCCAGAAGTACCTGAAGTGTGGGACACTGATCTCCACCAGTGCAGAGAGAGTCCCATACCAGTGGGATTTAGGACTCAAGCTATATACATACAAAGTACTTTGATGGTACTTGGTATGGAACACTAACAATCCCAGGGAATTTGGAAAGGTGTCTCTGTAGAAGGTAAGGAGGGAGAGTATTCCAAGCCTGGGGAATAGGTTGAGCAAAGGCATTAAGACAGGAGACAGCATATCTCCTCGATGATTTGAATTAGCTTCTGTTCATCCTTAAAGAGCATGGATAGAAAGAATTTTGAAAGGAGAAGTAAGAGAGTTGCTGGTAACAGCTAAGTGAAGTCTGGCACTGAAATTTTCCTTGATAATCTGAGGCAATCAGATTCCCAAATTGCCTGTAACCCCTTTGTGATTTAGACTTAATCAGCAGGAAATTCCAATCAGGCCACAATACATCTGAGTTCCCACTGTGTTCAAGAGCCCTGCAGAATGTCTTACAAAGGAAGCAGAGACAGTCCTGGCACTTGAGGGATCTATAATTGCAATGTGAGAGAAAGGACAAATATAGCATATCCCCGTCTTAACATCATTTTAAGCTATTAAGGTTTTCTAGTTTAATGTCTAATGTAATGTCTTGCTTGATACTAATAGGCTATTAAGCCATTAAAGCTTGAAACTGCACTAAGACTTTTGGGACACCCTATGCATTTATATATAAGCATCAAAACCAGGGCAAATCAACCACAACCAATCAGAGAGGTATATAATTCTACAGGCCTTCTTAGTATATTATTCAGTAGCTTGACACTAGAGGAAGTACAAGTTACCTTCAGTCTTCCTCAGCTTAAAACAATCAGCCTGAGGGCTAAATACCTGGGAGAGTTGCCTTGACAGTTATTTCTCTGTTGAATTAAAGTCAGCTAGAGTCAAACAGGAGAGGTGCTGACCTCTAGGTACATAGTTCTCCTTTGAAGCTTTCGGACTGACCTCAAGCCAAGGTCTTTATAGACTCAAAGAATAGGAGAGTGTCAAAGCCTGAAGAAAGAGACCTTACACAATGACCTCCAGTCCAATCTCTTTCCTTAGGGTGGTTGAGGCCTTTGGGAGTTAGCTAAATTGCTAGGAGTGCTTCTGCCTGGTATTTTTTAAAAAATGTATTATTCATTTACTTTTAACAAATTTTTTTCAAATTTTGAGTTCCAAATTTTCTTCTTCCATTCAGCCTCTTCCCTCATCCATCGAGAAGGCAAGCAAAATGACATCAATTATACATGTGAAATCATGCAAAACATATGTCCACCTTAACCACATTACAAAAAAAAACCAAGAAAAATAACGTGAAAATATACATACAGTATATATGTATATATAAACACACAGTAAACACATTATATATATGTATATATATTTCAATTTGCACTCAGAGTTCATCTCTCTCTCTCTCTCTCTCTCTCTCTCTCCCTCTGGAGGTAGATAGCAATTTGTATCATGAGTCCTTTGGAATTGGCTTGGATTATCATATTGATCAGAGTAGCAAAATCTTTCGCAGTTGATCATGGTTGCAATATTGCTGTTACTGTATACAGTGTTCTCCTGGTGGTGCTCAGTTCTCTTTATGTCAATTCATATAAGTCTTCCCAATTTTTTTTTCTGAAACCTGCTTGTCATTTCTTATAGCACGATATTGTTCCATTATGTTCATATACCACAACTAATTCCACCATTCCCCAAATGATGGACATCCTCTCAATTTCCAATTCTTTGCCACCACAAAAAAAGCTGCTATAAATATTTTTGTACATATGGATCCTTTTTTTTTTCCTTTGATCTCTTTGAGATATAGACCTAGTAGTGGTGTTGCTGGGTCAAAGATTTTATAGTTTTATAGCCCTATCAGCATAGTTCCAAATTGTTCTCCAGAAAGGCTGGACCAATTCATACCTCTACTAATAATTCATTAGTGTCCCATATTTTCTACATCTCCTCCAGTATTTATCATTTTCCTCTTCTGTCATGTTGACCAATCTTATAGATATGAGGTAGTAATTCAGAATGGTTTTAATTTGCATTTCTCTAATCAACAGTGATTTCTCCGGTTGTTTAGATCTATCTTTTAGATGTATAAATCTATCTGTTTTGTAATTGTGTTCACATAGTGTAATGAGAATGGGAATTTGAAGATCTTCCCTGTCCCTTAATAGGCCTAGGGGGGAATTTGAAGACCTTTCTTGCTTTGAAAGTAAACTCTGCCTTCTAATAGGCTGAATGTGGTTACATGGAGCCTCTGGTGGGAAGAGTTTGCTGATGGATAGAACCAAGCCATAGGAAGCTGGAGCCAGTGAGATGGTGTAACGATACTGGGATTTGAAGATCTTCCGTGCCCCTTGAGCTTGCTGATGTAGCAGGAAGGGGTGGAGCAAGAGAACG
>CM053582.1:321515883-321555446 GCA_028627135.1 Pseudochirops cupreus | reverse complement strand
AAACACATATTTCTGATGGTCTTAGGAACCAAGACACCACTACTCTATCCATCTCCAGGTGGGTCTGCCCACATACAGATATGCCCACATATGAGTATTAAAGGGTTGTGGCATTAGGAAGGTTGAGAACCAGTGCTCTAGAGTATGTGGGGAAGGCTCTTGAGCAGAGGGGTTGGGAAAAAGAGAGGAGATAGTCTTCTGCTTCAGAGAATTTTGAAGTGGAGGCTATATAATTCGCACTCTATCCACCAGTAATGGTAATAGGAATTTTAAGATCTTCACTGTCCCTTAATAAGCCTAAGGGAATTTGAAGACCTTCCCTGATTTGAAGATCTTCCCTGCCCTCTAATAGGCTGAATGTAATCACTGGAGCCTGGGGCGGGAGCAGTTTGCTGAAGGGTAGAACAGAGCCCACAGGAAGCTGGTAGTCAGAGCAATTAGAGCTAGAGGGAGAAGATGACATACCCAGGAAGACAGCTAGACTTGTGAGTGTTGGTTTGTGGGAAGGCTAAAGGATGGAATGGCTCTCTGCTGTGTTGTGGTGTATTAACTTCTATGTTGCTATGATGGATTTGGTTTCCTGGTGTTGGGATTTGGTTTTCTGATGTCTGAATAAATGTTTTATTTCTGTCTTCTATATGGAGAGTCTGTTATATTTTGTGATTGAGCACTAGCCAGCACATTGACAGTCACCGTCAGCACTGTGAATATTGTTTTGGCTCCACACCAGTCCTCTGCCAGTGCGAGAGGGATTGATTTCCATTATCCCTTTGGACATAAATCTATGGAACCAAGCTCTGGGGAAACTCCCTGGTCACCTCATGATGAAAGTAGGATGGATTGCTATGATCCTCTACTCTATTGAACTTAGATTCTCCTTTTATTCTGTTCTCTCCAATTGCTAAATTCCCCAAAATTATCCTTCTTGCCATTTCACCACTAGGTAGTAGAAAGTCTAAGGGCTCCAGAACATGAAGCCATTGGCCCAGACTATGACAACTGGTCTCAGCATGAAAGAATGAACTGGAATACCTGAATTGAAAAAAGGAGATCAATTGGAATCCATAGAAGCAAGATGGAGTCAAACTAGAAACAGCTATAAACACCAAGCTGGAAAAGTAGCCAAAGTGGAGATGCAGAGAACATCAAGCCTGGATTGAAATGGTGCAGTGAGCAGTCAAGAGGATTAAGAGGAGGAACCCCAAATGTCAGAGGATGATGTCAGGGACAAATGCTTGAAAAGGCCAGGGAGAAATGGAATGCACCTTTTCTCTGTGTGTATGTATATGTGTATGTGTGTGTATGTATATGTGTATGTGTATGTGTGTGTATGTGTATGTATGTGTATGTGTATGTGTATGTAGGGGGCTGGCAGGGTTGAGGGAGATGGGTAGAGATTCCTAGTCACCTCAACTGTTGGTGCCTTCCATGCTGAGACTACTCTTTATCTACTCAGTATGTATGTACCCAATAATTTACAAGTTATCTTTCCCATTAATACAAGAGCTGTCTGAAGGTAGGAACTGTTTTTGTCTTTCTTTGTAATCCCAGTATTTAGCACAGTATTTGGAATATGGCAAACACTTAATAAATGCTTGATAAGTGACTGATTCATCAGAAAAGGAAAGACCTGCTTATCTCAAAATCATAATACATCCCAATATTCTTGAAAATGTATGGTTTGTTTTTAAAATTCGTTACCCTTTGGTTATATGGATCTTGAAAAACAACCGTCTTTATGCTCTACAAAGATACTGATACAACTATAGCCATTCTAAGCAAAGACCTAGAATTATTATTCAGTGTTACTGAGTTTTGCTCTGTTCTCTCTAAGCTTCAGCAATGTTTAAAGATTTTTCTTTTCTCAGGAGAAGTCATCTGAGGCTGAATTCCATAATCTATGAAACCTCCAGATAAGAACTTCAAGCCTAGAAGAGAAATTCTTCTTTTTCCTAGCAGTTAATGTGAGCACCATGTGGCAGCTTCTCCTACCAATTGAATTAAGTGCAATGCCTCAATCTATAAGGAACAAGAATCATAAAATATTCATCCTTTCCCAGTCTAAATTAATAGTGTGACATTACAGGAGTCCTAACAACAGCATTTTGTAGTTTTTTGTTTCTTTTACTAGAGTCTTTTCCAGAGTAAAGCAGACAATAGACCTTGGGTTGGCCTGTACACATCAATTACAATGAAAGAGGGAACAAATTTCTAGAGTCAAAAAAGAACTTTGGACAGCAGCTACCCGGTGATATATAGTAATTCAGGACCAGACACCGGGGCAGCTAGGTGGTGCAGCGGATGGCACCGGAGTCAGGAAGACGTCTTCCTGAGTTCAAATGTGGCCTCAGACATTTGCTAGCTATGTGACCTTGGCTAGTCATTTAATCCCATTGCCTCAATTTTTTCATCTGTAAAATGAGTTGGAGAAGGAAATGGCAAATCACTCCAGTAACCTGACCCAAATGGGGTCATGAAGAGTCTGACACAACTGAGAACAATTCAACAACAAGGACCAGAAATTATTAACAACAGTCAAATGATTAGCAACCACGAAAGTGAATTAGGCAACATTAAAACTGTGTTGTGGAGATGCAAAGTGGTCTAGGGAAAAGAGCATGGATTTACAGGCAAAAGGTATAGATTATTATAGGCTCATGGGTAGCTAGAAGGAACCTTAGGGGTCATCTAATTCAAACTCCTCATTTACAGATGAGAGAATAAGACCCTGAATGGTTCAGAGATAATGTTTAAACCCATGTCCTCTGTTTAAAATAGTGCAGTGAGCACTCAAAAGGATTAAGAGGAGGAACCCCAAACGTCAGAGGATGATGTCAGGGACAAATGTTTGAAAAGGCCAGGGAGAAATGGAATGCACCTTTTCTCTGTGTGTGTGTATGTATATGTTTTCATACACATAGGCTTTGGCACCTAGCTCAATCATTTTATTGACTATCTGGCCATGGGCAAATCAGTGTGCCTTTCTGAAACCCATTTCCTCTTCTCTAAACGGGGACAGTAATTCTTGTGCTATCTACTTACCATGTAGCTGTCAAAGGGACCTTGGATATTATTTAATCCAATCTCTTTATCTCATAGATAAAGACACTGAGGCCCACACAAGTGAGATAACAATGTAGTGGTGATGGGGGTGATGATGGTACCTCAGATTTTTATAGTGTTAAAAGTTTCAAAAGCACTTTATAAAAAGAAGTATATCCTACATTTCAATCACAATTTGACCTTTACAAAGTATTTCTCCATAACTCTATAAGGTAGTCAGCACAAATCTTTTAAATCCTAATTTCACAGATGAGCAAACTAATTAAAGCACAGAGAGGTTAAATGATTGTCCCATGGTAACTCAGCTAATAAGTTCCTATATCAGGATTCAGAATTATATCTCCTATTCCCAAATGAGTATTCTGTATACTCTTAACTATTGTCAAATCTGCTTCAAGGTTTAGTATTGAGAAAAACACTTTTATTAAACTGAAAGCATTGTTTTATTGTGAGCTACTATGGACATGTGGAATGTTCAGTCCAACACATCCTTCCTCTTCTGAATGTGGTCTGCATAGAGCCGAAAAGCATCTTAGAAACAAGATAGTAATTCAACTCATTGATAATCAATTAAACTTTCAGGTAGGTAGGAAAAAAGCATTTATCAAATGCTTACTAGGGCAGACATTGTAAGCACTGGGAATGCAAATACAAGCAAAATTTAAAAAGACAATTCCTGCCCTCGAAAGGATTACATTCCAATGCGGGGAAGACAAAACATTAAAGGTGGCTAAAAAGGATATCAGAGAGGGGGAGAAGGTACCCCCACAGGAGCCTGGTGGTGAAGTCCAAAGAGTCAGAATCACAAGGAAGAGAAGAAGGAAGTATGTCTGGACCAGGACCATCTCCCAGATGGAGGTCCTAAAAGGAATTTACCAATGAGAGAAAGTGGTCAGTATGATGGAGGGATATTGCAGTGTTAGAAAGTTCCAGGCACTGAGGGAAGTTCCAGGGTGAGAGGGAAAAGGTCCCCAAACATCAAAGTAAAGGCAGAAAACTTCTTCCATGAAGGCTCACCCTTTTCAACTTCTTTTATGCTTGCTGCCTATACCACAAATGAGTACTTTAGTATATACTGTCATCCTCTAGGAAAGTCTTTTTTGGCACGTCACAGATGTGAAATCTGACTCTTGAAGGTTATGCCAGTGAAATGCACATTCTGGTATATCTTGCCAGACTGGGAAGGCTTTGACTAGGGACCTGGCAGCATCCTGTGTCTTTTGTTCAAAGACTAATCTGGTTGAGCATGGAAACTCACTTTACTGGAACATTGCCTTTCAGGTGATGAATTTGTTCATCCACAGCAATTCATAAAGACATTAACAAAAGCAGAGTGGGCTGTGACCTCCATCAGCAGATAGAGTTCCCACACCAGTAAAATCACAGATCCCTAAAGTATTGAATGATCTAATGTTGTAGAATCACACAGGGGCACAAACATACACTATCTCCTTCTCTAATTCATATAATCATACTATTTCAGAAGTGCAAGGACCTCAGAGGTAACTTAGTATAGCCTTGACTAGAAGGAAACTGCCAACTTTAATTTCCCTGATAAATGATCATTCAGTTTTTGGCCAGTATCTAGCATAATAATTTGCATATAACATTTACTTAATGAATGTTTGATGAATTGAATTGACCTGCTTAAATACCTCTAGGGATGTAGAACTCAATATTGGGGGCCAGCCTGGCATAGTGACAGAGAGTTGGGCATGGCAAATGGTAGGCCTAGTATCAAATCCTGGCTAAGACCCTTAGTAGCTGCATGATCCTGGGCCAGTGAATAAAGCTCTTTGAGCCCCAGTATCCTCATCTGCAAAATGGAAGGGGAAGGGGAAGGGGAAGGGGAAGGACATTTTTTGAAAGATGGGAAAGTGTAAGCAAAGTCAGAGAGTCATGAAACCTCAGTCCATGATAAAGAAATAAAAATTTGGCTGAAATTTCAGGGATGTAGAGGAAGTTCTTCCATATCTGGAACTTACATCTGCCTCCCTATAATCACCTACCCAATGGTGATAGCTCCATACTTCAGAGCTAAACAAAATAAGTCTAATTTCTCTTCATCAAGACAGCACAGAAAATACTTAAAGAAAGATATTAAGTTTTCTTCAAACTTTTTTCTCTAAGCTTAACCTTCCCAACACAAGCAGCACTTAAATTCAAGTGTTCCTGATGCCAACATCATCCACTGACTCTAGGAATTCTTGGCTTTTTGGGTTTTTTTTTTGCATTATTGGCCCTTTTGGCAGTCTAGTGAGGTCTATGAACCCCTTCTCAGGGAAAAAAAAAGATTTTTAAATGCATAAAATAAATAAAATTTTTCAAACAGTTATCAAAAAAAATTAAGTTTATGGACCCTAAGGTAAGAATCCCTGTTTGGTCTAATAAAATAGGTTGTCTCTCTATGTATCTTTATTAATTTAAAAATACTTTTAAAAGGGAATACTTTATCATTATTATGATGATTTTAGTGTTACATCTTTGCAAAACATTTAAGACAAAGATCCTGTGACAAGATTAAAAGTAGTGATAGGGAATATACATATATGTGTATACCAATCAACAAATATTTATTGTATTCCCAGTGCCTCAGAATATTGATATAAATATTTGTCTTGTGTGTAAATAGAACTTAAATATGATGTTAGTCAAATACCTTTAATTGTTTTGAGTTCACATTAAAAAAGGTAGCTGAAGCCATAGGTATTTTTATCTCTTTGGAAGCCTCTGATTTTCTATTATTCCCATGGTCAAATTTGGCATAAGCTATTAAAACCATCAGTTTATGGAATGTTTTTTTTTAATCTTTAAAAAAAGAAAAATGATTATTTGAGGACCCAGGAAAGGATTTTGTTGGAAATCTCCTTTGTATAGCTACTTCCCTGACATCTGCTTCTCCCAGAAGACCTGCCTATAAAACATGTTGTTTTTCTTTCATTTTTAGGGGCTATCCTCATTTTTCAGAGGCTATCTTTCTCCTCCAGAGGATACTACTCCATGGCCCAATCAATCTCTTCCTTTCTTTAACTAAAATTCACATCTTCTGGCCTCTCCCCTGACCCTGATCTTTTATTGCTACCTTGGGGTTCACTTCTTCTGCTAGTTTTTGTTGTGTTTGCCTCTTAAACTTCCTAGTGTCACCTCTGTCTTTCATGTGCCCTAGGATATAGTAGAAAAGGAAGAGCTCAAAATGTATAGTGTAATAACTTACCTCCATCATTATTCTACCTACATGGCAGGGGTTGGAAAAGGTCTAGAGGAATGAGGGACAACTAGGTTCAGAGATAAGACTACATCTACACAATGTCACCACTCATGAGGAAACAATACATGCTCTTGTCAGTGGGTTGTTACTCACTTGTTTACAAAAATAAGCAGCTTAAAGAAACAGTCCCATAAGTAGTCCTGACAACCAACTCTCCTATTTGAGATCTTTGCAGAGTCAATTAGACAGCCACTGTTCAAAGTTTTAAACTTCAAAAACAAACAGACCCAAGGACCAATAGCCTGCTCAAGAAATTGCTGCAGTGCAATTTGAGATGGCCCCAAAGTCCATCAGTGCATCAAAAATCCCCAGGAGCTGAGTTTTTCTGCCTTTCCTAGGTTGCAAGTGTACATATAAGCAACAGAGCAGACAGAACAGTTGGACCTGGAGTCAGCAAGATCCGAGTGTAAATCTAGCCTCAGACACTAGCTAATATGACCTGTGAGTCACTTAGTATCTGTCAGCCTCAATACCTTCAAATGTACAGTTGGAATAATAACAATAATAATAATAGCACCTATCTCTCAGGATACTTGTGTTGAAAAAAACGAGACAATATTTGTAAAGCACTTTGTAAACTTTAAAGCACTCTATGAATGCTAGCCATTGTTATGATTATTACTCATCTGCCCCCCTACAATAGGGGATACAAAACCAGGGTCGAAAATCAGTATTTTCTGCCCCGGCTGAGGGTTCATACTCATATTCCTTTATGTGCTACTGTTGACTTGTTGCTCTTGTCTCCCTCCTGAAAGAGGTAAAAGGACTTGAAGAATGCCTCTATGATGTATGGGAGAAGGGAGGAAGTTCCCAAGGGAAACAGAAGTGAGTCGGAAAAAAGAGGGATGTGAGATAAAGGAGGGAAAACCTGAACCTTGTCATGATGTTGGAGTATAATGGAGAAAGAGAAGGAAAAAGGACATCCATAGAATTAGAACTTCATCACACAGTTGAGATTCTCTCTGAAGAGAATGAAGTTGTATATTCTAAGGAAAAAGAATCTGCCTATCTTCCCACCCGAAAATGATACAATGCAGTGAACTGAAGCCATGAGGTGAGGGACCATCCAGTACAGGTCAAATGAAGAAGAGCAGTAGTTAGTGATTCTCTGCTAAGCGATGCTAAAGCAGCTATTTGCCAATCTGATGGTTGTTGTCCTTTGTTCTCGAAGAGGACCAAAATGACATCACTATACTAAAGTCAAGTTACAGTGTGTCTGACCATGACTGATCAGACCAATATGAGCTCAGAATGTTGTACCACAGGCTGGGCACAAATTGTCCATGTGAACATTTGGGGTGAAATCTCTAAATTTGCACACTTGCATTTCTTTTGAGCTACAGCATAGCACCTTCTCTGATGTGGGCATGCCATGCTGATCAGTCCTGTGCCAGTGTAGGATGGCCACGTTGTTAAAATGCAAAAATGCTTGCCAAAAAAGACTATTTTATGGTGAACTCACACAGGGCAAGCATTCACATGGTGGTCAGAAGAAATGATATAAGGACACTTTAAAGGTCTCTCTTAAGAACTTTGGAAATGATTGCCAATCTGATAGCAACAACAGAAACACCTGCTCTTTTCACAATGCATATATATATCAACTATAAGGAAGAATCTTCCAGGTCATATCAAAACAAGTAACAACTAGCCCACTACTGTTCATTTACATGGGCACTGTCAAAAAAAAGGAAAGTGTAACTAATGATTTTGAAGTCTTAAGCAAGAAGACTGAAGATCATAGGGGACACAGATTGTGTTTTTCTCACTGTTACCCATGGAGGGCAAGGGATGCAAAAAAGAAAAATTATTTTGGAAAATGAGCAGCTGTTGTAAAGGTGGTACCATAGAATCAGATTTTTATTTTTAGGCCATGACTTAAAATACAGGGATGACAGATTTCTGACCAAAGATTGAGCACACCTGAAAAAGACTGGCAAGAATGTATTTGTCTGGTGTCTTGCATATCTAATCAGAAGCCCTAAATTAAAAAGAGTGGTGAGGGAAGAGAATATATATGTTAAATGCCATAGACAGTAGTTTCAAAGCAGGAAGAATGGCAGATGGAGCACCCATTTCAGGCCTCAGTAGAAGAAATTAAAGAAAAATCAAAGGAATCTATAGTCCCAAATGTCTATACAAAAATGTCCCAAGTTTATTTAACAAGCAAGATGAACCAGAGGTTGTAATGCAAGGAGGCAATTTTGACCTCATATAGATTGAAGAGACTTGATAGGATGAGATATATTACTGTGCCATGACTCTGTATGTATATGTAAAAGAAATAGGATATATAAAAGTTGGTGAAGAATGAGATTAGAGTTTGGGTCACATTCAGTAGAGAGAAAGCAGAGTGTGGGAAGCATGAGGAAGAATATTTGGATAAAGGTCAACAGAAGGAGAAACAAAAAGTAGTTTCGTCAGAGGAGTGTGCACTAAGACAGAAAGAGAAAGTTTGGGAAACCAGAGACATTGTATGGGAATAATGGAGGATTTCAGTTACCACAACATTTTTTGGCATTTAATCTTTGCCCAAACAGTGCATCTTACACTTTCTTGACTTTCCTTAGTGATTATTTCATATTTTGAAAGATGGAAGGACTAACAAGCGGAAATTCTTGATCTAATTCTCACTAAAAGGGAGAAACTGGTTGCTATGGTAGAAAAAAATGGGAACCCTGCGGATAACCAAGTATTCCCTCCTTGGTTTTGTGTTAGAGGAGATGAGATCCAGACCTAATCTGGCATGCTTCCTCTATCCCAAGAAAACAGATTTCAAAGGGTTCAGGGGAAAGAGAAATAGGATCGAATAGATTAATATCGAAAATATTATAGGGGAAGTTGTCTTGAAATGGATGGAAGATGATCAAGAATGAAATTTTGAAAGCACAAAGGGGAACAACTCCAAAGAGGAGAGAAAAAGAGAGAGAGAGACTTATTTGAAAAGACCAGTGTGACTGCATGGGGGATTTACCAGCCAAGTTCGATTTTTTACAAAGGAATCTACAGAAGATGAAGTCAAGAATAAGTAACAAAGGACAGCTATGAAAACATAGCATGGTCCTATATAAAAAACTATGTGTCAGGAGGGCTAAAGTCAAAATGAACTGACACCAGCAAGTGAAACAAAATACCACAAAAAAGGTTAAATTTTTTTTTGCTTTGTTTTGTTTTTTGTGGAGGTTTTGTTGGGTTTTGTTTTTTTTTTTTGGCTTGGGGAGGAGTGGGTAGGCTACCTAAAGCTATATTGGGGAAAAGGGAGACCTGAAACAGGGATAGGTCCTTGACTTGGGGTGAGTGGGAGAATGATAACTCATAAGAGTGAGAACATAGAACTATACTCTTAATTTGTTACTATTTTCTCTGCTAAGGAGAGTTAATTTTGTACTAGAAATGACAGCGCAAAAGTGACTAAGCAAGTAGCTACTGAGGAAAAGTAAGGAGATTGCAAGAAACCAGCTAGTTGCTATGTTATATATGTTATATGTTACATATATATGTTATTGATCCCTTGTTCTTCTTCTGCCTAGAACCACATTGATCACCAAATCTAAAGAGGGACAAAGCTTGGCAGGTAGGATGTGAGTTTCAGAGGGATACCACTCTATATTAGCTATGTACATATAGAAGGAGTTGGCCATTACTGCAGCAACTATAGAATGATTTAATGATCCTAATTCTCTATACCTTCTGGTATTTGATGCTATTTTGACTAGTGCTTAGTAATCTTCTTTGAAACAAAGGTTAGAAATGAAATCCTTCATTATCTAATGTGTGAGAAATCCAGATTATATTTAGATGGAAACAGCAAAAACATTACATAAGGCAGGTTCCATCTCTAAATGATTTCACTGGTAGAGGAAATTCTCTGTAAAGATGTCTCTTCTACCAATCCAGGAGAGCAATATTTCTTTAATTTATGGTCTAAGACTAGTTTCCCACTGCACCAAGAGGTTATAAAGCTTGTCCAAGATCATACGGTATTAAGTATGTGTCAGAAGAAGATTGAATCCATCTTCTCCTGGCTTTTAGGCCAGCTCTCTATCCATTATACCAAATTGCATCTTAAGTTTTTACCTACTGTGGGGCAGCAAGGTGGTACACTGGATAGAGCACTGGGCCTGGAATCAGGAAGACTCATCTTCCTGAGCTCAAATCTGGCTTCAGACACTTACTAGCTGTGTGATCCTGGGCAAGTCACTTAACCCTTTTTGCCCCAGTTCCTGATTTGTAAAATGAGCAGAAAAAGGAAATGGCAAAGCAAATGCCAAGAAAACTCCAAATGGGGTCAGAAAGAGGCAGCAGACACTACTGAAAAACAACTTAACAGAAACATTGCATTAAATGTCTACAGCCAGGTATTCTGGTAATGTACAGCAGGAAACTGGAACTGCCAATAGGAGGCATGAATTCCACAGACCTGCAAAGTGACCCAGCATCTGTGACCTCTGTGCCCAAATCTACCCATCAGCAAAATAAGCCTAATTAGACTTTCTACCTTCCCTACCTATGCAACATGGTTAATTTTAATTAAATGAGGGTATTTGAACATGGAACTGTTCAAAGGTTAAAGATCATGTCTTGGCTATTAAAAATTACTGGTGACATGATAGAATCTGTCAGAGGCCAAAGGCAAGATCTTCACTAAAGAGAGCACTCTTGCCTTCCTGCCTATTTCCCAGAAGCTCAGGAAAAGAAAAAGAATTTGTCTCAAAAGAAAAGATATCCTTAATAAACCAAAGACTATTTTCTGACCTGGTTTGGGGATCTCCTATAATTTAGGAGTAGTTTTCTTTCTATTAAAAACTGCGTGTGATATTATTATATTTTATTTTTTCCTCTCACTCTTAACTGTATTAATCAATTACATAGCCATTTAGTCAACAGGCATTTATTAAGCAACTATGTGTTTGGCACCAAGGATATGAGGACATAAATGAAGCATTCCATGCCATCAAGTGGTTTACATTCTCTTAAAGAGACCATATACATACATATATACATACATACGTACATAAAGGGTATATAACATGTGTGTATAAATACATATGTATATATAGATATATACATCTATATATATGATATACACAATATAAATATAATCATATATGCAATATATATCATATATGTGTGTGTTTGTGTGTGTGTGTGTGTGTGTGTGTGTGTGTGTGTGTGTGTGTGTGTATATATATATATATATACATATATATATAATGTATCTACCTACAGTTATCCTTTCCACATGGTGGGGGTAAGGGGTATGATGGAAAATCCACACAAAATTTTTTGGTCCTCCATACCAAAGAAGAAATCTGAATTATTATGACACTAAAATATAAAATATGTTGATATTACTCAATACTCTACATATATTTTATGAATTTATGAGTTTCTAAACTTTTTCTGTGTCATCTGTGGCTTCCACAAAACTCCCCCCAAAAAATCTCATTTAATTTCTTAGGCTCTCCCATGTTATGTTGAAACCACAATGGGGAAAGTCATGATGTGGAAGGGATGACTGTAAAAGTTGATCTTATAATTCTATTTGTAAAGGGAACCTCTGGGTAAGGAAACTCCCTCAACCAATTTAAACTGGTTCCTCCTCTGCTGTGTTTAGTCTCAGAGAGTTGCTTAGAGAATTGAAAGGTTAAATGACTTGCCCAAGTCACACTGTCAGTATGTGTCAGAGTGGAAACATGTTCCCAAGTCTATCCTAGATATGACACTCTCTCTCTATCCTCTACACCAGGGCCTCTTAAACTTTTTCCACTCCTGATTGTTCAATCCTAAATGGGCAAGTGCTGCTCTACACCACACTCCTTTCAATACATAGAACTGGAAAATAAGTGTAGAAAACATATGGGAAGTGGCTGTTGTTGTTTGTCCTTCATTCTTAAAGGGGACCAATGACTTCACAAGGGTGCCTTGATTTGCTTGTGATTGGATGTAAGTGAGGTAGAGCCGAGCAGTCCTCAGTCTCAGTCTCCTTCAGAGTCATCAAAGTCCAGTGGCAGGACATATAGAAGATCATGTGGTAGGGAATTGGTCAGCAGATGGAGCTATCAGGAAGGGCCTCAAACACGTTATAGAACTTGAGCTGAACTTCAAAGTAAATTAAGGATTCCAGGAGTTAAGAGTGGGAAGAGAGTATATTACCAGTATGGGGAAAAAAAGCCAGGGTAAAAGCATGGTGATAAGAAAATAGAGAGTGAGGTGTCAGGAATAGCTAGAAGGCCACTTTGACTGCATATGAGACAGGAAGAAGGGGAGTAATGAATAATAAAACTAGAAATGCAGTGTTAAATGACCTTTTAGCTGCTAATTGCTAAAAAGCTGTTTTTATTAAAATATATAACTTCCCCAGGCCTTGGCTATGTTTCATTCTACTACAGCCCTGCTGTCTATAACACCACGGAAGTGGGAAAGTCATTATAACCTTCCTATTTCTTTCCTACTATTGTCACCCCATACATTCTCATAAATACAGTTGTACTTTTCTTTTAAATTTTTTAACATTGTTATTTAAAGTTTTGAGTTCCAGATTCCCTCTCTTTCCACTTCCTTCTCCTCTCCCCTCCCTGAAATGGTTAGCAATCAGATATAGGTTATATATGCACACTAACATAAAACATTTCTGTATGAGTCATTTTGTACAGGAAGACTCGAATAAAAGAAAAAAATTAAAGAAAGAAAGAAAGTGAAAAATACCATGCTTCAGTCTGTGTTCAATATCAGTTCTTTCTCTGGTAGCAGATGGTGTGCTTCATCATTAGTCCTTTAGGATTGTCTTGGATCTTTTTATTGCAGAGAATAGCTAAGTCATGTACAGTTCTTCATAAACAATGTTGCTGTTACTGTGTACAACGTTCTCCTGGTTCTGTTCACTTCACTATGCATCAGTTCATGTAAGTCTTTCCAGGTTTTTCTGAAATCATCCTGCTTGTCATGTCTTATAGCCCAATAACATTCCATTACTATCATATGCTACAGATTGTTTAGCCATTTCCCAGTTGATGGGCATCTCTTTGATTTCCAGTTCCTTTGGGCATAGTGCCAAACTGCTCTCCAGAATGGTTGGATTGGCTCACAACTCCACCAATAGTGCTTTAGAGTCCCACTTTTCCCATATTCCCTCCAATATCCAACATTTTCATTTTTGTCATATTAGCCAATCTGATAGACATGAAGTGACACCTCAGAATTATTTAATTTTCATTTCTCTAATCAATAGCGATTTAGAAGATTTTTTTTTATATGACTATAGATAGCTTTGATTTCTTTGTCTGAAAATTGCCTGGTCATAGCCTTTGACAATTTACCAATTGGGGAATGGCTTATATTCTTATAAATTTGGCTCAGTTCTCTATATGTTGGAGAAATGGGGCTTTTATCAATGATACTTATAAAAAATTTCCCCAGTTTTCAACTTTCCTTATAATTTTAGTTACATTGGTTTTGTTTAAGCAAAACTTTTTAATTTTATATAATCAAAATTATCTATTTCATATATTGTGATGGTCTCTATATCTTCTTTGGTCCTAAATTCTTCTCTTATCCATAGAGCTGACAGATAAACTATTCTATTATCTCTTAATTTGCTTATGGTATCACCATTTATGTGTAAATTATGTGCCCATTTTGATCTTATCTCGGTATACAGTGTGAGATGTTGGTCTATACCTAGCTTCTGCCATATTGTTTTCCAGTTTTTCTAGCAGTTTTTGTCAAATAGTGAGTTTTTTTCCAAAAGCTTGGATATTTAGGTTTATCATATACTATATTACTATGTTCATTTACTATAAGGTAATTTGTATCTAATCTATTCCACTGATCCACCACTCTTAGCCAGCACCAGATTGTTTTGATAGTTACTGCTTTATAATGCAGTTTGAGATCGCTGAGTCTTCTTGTACAAAAGGACTTATATGGAAATGTTTTATATGATTGCACATGTATAACCTGCATCTGATTGCTTACCATTTCAGGAAGGGGGGAGGAGAAGGAAGCAGGGAGGGAGGGAATCTAGAACTAAAAACTTAAACAGTTTTTTTAATAGTTAGACCACCTTCTTTTACATTTTTTCATTTATTCCCTTGATATCCCTGAGCTTTTGTTCTTCCAGATGAATTTTATTACTTTTTCTAGCTCTATAAAATAATTTTTGATAGTTTGATTGGTATGGCACTGAATAAATAGATTAATTTAGGCAGTATGGTCATTTTTATTATATTAACTATTGCTATATATTATATTATACTGTATATTATATTGACTATTACTATCAATGAGCAATTAATATTTTTTCAGTTGTTTAGATATGAATTTATTTGTGTGAGAAAAGTGCTCTATAGTTGTATTCATAGAGTTCCTGGGTTTGTCTTGGCAGGTAGACTCCCAAATATTTTATATTGTCTACAGTTATTTTAAATGGAATTTTTCTTTCTATCTCTTGTGGCTGGACTTTGTTGGTAATATATAGACATGCTGATGATTTATGCCGGCTTATTTTGTATTCTGCAACTTTGGTAAAGTTGTTGATTATTTCAAGTAGGTTTTTAGTTGATTTTCTAGGGTTTTCTAAGTATAATGTCATGTTATCAGCAAAGAGTGATAATTTTGTTTCCTCGCTGCCTATTCTAATTCCTTTAATTTCTTTTTCTCCTCTAATTGCTATAGCTAACATTTCTGGTACAATATTAAATAATAGAGGTGATAATGAACATTGTTGCTTCATCCCTGATTGTACTGGGAAAAACTTCTAGCTTATCCCCATTACAAATAACACTTGCTGATGGTTTTAGATAAATATTACTTATCATTTTAAGGTAAGCTCCATTTATTCCTGTGCTCTCTACTGTTTTTAATAGGAATGGGCACTATATTTTGTTAAAAAGCTTTTTCTGCTTCTATTGAGATGATTATATGATTTCTGTTGGTTTTGTTATTGGATATAGTCATTTGTACTGATAGTTTTCCTAATGTTGAACCAGCACTACATTCCGGGTATAAATCCCACCTGGTCATAGTGTATGGTCTTTGTGATATATAGCTGCAATCTCTTTGCTAGTATTTTATTTAAAATTTTTGCATCAATATTTATTAGGGAAATTGGCCTATAATTTTCTTTCTTTGTTTTGGATCTTTCTGGTTTGGGTATGAGCACCATATTGTGTCCTAAAAAGAATTTGATAGGACTTTCTCTTTGCTTGTTTTGCCCAATTGTTTATATAGTGTTGGGATTTATTGTTCTTTAAACATTTGGTAGAATTTACTTTGTGAATCCATTTGGACCTGGGAATTTTTTCTTAGAAAGTTCATCGACTGCTTATTTAATTTTTTTTTCTAAGATTGGGTTATTCAAGTATTTTATTTCTTCTGTTAATTTGAGTAATTTATATTTTTGTAGTTATTCATCTATTTCATTTAGAGTGTTAAATTTATTGGCATATAATTGTGCAAAATAGCTCCTAATGATTGTCATAATTGGGGTATCATACCATCAAAGTCATCTTATATCCACATCGTCTGTCTAGGTATAGTCTTTACTTTTTAAATTTTGTTTTATTGTATCTTAATGTCTCATAAAATCATTAGTTTCCACTTGTTCAATTCTAGTTTTTAGGGAATTATTTTCTTCAGTGAGCCTTTGTACTTCTTTTTCCATTTGTCCAATTCAGTTTTTTTGGGAGTTATTTTCCTCAGCAAATTTTTGTACATCTTTTCCTATGCTGCTGACTCTTTTTTTTTTTTAATTAAATTTATTTATTTATTTTTAGTTTCAATATTAACTTCCATAAGACTTTGAGTTTCAAAATTTCTCCCCTTCTCTCCATCCCCACCCCAAGAAGGTGTATGATTTGATATAGGCTCTACATATAGTCATATTAAACCTGTTTTCAAATTAGTCATGTTGTAAAGAAGAATTAGAACCAATGGAAGAAACCATGAGGAAGAAGAAACAAAGAAAAAGAGAGGGAGCAAATAATATGCTTCAATCTGCACTCAGACTCCATAGTTCTTTTTCTGAATGTGGATAGCATTTTTCCATCATGAGTCTTTTGGAGTTGTGTTGACTCTTTTTTCATGATTCTCTTGCATTACTCTTATTTCTTTTCCCAATTTTTCTTCTACGTCTCTAATTTGCTTTTTAAAATCCCTTTTGAGCTCTTCTAGGAATTCTTTTTAGGCCTGAGACCAAATTACATTTTTCTTTGAGGCTTCATATATAGTCATTTTGACCCTATTGACCTCTTCTAAGTTTATGCCTTGATCTTCCCTATCATCATAAGTAACTTTCTAAACTCAAGCTCCTTTTTGTGACTTTTTTGCTCATTTTTGCCTGCTTTTTTTGTGACTTGGTGTTTTTATGTGAGAGTTGGGCTCTGTTCCTGAACTGTCCCAAGCTTTTTGTGCTGGAATTCTACATCTTAACTACTGGCTCTCACTGGGCTTCAAGGTTTAGCTGCTCGCTTTCTCTGGAGGATAGGCTTTCCTTCTGGCTTGTACAGGGGAAGGGAGGAGGGGCTCCTTATTGGCCTCCCCTAATTGTGGGGTTCAGCTGCAGATCTGTTTCAGGGGTGGGCCTTGTTGCTGGATTGCTATGGTAAGAGAGTCTGTCTGATGACTGATCCCTGAAGAGGGACCTTGTTTCTGATTGGCCCCAGGGGTAGGGTCTGATGTTGAGTTGCTATGGAAACAGGGTCTTTCTGTTGATAGGCCCCAGGGGCTTCAGTACTGGTCAGCAACAGGGTCAAGGCCTCGCTGCTGGCTTGTGCTGGGGGTGAGGATGCTGGGCTGGGACTTTACTGCACTGTACTGTCCATTTGCCTAGTGGGTTGCTAGTTTACAGGAAGGTGAGTCCTCAGTGGTGGATTGTCCCAGGCTTGGAGCCTTGCTGCAGGTCCCCTGCTGTGAGACTGGTTGCTGCTGCTACTCCTCTCTCTCCTCCCACCCACGAACCTTTCTTGCCAGAATACTAAGCTGCTTTCCTGCTTCTAGACCAATTCCAGGGAAATTTGGGAGGGCTTCCGGCAGTTCCTTCCTCACTCTGCCATCCTGGCACCAGAAGTAGTTGTACTTTCTCCATCAAATACTGACCTTGAATTCTGGGCCAATGAAATATCTTTCCTTTAAGGACTGTGGACTAACTTCAAAATGCAAATAAAGGAAGAGATAACTGGAGGCAGATACTCAGAAAATCAGAGAGATAGTCAGAGCCTAAGAGACAGAATCATAGACAAAGAGAATCATGCAGAAAAGACAGCTATAAAGGTTCACGGAGATAGATACAAAGATAGAGTGAGACTGAAAAACAATGAAAAAGAGCTAGAGACAGAGATGAGAGAAAATGCTTCTATTCCTTAAATGTTACTCATTTAGATATACAATTAGAAAGTCTCCTGTTGTTTTATCAACTATTGGTTTTCTGATTATTTCAGAGGTAGCTGTAGGGGTACAGAAACAATTCAACTTGAAAGTACTTTTCAAATTGTGACTTTAGGAAGGATCTTAAAGGTCTTTCTGTAAAAGGTTAGGTCATATCTTAAAGGTAGATCAGAAAATTATTAGCTTGATCCCTGAACCAAAGCCAGTTATCTGGCATTTAATTCACAATTTGTCAGCAATACATCGTGATGTTCGGGGGAAATAGGGGAGGAGGAATTTGCAAAGAGCATAAGTAAGGAAAGATTTTTCTGTAGGACTTAAAATGACCTGAGGAGTTCAGAAGAACACAGATCAGTGTTTATTCTGTGGTAATTCATTTTAAGGTTATACTATTTTTAAAGAAACATTAGCTACCTTATGGAAATTCTTGCCTATTTGCATTTGAATAGTGCTAGTCATCTAATGGTCCCAGAGCACTATTTTTTCCTAAATAAGAGCCCTGCTTTGCAGATGGAAAAATGTAAGCATTGAGATTAAGTGATTTTGATCAGCTGCATTGCCTCCTCGGAAAAAGTGGATGTGCTGGCATTAAAACTCCTGACTCTGACTCAAATGTGCTTTCAGATGATGAGTGATATTGTACAATTATAACAGCTTATATTTATCTCACACTTGAAGGCTTACAAAGCACTTCACTCACTTTAGCTAGTTTAATCCTCATACAAAATTTATTTAGGGCAGTGCATGTATTATCATTCCCATTTTACAGATAAGGAAATGAAAGTCTATAGAAGTTAAATGAGTTGCCTAAGGTTACCAGATGTCATGATAATTTAGGTTGGAGTTTAGAAATAGCCAGGCCAACATGGATTAAAATGGCTTATTGATGCTTATATGATACTATAGTATATTACACACAGATACAGTCAGAGACAGATTGGAGGCTACCTCCTTCATCCCCACAGTCCCACCAGACTGTGGTTGGTGGCCCATTGGAACAGCAGAACACGTTGAAGGCCCAGGACCTCTGGAGGCCCTGGTTTACATAGGATTTTCCAAAAAAAAAGGGACTTTGGCAATACTTCTACAGCTTGAGGGGTGGGGAGAAGGAAGAGGAGCTCATAGTCAAGGAGCCTAGATGGGCAGCAAAAGGGAGATATGTAACAATTTAATTAAGTAGTAAGACCCACTCAGGATGAGGTAGGTCAGCTTGCAACTATACCATATCAGAAAGCTTGCTGGGGAGTTTCAGCAGCCAGTTCTCACTTGAATTGGGTATGGTTTAAACCTTAAGCAGGAGACAATCCTGGAGCCATAGACTCTCACGGTTTTTTTGCCAAGGTAATGCGTACCAGAGGCAGGATCCAAGCACACATTTGACTTTAAATCTAATGTTGGTTCTATCTTTAAATGTCCCATGGTGCCATATGTATATGAGTAATGGTTCAGTGTGAACTTTTAATCAGCCAGGGGATAAGAGGGCTCACTGGGTCAGTCAGTGGATTACAGTAAAAGCTATCAATTACCACAATTGTACCATTCCCCTCACACACTCACCATAAAGAGTAACCAGAAACAGGAGAGGAACTTTGCTTGCTTTCTAATTCAGGTTTTGTTGTTATTCAGTCATGTCCATCTCTTCATGACCCCATTTGGGGATTTCTTGGCAAAGATATAGGAGTGCTTAGTCATTTCCTTCTTCACTCATTTTACAGATGAAGAAACTCAGGCAAGCAGAGTTAAGTGACTTGCCCAGGTTCGCATAGCTAGTAAGAGTCTGAAGCTGGATTTGAACTCAGAAACATGAGTCTTCCTGACTCCAAGTCCAGTACTCTATCCATCTGTCTCTTTGACTAAGATAGGGTTCCAGAAAGAAGAAATAAAGAAAAAATAGCTAGAACCTTGTCTAAGGAAGGGAGGGACTTATCAAAGAAGATTGTTGTCAGTGTATTTTCTGAGAAACAAAGCTTTTTTTTTAATTAATGATGTTCATAAAGACAATATTGTCAAACTGAGTTGAATTTTCTCATGCTAAAGCATATAGTTAGATCTAATGTTAACACAATTTTTGTGCTTGTTTTCTCTTTAAGCACCATTCTTCCTTCCTTTCCTTTCATGCAAAGATGAATTATGGAAGAAAATATAATTTGAAATACACCTAAACCTAATCCTCCTAAACTGAAAATCCTCCTCCCCAAAATTCTAGGTACCATTTTACCTAGGTTTCCCCTTAAAGAATCATTCTTTTGATAGCATTGTCATTCCAAAGTGTGCTCATTTAGAATGTAAATATCCCTGGAGGGGATGCCCCAAATGCTTATGAATTTTCTTTTATATTTCAAAAATCTTTAATTTCATTGAGTAAACTCACCCTTTACCCTTGATGCAGATAACAACCCCTTTTGCATAGATAGATAAATAGATGGTAGATAGATAATATGTGTAAGAAGAGAGATAGGGAACAAGGGATAAGAAAAACTATTTATTAATCACCTAGTAGGTGCTAGGTGACCACTGAGAGATAGGTGTTTGATCCTCATTTTGTAGCTGAGGAAACTGAGGCAAACAGGTTAAGTGCATTTACCATTTACCTCATATGTGAGGCTGGATTTGAACTCAGGTCTTCCTGACCCCAGGTTCAGCTCTCTATACTCTGTACCACCTAGCAAATGAGAAACAGAGAGAAAGACAGAGAGAGAGAGAGAGAGAGAGAGAGAGAGAGAGAGAGCATTTATGAAACACTTGGGCAGGTAGGTAGTACAATAGTCAGAGTACCAGGTATCACGCCTGGAATGAAGAAGATTCATCTTCCTGAGTTCAAATTTGGCCTCAGAAAATTCTCTTGTCCCTGTTTGCCTCAGTTCCTCATCTGTGAAAGGAGCTGGAGAAGGTAATGGCAAACCAAGTCAGTGTATTTGCCAAGAAAACTCCAAATGGGGAGAGTTGGACATGACTGAAAAACAACTTAACAGCAGCAACAATGAAACACTTATTGTGTGCCAGAAAGTGTAAGTGCTGAGAATATGAATACAGCCAAAAAGAAAATTAGTCCCTACCTCAAGGAATTTACTTTCCTTTTTCATATACTTAATAGTATTTTTCCCAATTTCATGTTAAGATAGTTTTCAACATTAATTTTTGTAAGATTTTAAGTTCTAAATTTTTCTCTCTCCTTCCCTTCCCTCTCCAATACATCAAGCAATCAGATATGGATTATACATGTACAATCATGTTAAACATATTTTCATATTAATGATGTTATGAAAGAAGAATTAAAAAAAAGAAAAACCACAAGAAAAGGGAAAAAGTGAAAATAGTATGCTTTGATTTGCATTCAGACTCCATAATTCTTTCTCAGGATGTGGATAGTGTTTTCTATCAGCAGTCTTTTGGAATGTCTTGCATTATTGTATTGCTGAGAATAGCTAAGTCTGCCATAGTTGATCATTGCACAATGTTTACTGTGTACAATGTTTTCTTGGTTCTGCTCATTTCACTCATCATCAGTTAATGTAAGTCTTTCCAGGATTTTCTGAAATCTGCTCATCATTTCTTATTTAATGACAGTATTCCTTTACATTCATATACCACCACTTATTCAGCCATTCCTCAATTGATGGACATCACAAAAAAGAACTGTTATAAATATTTTGGGGTCCTTTGTGGGTCCTTTTCCCTTTTTGTGAGCTCTTTGAGATACAGACCTAGTAGTGGTATTGCTGGATCAAAAGTTATGCACAGATTCATTCATTTTTTTATTTCTTTTTTGCTAGGGTTTTTTTAAAGCTGCATGCTCTATTTATTGATCTTCTCTTTCTCTATTTTATTAATATAAGCATTTAGAGATATAAATTTTCCCCTAATGACTGCTTTGGCCACATCCTATAAATTTTTGTGTGTTATCTCATTCTTGTGATTTTCTTTGATTGTCTCTATGATTTGTTCTTTGATCCACTTATTCTTTAGAATTAGATAATTTAGTTTCCAATTAATTTTTAATTTATGTTTCCATGGCCCTTTATTGAATGTAATTTTTATTGCATTGTTCTGAAGAGCATGCATCTAATATTTTTGCTTTTCTGCATTTGGTTGTGAAGTTTTTATGCCCTAATATATGGTTAATTTTTTTGTGGAGGTACACTACCACTGAGAAAAATGTATATTCATTTTGATTCCCATTCAATTTTCTTCAGAGGTCTATCTTATCTAAATTTTCTAAATTCTATTCATCTCCTTAACTTTTTTCTTGCTTATTTTTGGTTAGATTCATCTAGTTCTGATTGCAGTCCTTCCACTAATATGGTTTTACTGTTTCTTTCCTTCTGTAACTCATTTAATTTTTTTCTTTAAGAATGTAGATGCTTTACCATTTCATGCCTATATGTTTAGTATTAATATTATTTTATTGTCTATGGTACCTTTTACCAAAATGTAGTTTCCCTGTTTATCTCTTTTAATTAGACCTATTTTTGTTTGTGCTTTGTCTGAGAGTATGATTGCTACCCTTGCTTTTTTTTTTTTTACTTCAGCTAAAGCATAATAGATTCTTTTCCAGCCCTTTACTCTTCTTATATATGTGCCTCTCTGTTTAAGGTGCATTTCTTGAAAACAATACATTGTAGGATTCAGATTTTTAATCTACTGTGCTGTCTGCTTCAATTTTATGGGTGAATTTATCCCGTTCACATTTACCGTTATGATTACTGTGTATTTCCCTCTATCCTATTTTCCCCCTGTTTAACCCTCTATCTCTTTATCTCCTATCATTCTCTCCCTTTTTACAAATGTTTTGCTTCTGACCACCATCTCCCCTAATCTGGTCTCTCCTCCCCTTACCCCACCACCCCTCCATTCTGCTATCTCTTTTCCATTCCAAGTTCCCTGTAAAGCAGTGGTTCTCAACCTTCCTAATGCTGTGACACTTTAATACTCATATGTGGGTGTATCTGGATATATCTGCATGTGGGTGGACCTGCCTGGAGACAGATAGAGGAGTAGTATCTCAGTTCCTAAGACCATGGGAAATATGTGTTTTCCGATGGTCTTAGGCGACCCCTGTGAAAGGGTCATTTGACCCCCAAAGGGGTCGCGACCCACAGGTTGCTATAAAGTAAGCCAGATTCCTACATCCAACTGTATGTGTATGTTGTTTCCTTTTTAACTAATTCTGATGAGAGTAAGGTTCAAAAGTTGTCTGCTACTCTGCCTGCATCTTCCCCTTTACTGTAAAAGCCTCTTTTATGTAAGATAATTTATCTTACTCTACCTCTCCCTTCCCCTTTCTCCCAGTACATCCCTTTTTTCACCCTTCAATTTTATTTTCTGGCTATCATCTCATCATTGTCAACCCCACTCCTGCCTTCTGTCTATGTACACTTCTTCTAACTATTCTAATAAAGAAAAAGTTTTCAGGAGTTACAAGTACATTTTTCCTATGTAGGATGCTGATTCACCAAGGCAATATTCTCAGCACCAACAGTAATTATGAATATGTTGGCACAGTTCTGAATTGCAAAATCTAACAGACTTTCCACATGGAAAACAGAACAAAAACATTTATTCAAACACCAGAAACCCAAATCCCAACACCAGAAAGCCAAATTCATCATAGCAACAAAGAAATCTATACACAATAAAATGCAGAGGGCACTGCCATCCCCAAGCCTTCCCCTTGCTTGGGCCTTCCCATAAACACTCACAATCCTCGCTGTCTGCTTGCCTACATCCTCTCTCTCCCTCTGCTCTAATTGTTTTGACTCATTTCTTGCCTCACCCTTTCCTGCTACCTTCATTCAGCAAACTCCTCCCACCACAGGCTCCATGTAATTACAGTCAGCCTCTTAAGGGGCAAGGAAAATCTTCAAATTTCCTTAGGCCTATTAAGGGGCAAGAAAGATCTTCATATTACCATTACAGATGTAAACAGTTTAATCTTACCGAAGCCCTTATGATTTCTCTTTCTTGTTTACCTTTTTATACTTTCTTGAGTCTTGTGTTTTAAAGTCAACTTTTCTATTTAGTTCTGATCTTTTTATCAGGAATGCCTCTACCTTTTCCATTTCATTAAATATCTATCTTTCCCCTTGAAAGATTATACTCACTTTTGCTGGGTACATGATCCTTGGTTGTAATCCTAGCTCCTTTGCCCTCTGGAATGTCCTATTCTATCTGGCCACTAGACCCAGATGGCTCTGGAGAAGTAAGTGAGGCTGGTGATTTGCACAGCCCTCCCTCACTTAAATCCAATTCACTCACATATCATGGCATCATCTCCACAATGTTATGTTCCTCTTTGAGAACAAAGGACAATCATATTCCAAGCACTTCTATCCTTTAATGTAGAAGCTGCTCAATCTTGCATTATCCTGACTATGGCTCCATGATATTTGAATTGTTTCTGGTTGCTTGAAATATTTTCTCTTTTACCTGGGAGCTCTGGAACTTGGCTATAATATTCCTTGGAGTTTTCATTTTGAGATCTTTTTCCAGAAGGTGATTGGTCAATTCCTTCAATTTCTTTTTTACCTTCTGGTTCTAGTCTATCAGGGCAGTTTTCCTTGGTAATTTCTTGAAATTTAATGTCTAGGTTCTTTTTTTATCATGGCTTTCAAATTTCGAATAATTCTTAAATTCTTTCTCCATCAATTTTGCAGGTCAGTTGTTTTTCCAATGAGATATTTCATATTTTCTTCAATTTTTCATTCTGTAGATTTTGTTTTATTGGAGTTTTTTATGTCTTATGGAGTCACTAGCTTCCGCTTGCCCAATTGTAATATTTTTTTTTTTAAATATTTTCTTCAGGGAGCTTCTATACCTTCTTTTCCATATGGTCAATTGTACTTTTTAAGGCATTTCTTTCTTCAGTAAATTTTTGTACCACTTTTCCTTTTGGACAGTTCTGTTTTTTAAAGAATTCTTCTCTTCAGTGAATTTTTGCACTTCTTTTTTTCCATTTGACCAATTCAGCTTTTTTAAGGTGTTATTTTCTTCAGTATTTTTTGTGCCTCCTTTGCCAAACTGTTGACTCTTCTTGAATCTCTTTCATTTCTCTTACCCATTTTGAGCTCTTCCAGGGTCTGAGACCAATTTACATAAGTTTTTGAGGTTTTTCATGTTGCTGCTTTGATATCATTGTCTTCTTCTGAGTTTGTGTTTTGTGTATTGATCACTACAGTAACTTTCTACCAGGTGTTTTTTTTTTCTGTTGCTCATTTTCCCTGTTGTTTTCTTAACTTTTAACTTTATGTCAAAGTTGGGTTCTACTTTCAAGATAGAGAAGCACTGTGCCAACCTTCAGGTTTTTCATGCTGTTCAGAGCTAGTTCTAGGGTATTTATAAGTTTCAGTTCTTCCAAGATGGTATGATATAAGAAGAGGTGTGGTCAGTATTCTCCTGGTCTGTGCTCTGGTCTGTAAGAGACCACAAACTCTCTTTTCCACCCTGGGACTATGACCCAGAATGCCACCTGAGCAATGCAAGAGTCCTGCACCCAGTGCTAGAAAACAATCTCTTGTAATCTTCTTCTGACCACCCCCATGAAGTCTCTGCTGCTACTGATTCTGCTCCTTCTAAGACCTGCTTCTTGTTTGCTAGGGTATGGCCTATGCTGTCATGGCCTCTTCTGGACTGCACTCTCCTCTCACTCCATTCCAATAGACCTTTCTTGTTGACCTTCTAAGTTTGCCTTGGGCTAGAAAATTGTTTCATGCCATCCATTTGCTGGTTCTGCCACCATTTAGAGAAATTCTTTTAATGTTGTTTGGAGGGGAATTTGGGAGAGGTCAGGTAAGTCTGCCTTTATGCTTCCAACTTTGTCCTTGTCTACCTATATCTTAATAAATTATGTATCTATCTCTCTACCTATCTAATAATCCACCTACGTATCATTTATGTCGGTTATTCTACCTTCCTATCATCTACCAATCTATCTATCTATCTACCTATCTCTCTATCTATATCTATTTATCATCTATCTACCTTTCTTTCTATCTATCTATCTCTCATGTATCTATCTATCTATCTTTAGGGAAAAAGACATTTTTACCATCTATAAGAGATAATAAAGGAGGAATAAACTTGACAAATCTATTTCTATACTTGGGAACAGTGCCTCAGGCACATACAACATGACTTCAGAACAGTAACTTTCAGGTCATTTTGCTATGGATCTATATTCATCAAGCAACTTTTTGCTGCAAATAATCCCTTATAATGGGAAGAGAATGGACTGACCATCCAAAATGAGAATCTGGACTTATTGCAGTTCCATTTATCCTTGCAAATTACTAAATTGACATTCTGCTTTATGAATGAGTCTCTAGTGAGTTTGGTTAGTGGGAATGAGTTCTGTGAAGCTTGATCAACTCTGGATGGGTTGATAAAATTGAAGTACAGAGACTGCTGGGCTTTGAACCAAAACCATGCTCCTGAGGCAATCCCACCAGTGTGCTGGTATTGCAAGAATCCCATAATGAACAGCCAGCTCCTCCTTTTATCTTTTCTACTTTTTCTTTAATGTCAATATACACATATATAATGGAAGACTGGCTAGTTTCAAAAAATATTTTGTAGAACTTCTTTATATCAATAATCATGTTTTTGCAAATCTAGTTTTTATATGTAACAGTACCTCTATTCATGAAGAAAATACCTTCCAGTAACATATCTCATTGTCAGAAACTTCATTACCAGAGATAGAAATCATAGAAAGAAGAGGAATGAATTTTAGAACAGTAGAAAAAATGGTTTCAGTTCAAAAACAACATTAATTATTAACCAAAAATATCACACAAAAGTTGATTGTCATTGACAGGTCGGCTACTAGACTTGTGTTTGACTTACGGGCATGTATGTTAAAAGGCAGCAAGTACATTTCTCCTCTCACTCCTCTCCTTTCCTATGTCCTGGCCTTTGAATCTTAGCATAAATTGCATCAAATTGATTAAGAATCTGTATTAGTTATGAATGTGACAGTGCAAAGAGCACTGTTCTTAAAATCCAAGGACCTGGGTGCACAAAAGCAAGCTCTGCCTCTTGCTGTATGACTGTGGGTAAGTCACTTAATTTACCCATGTCACAATTTCCTCAGCTATAAAATGAGTGGGTCAGATTAGATAACCAGAGCTCCCTCCGTATTTTAAATCCCAGTTTTACATCTATTGCCCTTCCAATACTTGAAACTAACTATTATCTTTCCTTCTCATTTTTTTCCTTTTGAGACTAAATGTCCCTGACTCTTTATATTCCTTACAATGAGACAAGACTTAACACATGTTCCAGATGTGATGTGATCTTCTGAGAAAACAGCAGAGATATTAGTTCCTTTGTTCTGGGTACTCCACTTTCATTAATGTACTATAAGATGATGTTAGTTTTTATTGGCAGCCAAAACATATTGTTGGCTCATGTTGAGCTTATTTTTAATTTGATTTAATTAATTTAATTTTCAAAATATCTTTTTCACATAAACTGTGAAAGGAAGTATGTATAATACAGTGCAAAGTCCACTAGACATGGAATCAGCAGCCAAGGTCCAATCTCAGCTCTGACTCTGACACTGTAATCATAAGCAAGTAACTTAACCTCTCTAAGCTTTGATTGAAACATCTGTAAAATGGAGCTAATAGATTCATGCTATTATGTTATGAAGAAAGCATTTTCTTTAACCTTAAAGCACTATATGTTTATTACATAAGAAGCACAGTGGCATAATGACTAATAGTCATACTTTGGATCAGAAAGATCTGGATTCAAATCCTGCTTCTAATACTTGCTAAATATATTACCATCTGGCAAATCATTTAACTATTCTTGTGCCTTTTCCCCTCCATAGAATGCTGGTTCTGGAGCCAGGAAGACCTAAGTTCAAATCTCACCTCTGACACTTACTAGTTCAGTGACCCTGGGCAAGTCACTTAACATCTCTCTACTTCAGTTTTCTCATCTGAAAAATGGAGATAACAATACTACCACCTACCTCCCAGAACTGTTGTGAAGATCAGATGAGATAATATTGTAAAGCTCTTAGGACAATGCTTAGCACATTGTAGTCGCTTTGGAAAAATTAACATATGTAAAACAAAAGTTATTTCTACAGTCCTTCCTCACAGGGTTGTTACAAGGTTCTAATAAGAGTACTCTCTCCTTCATCGCTCATTTGCCACAATAACTTCACTCCTAGCAGTTGTGCAGGATCCTGAAGCATATTTCCCATGGGTAACTGTACTCAAGCTGTAGGCATGCATATTTTATTGGTTTTATTCTTCAATTCAGTTCAACAAATGCTCCCTATTCAACAGTCAGTGGTAAATATTTGCAAGGCACTGCGTTCAGCAGTGCAGATACAAAGATAAAGAAGGACAGTTGCCAGAGTCAAGAAACTTATAACTTAGAAGCATGAGACAAACCCAATAATAGGAACAGCCACCAAAATAACCATAATGAGAGCTGGGATTCATATGGGTTTTTTCAAGTTTGCAAAATGTTTTCTAGGCAATACCTAATTTGCACCTCACACCACCACTGTAACTAGATAACACAGGTCTTATTAACCTCATGTTATAGAAAAGGAAATCAAAACGTTCAAGTGCCTTATCCATGGTCACATGATTGATCATTTTCAGAGATTTCAACCCCAGATTTCCTGACTGCAAGTCAAACACACATGCTCTCTATGCAGGCACACCTCGTTTCATTGTGTTTCATTTTATGGCACTTTGCAGATGTTGTGTTTTATACAAATTGAAGGTTTCTTGCAACCCTGTGTTGAGAAAGTCTATTGGCACCATTTTTCCAAAGCACAAGCTCACCTTGTGTCTCTGTGTCACATTTGATAATTCTCCCAACTTCACACTTTTTCATTATTATGTTTGGTGATCTGTGATCAGTGATTTTAGATGTTTCTATTGTCCTTGTTTTGGGGCACCATTAAGTACACCCATAGAAGATAGTGAGACTAATTCAGACTGGTTATTGCAGTCTCTCTCCCTCTCCTCAGCCTTCCCATTCCCCGAGACACAACAATATTGAAATTACTCTACAATGGTCTCTAAATGTTCAAGTGAAAGGAAGAGTCAATTAATACAACACACTTCTTTGCTGTCTTATTTCAAGAAATTGTTGCAACTATCTCAACTTTCAGCAACCACTACTCTGATGAGTCAGCAGCCATTGACATCAAGACAAGACCCTCCACCAACAAAAAAAGATTATGACTCACCGAAGGCTCAGATGATAGCATTTTTTAGCCACAAAGTTTTTTTTTTAAAATAAGGTATGTGTATTGTTTTTTAGACATAATGCTCTTGCGTATTTAATAGACTACAATATAGAGTATATATAACTTTCATATACACCAAGAAACCAAAAAATTCATGTGACTTGCTTTATTGAGGTGGTCTGGAACCAAACCACAACATCTCCAAGGTATGCCTGTACAAATCATATTGTGATAAGCTTCATAGGGGTAGACTGTGTAGCCTGAGAGATTCTAGGAGGGAGTGCTTCCCTTTTAGTTAATAGATCAGGAAAGGTTTCATAGATGACCTACTACCCTAACTGGGCTTAAGGGAAATGTTTCAATAGACAGAGAGAGTTCCTATTTCCAGCCACAGCAAAATCTACTTTAGTTAAGACAGTGTGGTAAGTATTCAGGAAATGCTTGTTGATTGAACTGGCTTGGATAACTTTGGATTTCTCAGTATTATTTAAAAAAAAACAAACACCCTTTAGTAATCTCAATACAAGTTTGCACAACAAGACAGCCTTTCCCCAACATGATTTAATTCAATGTCAGCATTCATGACAACCATAAGTGCTTTAGGCTAAAATCATCTTAATCATTTTCAAATGTCAACTAGAGCTACAAATCAAGGACCAAGGATGAATGTATTTAGAATAATTTGAAGGTAACACAATTTCTGCAAGAATAAATATATTTCAAGCACTGCCTCTAGATTTTAATGATAAAGAAAATAGGCTTTTTTAGCCACACATTCACCTCCTTCAATGCAAAAAGAAGCTATAAAAAACAAACATTTTGAAGCAGATAATTCTGATTTGAAGGACATAGATAATAAATAATAAGATTCTCAAATGCTTCCATACTTGAAGTCTTTTTGGAAGTGAGTACTATACAAAAGCTTTGCTTACCTGCATGACTTTACACTGTGTGTTATATATCCATCTGGCTCCCCCTATACTGCTTTGTCTACCTTTTCTTCTATGACTTTCATTTCTAAAGGAAACCCGAAGACTCCCCAGATCATCTTTTCAAAAATTGTTCTCATTTCAGCATGTTCACAAATGCTTCCTAACTTGAATATCTTCAGGAACAAGGAAGCTGAGAAGCCTCATTAAAAAAAAATACTTTGGGTTCTCTTATCATTCCAATGGTTAATTAGATTTATTCAATGGAAGTTGTCATGTTAAGCTTGCAATATTCAGGACATATTAATTTTGTGGTTCATTATGCAATTATGATAAGTTTTAATTATTAAGCATGCTAACTGATAGTATGTTGCCTAGACATTTCCTACTTCTCATTCTCCACCTGGCAATCTTTTGGTAAAAATTGAGATCCCTATTGCACATATGTATACTTTTCTATATGAGTGTAAAGAGCACAGTGTTGCAAGTAAGGCTGTTGATCAAAGATGGCAGTAACTAGTCTAAAGGGCCTGAGGCATTTCTAAGGATGCATATGCTTTGAAGTGCAGCAACAAGAACATACTAACCTCTTTGGGGAAAAGGATTGCGAGCAGCAATCAGACATGACCATCTAATGTTGAAGATCAAAGGGTATTGACTGAAATCTTCAGTTGCCATAGCTACAATACTCTGTGAATTTACTATAGTTCTCTTATTACAAGCACCAGCTTTAGAGTGAAGACTTGTTTTATTGACTAGAGGGGTTATCTGTTCACTAAAGTCTGGGAGTTTGCTGGAATGGTTTTAAGTTCATGTGGTTTTGCAAAATTGAATGTGATTCAGTAAATTAAAATACAGTCTTCTTCTAGGCACATGGTCATCATTTGCACTAACTCTTACAGCTTTTATGATGTGCAAAATATCCCACAAGTGGAGCTTCAGGGACAGGCCATTTTTATAAAATTACATCTTTAAAGGCAGCTTCTTGATTGAGGAGGAAAGCCTGAAACATATTTTCAATAATTCAGTTGATAGAATCAGACCAGACAAGCCTAGTATAAATTGTATCCCATCCATTTCAATCTTGTCACCAAGTGGATTTCTGAAGACAATTTTTTGGTGCCCCAAATTCTTTCTCATTATATTACATTTAGTTCTCAAAAGTTTCTTTTTTACACCTACCTCCTACTTTAAAGCTACCACGAATATGGGAACAAATAGTGTTCTTAAAAATACACCAAAAAACTTTTACAATCATTTTTACCCTTGTTTCTCAATGGAATAGGGTAACAGACCTGTTATATTGTATCAGGTATTATTATAGTTAAATTGGATTTTGTTTATCAGAGGTGTACAAAATTAAGGAAAAAGCAGTACATTTCCTTCAAAAAAAAAAAGTCTCACTCTTAAGAAGAACCATGTGAACAAAGGACCAGTCTTGGAGTCAAGTATACCTGAGTTCAAGTCCTTCCTCTGATACATACTAAGTGTAGGACTGTGGGTAAGTCTCTTGACCTCTTATTGTTCTTGGGCAAGCAATCCTCTTAGACAGTAAGTTCAAATGAGATGATGATCTTCATTAGTAGAGAAAGTATAAATGCCAGGAGTTTTGATGAAATAATAGGGTCAAATTGTTCCTGGTACTACCATCCTCTCCTCAGAATACTTTCTCTTACCAAGAAGTAGTCAAGGAGAACCACCTGGATTCAAATTCTGGCTCTGGCTCTTAACTATATGTATGATCTTTGACCAGTCCATTAGTTCCCTGGTCTTTGGTTTGCACATCCATAAAGGGAGTCAATTAAACTGGACGATCTCTAAAAGTCCCTTCAAGTTTTAAATCCCATGATTCTATCATCCTAAGATCCCTTTCAAATGATTCTGAAAGAAAAGATTGAATCTCCCTTTCAACTGGAAAATGGCTGGAAAAAAATTGTGGCATATAAATGTAATGATGTTGTGCAGTAAGACATGATGAATACGAAGAATTCAGAGAAAAGTAAGAAGAATTGTATAAACTAATGCCATAAACCAAAAGAACAGTATTCACAATAACTATAGTATTGTAGATGAAAATGATGTGGTATAGGTTCTGGGAATGCTCTTGAACTCTTCTGAATTTTTCCACTTAGTCTGGCTTTTTCATGCCCAAATCTGAGACCCTTAACCTAGCCAAGCCCCCCATTGTCTGTTACCTCCGAATTGCCTCCAGCAGCTTCTCACCCTTTATCCTATCAAAATTCCATTCTTTTGGTTCTATGGAATCTGACCCGTACTAACCCCAGTCTCATCAAGATCCCCTTTAGATATCTCCTCTAGTCAACCCAGACTACTACACCACCCCTAGATCCCTCCCACAGTCTTTCTTTATATAAGATCCATCTTGCCTCCTGGACGCTACTCCGATTCTATCTAGTCTGACAAAGGCTTAAGGTTCAATCTGGCCTGTTCCCATTAGCGATACAGATACTCAGGCTCCTTAAGAGTCTGCCCAAATATGGGGAATCTTTAATAAACTCTGTTTTACTTTGACAGAGAGAAGACTTGAGTCGAAGTCATTTGGCAGGACCCCGCATGTTGATATTTTGGGGTCTTGAGCACCCCTAAACCTAAACTTCAACAAAAAGGTCACTGAAGGAAGCTGAACTCTGAATAACTGAAAAACAATTAATGGTCCAAGATAAGAGATAAAAAAAACTACCTCCTCCTCCCTGAGGGCAGAGAGGCAGAAGACTAATCTTGAGGGCAGAGTGCTGTACCTCATGTCAGATGCAGTCACAGCATTAGATATTTTTGCTTGATTTGTTTTTGTTGTTGTTACAAGGGACAATTATAGGATTATAAATTATATAAGGGCCATTTGGGGCCATCTGGTCCAACCTCTTCATTTTATGAATGAGGAAACTGAGGCCCAGAAAGATTAAATGAAATGTCTGTATGAAGTAGTGTAGACCCCAAAACACCAACACTCCAGGTTCTGCTGAATGAATTCGACTCAAGTCTTCTCTCAGCCAAAGAAAAGCCAAATTTATTAAAAGTTCACCATATTGGGTAGCCTCTTAAAGAGCTTTGCTATCTGTGATGTTTGCATGGGGCAAGTGGGCCAGAGCAAGTCTGACACACAGTAAATCTGTGCTAGGTCATTCTATGGTGCTCTCACACTACATGGAGGGAAGATGGGATAGTTTATACAGAAAGGTTGTGGGAGGAATCTAGGGATGGTCTAGAGGAGGAGTTTGGGGAGGGTCTTCAAGAGTCAGATGAGGTCAGACTCCAGTAATGAGTAATTAAGGGAGAGAAGTTGCTGGAGGCTACCTGGAGCTGACAGACAATGATGGGGAGGATCAAGGGTGGGAAATTGACGGACAAAGCAGGGCTAAAGATTTGGGCAGAGCCACAATTTAAGGCCCATGGCCTCAGGCAAATGCCTTATATGGGAAGATTCAAGGAGAGCTCAAGGGGGTTCCCAGAGCCTGCACCTCATCATGTACTCACACAGGTAGTAAATAAGAGGTATGATTCCCTGATTCCAAACACAATGCTCTTTCTTCAGTTTTTCACTCACAAGACCAAGAAAATTTTCAGTAAAACTGTGGGGTTGTTTTTTTTTTGTAAGAATCTTGTGGGAGAGGGGTGGCTAGGTGGGGTGGTGAATAGAGCATTGGCCCTGGAGTCAGGAGGACCCGAGTTCCAATCCGACCTCAGACACTTAACACTTGCTAGCCCTGTGACCTTGGGTAAGTCACTTAACCTCAATTGCCCTGCCTTCCCCCTCCAAAAAGAAAAAAAAAAGAATCTTGTAGGAGAAATAAAGTTACTTTTAGGCCATCTTGATTCTGGGATGTGTAAATAACAGCCTTTATTTAGCTTTCACTTTACATCCTATTCTTTGCCTATAGTGATTCTGAACTTCAAATGATGATTCTGAGATATGATGAGGAGGAGTTTGTCCAAGTTTTGTGCAAATCCATTCCTGCTGTCTCTCCTTTGTGATTATGCACCAGTCAGCTTAAAAAGCCACATGTAGCTGATTAGGATTTATGGCTATAAAACAGAGGAGACTCATTGAATCATTCAGGGGATGGGACCACTATCTAACCCTCCATTACCCATTTGCTTTAACTCCCTAAACTAAACAGCCATAACTGTTATTTACAACTCACAGGACCTAGGATACACACAGTATGTTTCTCTGACATAGAGGGAGTATGGATTTCTTTTAACTATAACTATAATATGCCTTTAACCTATTAGTATTCCCTTTGTCTACAAGTAAAGGAAAGAATATAAGGCCAATTTCATGACAATAAACCATTGTCTTCCTGCAGGTAAAGTCAAATCTTTCCCCATTTAATATCTACTTCTGGTATAGGTCAGTAACAGTTTAAAATATACTGCAATGTGGAGTCACCAAAGATACATACATAAAAAAAATGCAGTTCCCTTAGGCTACATAGATTCACACAATTTCTGGCTTACCATTAAGTCAATAATGCCTTTCACTTGCTTAGGTATTATATGTTGTGGCCTTCAGGCAATGCACTTTAGGATCGCAAGGGAAACTCCCTGGTGTCTTTTCCTAAGCCTTCCCTTTCCTTCCTCCCACCCTCACCCCCCTTTCGGGCTCATTTACCTCTATATCAAACCAGAACCCAAGATGGCTTCTGAGCACTTGACAAACAAGTTCAAATCAAGGAAATTTCATAAGGGAAAAAAGAAAATTGTTGTTGAGATAAACAACGTGAAGGTAGAACCAGGTTCTGCTGGGAATTAATATGCTTTTCAGCTGCTTTTGCTCTGAGGAAGCTTTGTTTTAATTTGGCAAGATTTTTAAAGGTGGGTGGCTTTATGTTTTTTCCTTTTTGCTCATGAACCTGATTCCTATTTGGTGTAGAACAATAATTGTTGGCCAACATGTAGAAACTCAGTGATAAGTCAATATAAGTTGAAATGAATATGGCAGACTTGTACAATGGGTTGGCATTCCCCAACACCACCTCAGTCTGCAAAGAATTCAGCAAACTATGTCCTGTCATGTACAATAAGCATGTTCATATGGAGGAGAATTCTAGTTTGGTTCTGGGAAAGTGACTGGACAGGTTTGAATTCTGAATTATCATCTCTTGAAAAATCTTTAAAAAATTTATAACTGAATCCAAAACCTTAAGAAATTGAGTATTTTCTAAGAAGCAAGTCGAATTTAAGCACATTGAGGGCAGGGACTGTCTGGTATTTGTTCCTATGTCTCAAACCCTTAACATTCTAGAATTTTTTTTTTCAGGCAAACCTGTGATTTCAATGACATAGGGAATATCCACCAAGGAAACTCCCTCCACCAATATAGAGTAATACTTTTACTGCAACTTATAGTCACAGAGAGATACTTAGCACATATTAGTTACTTTAAAAATGACCTTTCAGTGGATGACTGACTGGCTGGTTGGTTGGTTGATTGGTTGGATGGATGATGGATGAACTTGGGCACAAAAAACTTGTGATCAAGTTTGAGCTCCTTCACATACTACTATGTGACCTTGAACAAGTCTGAGCTGTGTCTTCATCTGTAAAATCCTCCCAAAGTCTAGCACAAACTCACAGGCTTATTATGAGGAACAAATAAACTTTAGATGGAAGGGTTATTCAATTGACAGATCTTCTCTGATTCTTAACTCAATTTGAATGGAATAAGTACAAAAGAGAGGAGGCTGACACTCTGTGGTAAGTACACCTTGAGAATCATCTGTAGAACCAAACTTGGAACTTCTTATTCAAGTTATCAAGGATTTCAAGCATTATTCTGGCCTTCCTTCATTTGCCACTTTTAAAAAATCTTAATTTTATGGAAATTCCATTTTGCTTAAATCTTAGTCAACTTATAATTAATGCTACAAACTGCTTTCCTCACAAAGGAAATATGCTTAAAGTTCACATGTGACATTTTAGAGCTGGAAGGATCCTTAGAGTTCATCAAGTGCAATCTTCACATTTTATAAATGAGTAAACAGGCCCAGAGAAAGGAAGTAACTTAGGACAATTATAGAAATATGTTTTACATGATTGCACATATATAATCTATTTAAAATTCTTGCCTTTTTAAGGAGGCTGTAGAGGGAAGAAGAAAATTTTGTATGCAAACTTCTTTTTAAATGAATGTTAAATATACTATTAAAATAGTGAGGTGGAGGTTCCAATCACACATAAAGACAATTTTTAACATTTTTTATGAGATTTTGAGTTTCAAATTTTTCTCCTCTCCCCTCACATTGATGAGTATTATATAACCTAATGAGATGTAAAATCCCACGTTGTTATTTGCCCTAAGATGATAAAAAAAAATTTGATATAGGTTATTGTAATGCCATGCACCAGCAGATTCCCAAAAGAATGCTACTGTGAACAGCTTTTAGGGTTCAGATTACATGATATAGTGAACACTCTGTTTATTCCATTACACATCAAGACAAACATTCACAATATATCACAAAATAATATTCACAACATTACATCTTATCACAGAAAATGGCCACACAGTTTTCACTACAGTGGCCACAATATTTAGAACAAGGAACAAAAGAATAATCATCTGGTTTCCCTAAGGGGGAAACCCTCCTTACTTAATCATTCAATCAATTCACAATACAATACTCAAACTTCCACTCATGGGGCAAATCAGTAATCATTCAATCAATTCACAACAGAATAATCAAACTTCCATTCATGGGGCAACCATTAACTTAATCAGTCACTATTCTAGGTTCACAATTACTAAATATCATTAATCACAAACACAGTCATTAGAAACCCACACAAACCCTCCACCCCTCGGTGTCCAGCAAACTTCAATTTCCTCCAAGGGGAGGCCTTTTCTTCATCTTGACTCTGGGTGGTCTCTCTGATTCCCTGGATCCCCTTCCATGGTCCTGGATCCCTCCTGGATCCACCAGTCACCTGGATTCAGAAGCAGACAGCTCCCAGGTCCTTGTCCAGTACTCAGAGGTAGACAGCTCCCAGGTTTTGTGCAGTCCTCAGGGCAGCCCCTGGCACACATTGAAGTTCACAGGGTCCAGCACATCTCAAACCCTTCACCACTTCTCTTGCCTGGAACTCAAGGATCAGCCAGGCCATGAACAAACAAAGTCTTATCCTGGTCATGCTTCATGCCAGCACTTCAGCTGGCCCTAGGACCCAGAAGGAATATCAACCTTGCAGGAGGCCTTTCAGGCAAGCCCTTTCAGCCTTGCAGGAGGCCTTTACCAGATTCTGGTCTTAGGAAAACTCCATATCAGTTCTCAGTCAGCATCCAGATGCTGGGAGAGAAATTCTCTCTTTCCTTCTCTCTCTCTCTCTCTCTCTCTCTCTCTCTCTCTCTCTCTCTCTCGTGCTCTCTCTCTCACGAAAACTCCAACTCACTTCTTCAGTCCAGCAGCCCAGCTCCCAGATGCTGGGACAATCTTGCTTCTTCCAACAGGAGCCAACAGCCAATTCTGTCTCTGCCTCTGGAATTCTTGCTTATATACACACACTGGCCTCCTGTCTCAGCCAATCCCCTTCTTCCACCTCAACAGGGATGTTCATGCCTTCTCAACAGTGGGACAGAGTTCACACCTTCCATACTTAGCCCCAAGTCACTAAGTGCCAAGTATCTCCAAATTGATTGCTGTTACAATTATATATGTGCAATCATATAAAATATATTTCCATATTAGTCATGTTATGAAAGAAGGAATAGAACAAAAGAAAAAAAATCTATGAAAAAGTAAAAATAGCATACTTTGATTTGCCTTCAGATTCCATCAGTTCTTTCTCTGGATGTGGATGGCAAAAATTAAATACTATTTTTAAAAGTCAAAGGAAAAAAAAGAAGGGAAGTGACTTACTCAAGGTCACAAAGCTGGCAGAGGTAGGTTTAGAATCTTGGTCTCTTCCTCATTTCAGCCTCCTGGCTTCCCTGGTTTCCCTCAAGTTCTAGCAAAAGCCTACCTTCTTCAGGAAGCTTGTACTGATCTTTACTTCCAGTCTCTTTATTCTTTTATTTCCAGCCTCTCCTGTAGGTATCTTATTTGTTCATAGTTGTTTGTATATCGTCTCTCTCTTCAGACTGAGTTCCCTAAAAACAGGAATTGTCTTTTACCTTTCTTAGTATCCAAAGCACTTAACACAGCACCTGGTCAAAAAAAATTTCTACAAATACACACACACATATGTGTATATATACACACACATGTGTGGATATGTATATATGTGTGAGTGTGTATGTGTTGTGTGTGTATCTGTCTGTGTATATTGGCTGACTGATGGACTGACTACAAAATTCAAATGAATTCCAAACTCTTTTTCTTAAAAAAATTTAGGCAAAACCATTCACTGAGTCACTGATTTTATATTTTTTTTAAGTACTTTTCTTAAGATCATAAATCAGGTGCTCAAAAAAATATAGTTCTTCATCTTTAAAATGAGGAAGTGAGAATAAATTGTCTCTAAGGTTCCTTCAAGTTCTGACATTCTGGGATTGTAAGGTCTTAGAAATGAAATGAAAGTGAGATAAAATTTCTCCCAATACTAATCTATTTGAATTATAAATGAGGAAGATGAAAAATAACCATGTGGGTTTTTACCTCCCATTAGGTTATATAATACTCATCAATGTGAATTCTGATTCATTAAATCCTACTGGAATTAAATTTTATCTCAGTATCAGGAGGAGAGAGAGAAAAGATTATAGCCTCAATTCTTGGTCTTTAATTGAGAAATCTGCTTCTTCAGTTTTTCAAAGTTAAAATTATATAGCTAGAATTATTGTAGTTAGAGAGAACAATATGCAGAATTAAGCAGTAATGAAGGGCTTTGAAGAAGGAATGCATTGTTTCCATGAAGTTAAATTGTGCTGGCATCCTGTTTATTTGTCTCTATGTGTGCAACTATAGTTATAGTTTTAAATATACACATACATAAAAACTCCAAAGAGTCAAATTCTTTTTATGAGTTATTTATAAGCTCTAACCAATGGGACAGCCATATTTATCCAAACTGGAGAAAGGGTATCATAGAAGCTGAGACAAGGGCATAGACTCTGAGTTGCCAAAATCCAGGACTAATGGTGAGACTATCAGCAAAAGAATATTATCTCCAAAGAGTAAAAGTGTTGGAAATGGAGAATCAAAGACCAATCCTAGCACCTAGACCATGGAATAAGGTAAAAAAGAAACCAAACAGGGCCAGAATCTAAAGTCCTTGATATAAAGGTTTAATAAATTGATAAAATGACAGAATGTAATTCAGTAAGCAGTGTAAGGGCACAGCCCAGGACATCTGGAGACCTCGGTTCAAGTTCCAGCTCACCATTCATTAACCATGTGACTGTGGGCAGGTCTCTGAAACTTTTTAATACAAAGTCCTCATTTTATGTAGCAAATGAGGAAATGGAAGCCCAGAATAGTTAAGTAATTTGCCCAAAGCCACACAGGTAATAAATATTAGAGGTAGAATTTGAACCAAGTTTTTCCAATTCCAAAATGAAGACTGTGTTCACTATTTAAAAAACATTCTTTGTCTCAAGTGACAGGCTCTTTAAAACACCAGGCAAGGATAGGAAGAAGGGACATTTAATCAGACTCTCACAGTGTGCTCACTATGGAGAGGTTCTGCGTAATTTCACATGTTCAGCCTGTATTTGATTGCTTGTCCTTCCAGTGGGGATGGG
>CM053582.1:321495526-321515383 GCA_028627135.1 Pseudochirops cupreus | reverse complement strand
GTGATAAGGGGCTTAATGTCAGACAGAATAGAGAAGTGAGAACTGCCCCTACAGATGCTCCTGAACCATTGTATCCAAGTTTGTCACACCTTCAGGGGGACTCAGACTAAAGAAAGTGCTGGAACAGTGGAAGAGGTCAATGTGCTGAATTTGTGGCAGTGTATCAAGTCATTGGAATAGAGCAAGGAAGAGAGTGTCATATATTCTCCTGTGAATGAGGTTATGATAAGTGAGTCCATAGACTCCAGATGCACAGTTGACCCTATATTTGTCTCTTTTTGGCTTTTTGTCTGCTAAACTTGTTTGTGAGATTTTTCTGCCGGCTTGGTACCCTCCACCTGCAGATGCCTGATTGCTTAAGCCAGATGTCACCCCCTGTCCATGACTGTGATGTGCCACTTCTGGACCTGGCATCAACCAAGTTTCAGATGACTGCTAAAGAACCGACCTTTCAAATGGGACCGCCCAGACCTAGCATTGACCAAACTCCGGATGACAGCTAAAGAACTGAACTCTTGAATGGGACCTCTTGGAGCAGGGACAGTTGTATGTCCAATTTCAGCTTGAAGTAGCTTTGGAGAAGAGACCTTCATCCCTTATCCCAAGATTTTGAGCCCCATTAGTTCAAGGGGGGAAGGACAGGGTGTTGTGTCCAAGCCCCCACCCTAAGCCATTATTTTATGTGCAAAGTTTTTCTGTTATCCCTGTTACGTTGTTGCAAAGTTCTGTTGATACCAATTTTTCCACCAGTTATCCCTAAACTCTCATTTATTGTTAAGGTATTTTTGCTATGTAAGGGACATGAAAGATCTTGAGGCCAAATGTAATAGGAATGGGAATTTGAAGATCTTCCCTGCCCCTTAATAGACCTGCAGGGGGGTTGGGGGGGGGGAGTTTGAAGACCTCCCCTGCTGTGAAAATAAACTCTGCCCCCTTGAGCCCACAGGAAGCTTCCCTGCTGTGAAGATAATCTCTGCTCCCTGATAGGCTGAATGTAGACACATGGAGCCTGCAGTAGGAGAAGTTTGCTGAGCAGATGCAGAGTCCACAGAGAAGCTGGTAGAGAGCTAGCCAGACAGTTGGAGACAGGTGGGGACAGAGAAGCATAGAGAGCTTTGTGAGTAAATATTGATTTTGTATTGGTTTGTGGGAAGGCTAAAGGGTGCTGTGACTCTCAGCATTATTATGGCTTCTGAATATCTTTGGTACTATGATAGAATCAGCTTACTGGTTTTGGGATTTGGTTTTCTGGTGTCTAAATAAATCCTTCAGTTTTATCCTTTATCTGGAGAGTCTGGCATATTTTGTGATCGAATGTCGTGCGATAGTTATAGTCACGGTCTTTATTGTGATCATGGGTGCTGTAAATATTGCATTGGTGCTACAGTGTGGTAGGGTAGGTTGTGGTAGGGACATTTAGGAGGTCATGAATCTAACATAGGTATTTTATTGTCCTAATTTTCCCATAAAATGTGGACAGAGTAGCATCACTGCTGCTATTTACCCCAGGCATAAGAGGAAAAAAAATAGATCATTTACATCCATTCTGATACACCATTTAATTTTTTCCCTGCTATATTCTTGTCAGTCCTTACATATGCCATTGACTTATGGCACTGAGTCAGTGGTCTTAAACTTGAAACTTTAGGCTGGGATTAAAAGCTCCGCATTTTGTCTTCTCACTTTACACACTATGTAAAGAGCAACTGAATTTCTGATCTCACAAAAGTAGCCCTGTTCCATGGCAGATCAAATGCAGCCAGACTGCAATCTACTTCATACCACAATGCTGGATATCTCTTTCCTTCACTGGGTTTATTTCATCCAGCAAGAAAAAAAAACCCCAAGCATTAAAGGCAAATGTTACATTCCAGGCCTTTTTCTTCTTCCTTCTTCTTTTTTTAAACCCCCATGTTGTTTATGGGCAAGATTAAGATTCTTGGCTCTTGAGTAAAGACCTCTCACATTTATTTGTTTTAGGAACATGTGCGCTACATTTGTTTCCTAGGATGCAAATGGCTTGGGCATGTGGTGACTTAAACTCTTTGCACCAAGAGAATTTAGTAAGACTCAGATCCTTGGCATTGTATTTTTATAGCTTTATGGGAAGGAACATAGTAATTAATGTCTCTATCTTTTTATTGTTTTGTTTGTTTCAAACCTTATCTTTGGGCAGCTTTTCCTGGTTCTTTCTGAAATGTTGCTCCAGCTGACACACTTCATGAAAATGGTGTTTTACAAGGGAAAAATAATAAATGCCAAGATAGCATCTTTGTAATGCATCTAGTATTGACATATCATATGTAGTGTTGGCATATTACTCAATAAGGATGAGCCTTTTGGGCCTATATTTGGAATTTTGAAATTATAGAGAGTGAAGTTACGAGATTATTCTCTCTTTCCTGATTGCTTCCTCAACAGACACAGTTGAGACCTCAGAATATACTCTCCGGCATGAATATTCAGCCAAAGCTAAGGTCTGTTATCTCTGGTGATTGCCAATCCTTGGCATCCAGGCTGTCTCAAGAATCAGTTCTGAATCCCTGAAACTCCATAGAGACCAAGACAAAAAGAATGAGACCTATTCTTTGAAAAAAGGGAAAAGAAAGCCTGGCTCCCATGTGCTGCCAGATAAAGGTCCATGTTATGATTAATCCAAAAAGTGCTTCCCTAGAAATTTATGTCAGATGAAGTTCTTCACTACTGCCAGTAGTCTGTAGTGGGGGTCAGTGAAGCGTATCTCATTCTGTTGCATACACTTGTCACGTCCACATCACCACTTTTTCCTTGCTGTAGGCACAGGATGTGGCCCCCAGTGGGCAGCATTGGAGGCTGTTCCCCAGTTTCTCAGCTGAGCTGTCCTTACTGGTCTCTCCTACAGCTGCCTGGAGGATGGGCAAGAGACAGAACAGCTGTCATTGTCAGCAGCAACATAAAATGAGTGTTTCTAGAAATTTTCTTGTCAGGGCCATTTTGTATAACATTAAAACACACACATACAAATTTTCAAAATACTTAGACTCAGTACTATCAAGTAGACCCTGGAGGTTATTTCACTTCCCTTGAAGGCCAGCAGCCAACCTCAATTTTTTTAAAGATCAGATATAAGTGTTGGGCCATAAGAAAGACACAGTGTTCGTGATATCCTCATGTCCATCACCCAGAATGAAGATCTAAAACAAATAAAGAGACTTTGCAAAGCTGGTTGCAAGTAGAGAGTGAGAAATGACCAATAGATATTTCTTCTAAACTTATCCACCTAATTAAGATGGAAGTCTTTTAAATAGGAACTAGAGAGTTCTTATCCACTATTTTTTATGATTTTCCTCATGAGTATTGAATCCAAATTGCAGGTGCTTCATGTGTATTCTATTTTTAGGGTGCTTCCATTTTGGAAGTAGAATGTGGGTGGGGGTAGAAAAGGCAGGATGCTTATTTACAAGTGGATCCCTGTACAGATCCAGTGCTCTGTGGGTATTAGAGTAATACTGTGAGATATAGGTAGCTATCTTCCCACACCATCGCCATAAATTTATTAAGCTGAATTAAAGAAAAAATGTAATGTACTTAATAGTATATTATAGGCAACTAAGGTCACAATGGATAGAAAACTGGACTTGGAGACAAGAAGACCTGAGTTCACATCCAGCCTCAGATACTAACTAGCTTGTTTGACCAAATCATTTAATTTCCATCTGCCTCAGTTTCTTCATCTGTAAAATGGAAATAACACCTCCCTACTGAGAAATATTTCTAAAATATTTAAAGTTGGGAATTAATAAAGGTGGGAATTCAACAAATGTTGTGTCTGCTACTGTGTGCCAGGCCCTGTATCAAGTGCTAGATATTAGCTATTAATGATAGGAATAAAGACTAGATCTATGACTTTATTAGTATAAGAAGCTCTCAACCAATATAAGTTGGCACCTTCTTTATGATTAAAATCTTAGAGAGTTGTCCAGAGTGCTAAAAGGTTAAGTGATTTGCTCAGGGTCACACAGATGGTATGCATCACATAGTCCAAAAACAGTTCACCTTGAAGTAACACCCGATGGCTTAGTCAGTTCAACAAAAGCAAACTTATTTGCTCGCGCACCCTTATATATGCATATGTACACAATTATGCATGGGTATTATGCTCACAAGCACATGTATTAACCACTAAAATTTTACTTTGATGTGTCATTGTGCTATGAATGTGACCTTACTCTGTGCTCCCAGAGCACAAACTCTAGTGATTCCTGCCAAGGTGAAAGGTGGAAGGTAAGGGCATGAGCATCTGTGTGGTTCCTGCCATGTATCAGCCACATGGTGCTAAGCACCTTCTCAATGGTATCTCACTGAAACTTCACAACCACCCTACAAGGGAGATACTGTTATCTCCATTTTACAGTTGAACAAACTGAGGCAGACAGGAGTTAAGGTACTTGCTCAGGGTTACACAGTAAGTGTTTGAAACTGGATTTGAACTTATCTCTTCCTGACTCCAGGCTGAGCCCTCTAGTTACTGTGCCTTCTAGATGAAAGGATTTCAAGCTCAGAATTAACCACATATCTGTCACCTGTTGACTAACCAAGGTTACTTTGGCCAGGTGGGTCATCAGGAAATGGTCCACCATGGGATGGTCAGGCTGACTCATGAAATTATCTCCTAATGGACCTGGACTGTTCCAGGGGATCTGTCTGCCACGACATGGAAAGCACAATTCCTGTTAAGCATCGAAGGATAAATAAGTGTCACATTTCTATTGTTTCTAATGTGTGTGTGTCAGAGAACTCTTTGTAGAGCCTCAGATTATAATTACACTGAGGGCAAGGATTAAGGTTAACAAAAAACTGTACAAACTTCACAAAGATCTCCATTTTGGATCTTCACCAACTGTTGAAGATGCTTAGAATAACGTGTCAGATATCTAAGCCACAACAGCTTGCATGCATTCTGATAAGAACGAGTTCACTTTTGCATATTGCTTTAAAATTTGCAGAACATTTTAATTTGATGCTCACAACAATGCTATGGGGTATTATTATTCCCATTTTATTAGTGAGGAAAGTGAGACTCAAAGAGAATATTAGTAATAATTAATAATAATGGCTAGCATTTATACAAGACTTTAAGGTTTGCAAAGTGCTTTATAAATATCTCTTTTGATTCTTATAACCACTCTGAAATATAGGTGCTATTATAATTATCTTTATTTTACAGATGAGAAAATTGAGGCAAACCAAGGTTAAATTACTTGCCTAGGGTCTCATATAAGTGTCTAAGATCCAATTTGAATGCAAGTCTTCCTAACTCATGGCCCCATGCTCTGCCCATTTTTCTACCTGGATGTCTAATACTAATCATATCAGACAATTCGTTTTAGAAACACAATTGAAAACTAGATCTTTCTGCCTATGCATCCAGAAGTAAATCCATCATACCAGCCTGTAAATGACATAACTACAGGACATACTCAAATGTGCTTCTAGCTAAAATAAACAAGCAAACTCATGTGTTATATGAAGGGAATGATGATGGCACCTAACTTGCAAGTTTCATTGCAATATGTATAAATATGGTGATTTTCTGTGATAATTATGAGATGATGTGACTAAAAGTGAGATACAACAAAGATGTTAAATAAGGTTTCTGGCTATATTTTTGGTGCATTTCTTTCCTGGACACTATTACTGTTTAGCCAGGGCCCATCTGTTCATCTGGCTATGTGTCATTTGTACTAGAGCATGGGAGAAAGAGACAAATCTATAACCCATTGAATGAACAGGAAAGGAACCATAGGGAGACAGCTTTGGAATGGAAGGAATTTTAGAAGTCATTAAATCCAGCCCCTTCATTTTACAGGAAGCTGAGTCCCAGAGAGAAGACGTTTCTTGACTGGAGTCATAAAGCTTGTCTGAGGTAGGATTCAAAATCTGGTTTTCCTGATATCAGACTAGCACTGTATCATAATCCTGATCCAATTCTACCTAGATGTGCTATGACTTCAATCCCCTTCTGAATTAGGCCTGAACCTTACCTCTCTGGGTGCAATATTCTGCCACTCTTGGGCCTTGGTCAAACTTAAACTAAACAGAGAAGGGAAGTTGGGAGGTCACTGATGGACCTGGTAAAACCTGGGGGAAGACAAAAAGACAGAGATAAACCCTTCATGGTAGAGGAAAGAAATTCGGTTCCAGGATAAATTCCAGGGAAATAAAGCCAAGGATGAATTTCACTCCCAGGGGTAAAGAAGATGGAAGCAGGACATGCCTAAAGGGTATCTGTAGGTGACATGACATTAGCCACCATCCCCACACATCCCTAAACACACGTTCATCTGGACTACACCTTCCTTTTTCTGCCAGTCCCTACTCTCGTTCTCACAAACATGCACCAAAAAGAAATCACAACCATAAAGTCCACAGAGACGCAGTGGAATGAAAATATTTCCCATGTAAGATAGAATCATGTTTCTTAAGTAATTTAGTTATTCATTATTAAAGTCACTTCACCACTCCATGCTGTAGGAGACGGTTTTCATGTATTTCAAATATAAGTTCCTGAAGAGTAGAAATTCTTGACATTCCCAGCCTTCTCCCCCCAGCGTTGATCAAATAGTACATGTTTAATAAATGACTATGAATTAATTTATTATCATGCTGGACAAAATAGATATGTACACGGAAATATAAACAAACAAATAAGCAAATAGAGTAAATACATAAATAGATGAATGAAGAAATGAACAGATGAGTGAATAAATAGATAAATTAATGAATGAATGAATGGATTCATCATCTGGTGGCCCAATCTCTATTAATAAGACTCTATGAACTTATTTAGGCTGGCCTTCAGTAGGATGGAAAGGATGGTTGAGTAGATAGAGCATTAGATTTGGTGTATGAGGAATGGGTTTACTCCATAATAATCACTTAAGATCTCCTGACCTGAGTTTGCAGTTGTATAAAATTAAATTGACTCTAAGATTCTTTTCAGCTCTAAACCTAAAATCACAAGATGGACACAAAGTGTCACATGATTTCAGATGTAGATTTGTATTGCTGAGAGATAGTAGGCACATGATTAATACTGTTTGATTATCAAGCGAGGGGTCAAATGAGGCTTACCATAACTGCACAAAAATCATAGAATTCATTGAGTCTCTAAAGTAAGAGCTCTTCCAATTTCCCAGTGCCGGTAGGTTTTCACTATATTTCCAAGTCTACTCAAAGATTATTTGACCCAATTAAACCAAAATGTGATCTCTTAGGAATAGGTAGTACTTTCTGGTCCCATTTGACGAGTTGGAAACAAGTCTTGAAAAGCTGAGTAACACTCCAAAGATCACCCCAAAATTAAGCTAATGCACAGCTTCCTAATCTCTCTAGCCTCAGAATGATTCACATGGTTCCTTCTTTACATCGTGGGACAATTTAACTGTCAGATTTACTATGATTTTTTTCCTCAAGGAAGTTTTAAGTATGAGTATTGAATATTCATTTTTTTGTTCATCTTTCCACATTTGGCTATCTGAAGGGAATCTAGGGAAAAATTGTTTAACTCAATGCACATTTTTAGGACAGCATATCATTATTATTATTATGCAAAATATAGTACAGATGAACCCAAACCAGGATACTTTTTTAAACTGAAATAGAAAATCTTTCCCAAATGGTAAACTCTTAGTAAAACCAACATGTATATTTAGCAAAATCCAATCTTATTTACTCCAAATGTATATTTATCCCAAAGCCAGTATATTTTAAGTCAAACCAAAAAACTGCTTATCTTAACCACTGTTGTTGTATTTTAACCAATACATTTTCTCCAAAATGATACTCTATACTATTCTAGTTTTAGTACCAGCAAATAGAATATATTTAATTAAAGTGGTTCTAAATCAGTAGGATTAGAATCACATAAAAATAGAACTATTCCAAAAGAAAAAAAAAGAACCAATAACAACCACAGGCAATAATACCACTCAATAAAAGAGCTAAACAAAATAGTGGGTTCAGTACCGCCAAAATCAACTTGAAATGCAGCAAAATACTTCTTTAGGCTCCCCTAAGAATCCAAAAGATCCTGAAATGCCATTCCTTCTTTTTTCTATCCTCGTTTCTATATGTCTTCACCAAGATCATGTAAATAATGCAAGAGAAGACTAAACAATTTATGATTTTTAATAACAACATTTTTGTTTTATTAAGAATAACACTTTTCTTAATAGAATTATCTGGGTTAGGAGCAACAGGGAAGAGAAGCCAAGGCAAAGCAAGGCAAGGTATCAGACATCCTGCTAAGTACTTTGAAAATAAAATTTCACTTGATCTTCATAACAACCCTGTAAGGAAGGTATTATTATTGTCCCAATTTTATGATTGAAGAAACTGAGGAGAAAAGAGTTAAGTGTCTTGCCCAAGATCACACAACTCACTGTCTGAGGCTGGATTTGAGCTCAAGTAGGACTTCCTGTCTCTAGGCTCAATGATCTATCCACTGTACCACCTGGCTATATATATGTGTGTGTGTGTCTGTGTGTACATAGTTAGAGAAAGAGTATAATCTAGAGAAAATCCATTGTCTAGAGTGATTTTACAATTTTTACCTCAAATATCTGTTTTCTGATTCTCTTCTCAGTTCCTTGTATACTATCTTCCATCTCTATTATGTTTTTAAAGCTGCTCTCAAAGGTCACCAAAGTTTTTTCTTCTTCTTTTTTTTTTTTTAGCATTAACAAAAGGAAGTTTGTTTAACAATGGTATGGAAAGGATATTCAGCAATGACACAGCATTGATGCAGTTTGTCGCAGCTTCTCTGCCTTAAAGTTAACAATGTTGCTACACTGGTCAGAAGTCTGTGTACAGTCTGAATGAGGAGACTGATTTCTCTAGTGCTGCCTTTTGTATTTAAGCCACCAGAAAACTATGTCAATGGTTCAGGCCTTAGTCCTCTGGACCAGTTAAGTGTCAAGGATAATTTCCGTACCTTTTAAGGCAGTGGTTCTCAACCTTCCTAATGCTGTGACCCTTTAATACTCATATGTGGGCGTATATGCATGTGGGTGGACCCACCTGGAGACAGATAGAGGAGTCATATCTTGGTTCCTAAGACCATCAGAAATATGTGTTTTCTGATGGTCTTAGGCAACCCCTGTGACCCCTGTGAAAGGGTCATTCGACACCCAAAGGGGTCACGACCCACAGGTTGAAAACCACTGTTTTAAGGAAAAATAAGCCTAGTCTACATAGCAGAGGGCCTTAGAAAAAAGCTAGTCTAGCCTACATGACAGAGACCCTAGAAAAAAGTACTCCTACTAAATGTCTACATCCAGGTCTGTATTACCAAAATATACCAGCCTCCAAGTCAATCTCCTTTCATTCTCAGTACCTGACTAACCGTCTTCCTCTCTACTTCTATTTAAGTCCTCAAACTGGAGGTCTTCAATATGTATGCTGATGACCCACCAACAATCTCTTAATTACTAAATACAATGACATTTTTTCACTTCTCATTCTTCTGTAACCTCTATTTTGAGGAAGTACCCAGTCCAGGCATCCTTCATTTTCTGGACTTCATTACCATCCCTCTGTCCTTTGGCCTCCTTTTCCACTTGATGAACTCCTCTTGGAACCTTGATTTTAAGGAAGGACCCAGACTCGCTATGCTTCCTTTGTATGGGCACCTCCCTTCCACCATCTCTCCACTTTTTCATTCCCTTTTAGATTTTATCTTCCCCCTTTAGAATGTTAGCTCCTTGAAGGGACAAGCTGCATTTTTGCTTGTGTTAGTACGCCTAGTGCTTAGCAAGTTTCTGGCACATAGTAAGCACTTAATAAATGTTTGGATGTCTCTATAGCATTTGACATTGCTGACCACTCCCTTTTTCTGTATGTTCCATCCTCTATTTATTTTAGTTACACATTCTGCTGTGGCCTTCCTCCTGACAATCTTTTTCATTCTTATTTGTGGGATTATTATTCATGTCCCTCTCCCTATGCATAACTGTGCCCTCAAGGTTTTGTCCTTGGTCCATTTGTCTCCTCTTTCTCTACATCATTCCCTTAAGACCTCATCAGCTGCCATGAGATCATTTATCATCTCTATACAAATGACCCAAGAATCTACATATCTCTAGTCCTTGTCACTCTCCCTAGACCTTCTGCACCACCAATTGCCTGGTAGACCTCTCTATCTGGATATCACCTCTTTAAAAATATTCTGGTTTGAGTTCATCTAAATTTTAGTTTATATCATAATAACAATGAGATATTAACTTAGAAATATTCACTGAGATGGACTTTTCTACATGTATGTAACATCGGCATCTCAAATACACTATGTCAAGAATTGAACTCATCGTCATTCCTCCTAAGACCTTTCCTCCTCTGAACTCCTTTTTCTGGAGAGAATTTTTCCAGGAACCCAGTTTTACTATCTAGGAGTCATTCTTGACTTTTCATTTCCCTTCATCACACTTCCCACCTTCACATATTTAATCTGTTTTTTAAGACTTGTCAATTTCCATATCTTTCTTATCCATCCCCTTCTTTTCACTCATTCTACAATGATTATAATTCAGACCCTCATAACCTCTCACCTAGTCTCTGCACTAGCCTTCTGATTGCTTTCCTTTACTGTAATCTTTCACCTCTCAAATCCATCCTCCACACAGTTGACAAACTAATATTAAAAAAAAAAAGCAAGTCTAAACTTGTCACTCCCTTGCTCAAGAAGCTTCAATGACTCCCTTTGGCCTCTAGGTTAAAATGCAAACTTATTTGTTTGTCATTCAAAGCCTTTCATAGTCATATTCCAACCAATCTTCTTAGTCTGGTTATAAATTACTGCCCCTTATATACTTTCTATTCAGCCAAAGTGACTGCTGAACAAAGTAGGGTTAAATGCAAAGTTTTTCATGTGTGATATTCCACCCCCTGCCTCCATGACTTTGCACACCATCCCTCATGTCTGAAATGTTCTCCTTCCTCACCTCTGATTCTTGGAAGTGTAAGGGTCAGCTCAAGAGCCATCACTTAGAAAAATTCTAATGATCCCCTAAAAATTACTTTATACTTATTTTGTACATCTTATATTTATTTATCTGCATTTGTGCTGTATCTCCTCAAGCAGAATATAAGTTCATTGAGAACATACATCCTCATTTTTTGTCTTTTTATCCTTAACTCCCACCATAGTGCCTGATATAGAATAGATGCTAATAATAAATGCTAATTGCATGAACGTAGTTGTTCATTAATAATAATTACATTAGAATGTAAGCTCCTCAAGGGTAAAAACTGTTTCTTTGTACTTGTACCCCCAGTGACTGGCACATGGTAGACATTTAATAAACTGCATATTGACTAATTAATAATGAAATTAATAAAATTGATATTAACAATAACAAAGTGTTTGCCTTGTAATAACTCATATTTACAAAGCATTTTACATCTATTTTCTCATTTGATCTTCACAACAACCCTGTGAGAGAGTTGTTTTAATATGCCTATCACTTTACAGATAAGAAAATTGAGACTGAAAGAATAAATGATCAAGATTACCAAGCCAAAATTCTAATTCAGGTCTTCTGACCCTAAATCTACTCATCTTCTCAACACATCATCATGCTTCTTTCCATTTAAACTTTTCTGCCTCTCCATTTCAAATTATTTTTAAGTCCTCAAAAGAAGAATAACTTTTGGTTCATGGAAAAATTAATTTAAGTTAAAGCAAGACACAGACTTTGTACAAATAATCTGTATGTTTCTGTTCAAGGGACCTCAGGTGACATCTACTCTATCAGAATATTATGACTTAAAATTTTCTTTCTAAAACATTTCTATGTATGATTCATAGAACAAGCAGATAATTTATAAGAATGTTGACTTATGGGCAATATGGCCACAGACATGTAAACATGCACACAATACATACACAAAAACACACACACATACATCTGGCTTCTTCCTGCCAATGTATTATTTGTCAACTCCAGGATTATCTTCTTTATCTAATGCCCTATCTCCCACCACTGAGCATCTTATTCTCACACTATTCATTCCTGATGGTCTGAGCACCTCTTCCACACAACCTAATAATTCCTTTTCATTCAGAGACCTATCTGTAACTGGTCAGAACTCTGCTCACCAACATTTTCTCTATTCAATTTCAATCAGCTTTGTGTCTTCTTGAAGCCGCTTCCTTTTAATAAGAGCCAGTGATTTTAAGGTAAAGTAAGTAACTTGCAGAGGAGCATCTCCAGAAGATAGTTGTAGAATACTCAATAATTCCTGGAGAATGCCAAGTCACAGTGTGTCCATACTGGATTCGAGGAATTGTGAGAAGTTGAGGATTTACAGTTGTCTTTCATACAACCCTTGATCAAGCAGGGACTTGATCTGAATCAATGAACTAAACTGACCTCTAAACTGAAGCTAAATATTCAATATTTACCATAAATAATTTAGCTAAATATATGGAAAAAATGCTTTAAATATGTAGATGACAAAGTAGTATACTAATACCAGATACAACAGAATCAAAATTTGAAAATGTATTAACAAATTGGAATTCTGAACCAAAATTAACCAAATTATATTAAAGAAGGTTAAATTGCATTTGGGTTCAAAAAATAAATTACAAAACTAGAGAATGGAGGAAAGTTGGCTTGGTGGAAGTATATGTCAAAAAGTTCTAAGGATCTTAATCATAAGCTTGTTATGAATCAATTATATCATGTGGTTCATATCAGTAATAAATTTTTGTTAGAAAAATGAATGAATGCTACTCTTTTTAAAAACTCAAATTATCTGAAATTGTATTAATAGTGTCATACCACTATATCGTGTAGCTCCATTGCATGTAATAGTACACCCAAATTATAGGGAATGGTGTTCCAAATATATAGTAGTCAGAATTCATGTCGTGCATTGTGTCCACTTCTTGTCACCACATTTTAAAAGAAACATTGATAGTCTACAATCAGTTCTGGAAAAGATGACCAGGATGGTTAGGGATCTGGAAACCATTCCCCATAAGAAATGGTTAAAAAGGCTGGTTTGCTAATGAGGCAAAGACTTAAAGGAGCCATGGTGAACATGAGTAATTGGGGGATATTTGGGGTAGAGCTATAATGTAGAAAAGGGATCAGGCTTGTTGTATGTTTCTACTGAAAACTAGAATGAAATAAATGTAAAAATTAGGAAGCTACAAATTTTAATTCAACATTACATGTTTATAATAGAAAGACATCATAATATATATGTGTGTATATATACACACGTCTGTATATACATATGTCTGTATATACACACATCTATGTACATACATATGTTTGCATGTGTATATGTATGTATATACACACATACTAACCACCAATTCATCCCACCAGTAAAATTCATAGTACCCAGAGAGGTAATATTCATTGTATAAAATGTATCTTGTTTTACCTGAATTATTATTTCTAGGGATCATACAGTAGATGGTTGTTTCTAACTTCCAAATCCTCAATAGCATTCTTCTAGAATTTCAGCATGTATTTCTTCACATCCTTACTCCAACAAATTGACATTTCCCTTCCACCCCCATACCTGAGTGCATAGCTTTTCATTTCCTTTGAAATTGAGAAGAGCCGTATATTCTTCTGTTGGATGTGAGTGGCATGAATAAGAGTACCAAATGAGTAGAAAATAAGTGGTGCCCATAAATATAATACTTTTGTTCATAAATCCTTTCAAAGTAAAATGGCTTGAACAGTCAAACCAACAGCTTCATTTTACCCACTACTGAATTCAGAATATAAGGAGGTTTTCATTCTCAGGACTGTAATATATTCTTTGTCTTACTACAACATTTTATAGGTTAGTCATGGAAGAAATTCCACTTTTCACAGTCCTAAGATAAAGACAAACTTTAGGATACTGTCCAGCAACTCACATGTAAAATGACAGCAAGGGTATTGATAAGATTTGTATACTTGATTTACCACATATGAATCTGTGTGGGTTTGTATGCATTAAATCTTCTTAGATCAGTCAATAAATGTCCTTGGGTATCTACTGTATGCAGAGTACTGCCCCTGGTACAATAGTTAAGGAAGTGAAACTTATATAAATATAATACCTTAAGAACCTTAACAAAACAAAATTTCACTGAAGGCAAATTAATATCATAGATGTGACACCCCCTTGGAAATACATAAGATGTATTTTGACTGCTTCCTGCTCTGAGGTGGAGGGTGGAGGGAAGAGTCTTTATTATTCATTGACAAGGGTCTGCTACATGGAAATTAATTGCATAGGATCTGAACCCAAAGTAAAAATGTAATGAATTTGAGATGAGGTTAATCAGTAAAGAACCCTGATTTGTGAAGCTGGCTTGTGGAGTTGAGTTGTGAAGGATTTAAGGGGCACAGTATGATGAAAAGACTGAGGAGGGCTCTCTAGAGGAAGAAAATAATATACAAAGGTAAGGATTTGTGAATGAACAAGTCTGTAAGGCACAGCAAGATCAATTTAACAAAAGTCAAAGGAAACAAGTAAAGTGTTTTCTGGTCCAGTCCTGACTCAGACTGGTCCTGTTGGTCAAACCTGAGATTGGAATGAAATGGGATACCTGTAGACCATTTAACATTTAATATAAGATCTACTAACAGTAGGCAGAGCCAAGATGGTGGAAAAAAGCCAGGAAGTTTCCTGAGCTTTAAAAGAATGATGGAGTGACAGAACCGACAAAAAGAAGGAGTGAAACAATTTTCCAGCAAGATGACTTAGAAGGACTTCAGAAAAGGTCTGTCTCACTTAGATAGAAGAGAAGCACAGCTCAGAGCAGGCAGCGTCTGGGTGAGCCATCTTTGGCACAGCATTGATCAGCAGCCAAGGCCCTGTGGTCCCTACTTAGCAGGCCAGTACACAACAGGACAGCTATGAGGTCTGTAGCCCCAGTGCAGCAGACAAACTGCCAACACAGAATTGTAGGCAAAACAGGCATAACTAGGTTGAGCCACCCCAGCAGAATGTGCAAGCCACCAACCCTGGAGGTCCCAGCACAGAAAGTCAGCGAGAAGGCTCCTACATCAAATGCAAGAAGCTTGGAACAATGCCTCTTGCACCACAGGAGCAGAGATCAACTTTAAAAGTCACAAAAAGGTTGGAAATGAGCACCCCAAAAGAGTCCTAATCATAGGAAGCTATTATGGCAACAGAGAAGATCAAAACACAACTCGGAAGAGGATAACAATGTCAAAACAACCTGCATGCAAAGCCTCAAAGAGAAATATGGATTGAACTCACACCCAAAAAGTCCTCTTGGAAGAGCTCAAAAAGGGTTGTAAAAATCAAACAGAGATGTAGAAGAAGAAATGGGAAAAGAAATGTGAATTATGTAAAAGAATCATGAAAAAAAAAGACAAGAGCTTAGAAAAGGAAGCACAAAAGCTGACTGAAGAAACCAACTCCTTGAAAAACAGAATTGTCCAAATGGAAAAGGAGGTACAAAAGCTCACTGAAGAAAATAATTCCTTAAGAATTAGAATTGGGCAAGTGGAAGCTAATGACTCTATGAGACATCAAGAATCAGTCCAACAAAATCAAAAGAATGAAAAAATAGAAGAAAATGTAAAATATCTCATTGGAAATCTAAATGAACTGGAAAACAGATCCAAGAGAGATAATTTGAGAATTACTGGACTACCTGAAAGCCATGATCCAAAAAAGAGCCTGGATGACACCTTTCAAGAAACTATCAAGGAAAACTACTCTAATATCCTAGAACTATAGGATAAAATAGTTATTGAAAGAATTCACTGATCACTGCCCGAAAGAGACCCAGAAATGAAAACTCCAAGGAATACTGTAGCCAAATATTTAGAACTATCAGATGAAGGAAAAAAATACTTCAATTAGCTGGAAAGAAACAATTCAAATATCTAGGAGCCATACAATCAGGATTACACAGGACATAGCAGCTTCTACATTAAAAGATCAGAGGGCTTAGAATATGATATTCCAGAATGCAAAAGAACATGGATTATAATCAAGAATCATCTACCCAGCAAAATTAGGCATAATCTTTCAAAGGAAAAAAATGGATAATCAATGAAATAGGGGACTTTCAAATTTTCATGATTAAAAGACTAGAGCCAAACAGAAAATTAATTCTTCAAATACAAGACTCAAGAGAAACACAAAAAGGCAAACAGGAAAGAAAAAAAAACATGTTATTCAATAAAGTCAAACCAGGGGTGAGGAATCTGCAGCTTCAAGTCCACATGTGGCCCTCTAGGTCCTCAAGTGTGGCACTTTGACTGAATCCTGTGATTGGATGTGTCCTTGAGGTCACAGGTTCCCCAACTCTGGATGGTTTACTTCCCTACATGGGAAGATGATACTTATAACTCTTCTGAAATGTGTCTCTATTTAGGCAGTTAAAAGGAATATAACTAGACAGAGGGTGTGGATATAGGTTGGCTTTGCTATGGTGATATTAAAAAAATAAGGGGTAAAAAAAGGATTATACTGGGAGAAGAAGAAAGAGGGAGGCAGAATGGAGTAAATGGTATCACATGAAGAGGTGTGAAAGACCTATTACAGTAGATGGAAAGAAGGGAATGGGGTGAGCATTGTTTAAACCTTACTCTCACTGGATTTGGCTGAAACTGGGAATAACAGACACACTCAGCTGGGTACAGAAATCTACCTTACACTACAGGGAAGTAGGAACGGAAGGGGAAAAGAAAAGTTGGGGACTGATAGAAGGAAGGGCAGGATGAGGGAGGTGGTGGTCAGAAGCAAAACACTGGAGAGGAGGGACAAGGTGAAAGGAGAGAGAGAAAACTATTAACAGAGGAAAATAGTATGGAAGGAAATACATAGTAATCATGACTGTGAATTGTGAATAGGATGAACTTCACCCATAAAAGAGAAGCAGAGAACAGAACTGATTAAAAACCAAAATCCTATGATATGTTCTTTACAAGAAATATGTTTGAAGCAGATATATAGAGTAAAGGTAAAAGGTTGGAACAGAATATATTTTGCTTCAGCTGAAGTACAAATAGCAGGAGTAACAACCCTGATATCAGACAAAGAAAAGGCAAAGATAGATCTAAAAGAGACAAGGAAAGAAACTATACCTTGCTAAAAAGTACTATACACTAAGAAGTAATATCAATACTAAACATATATGCATCAAATGACAAAGCATCCAAATTTCTAAAGGAGAAGTTAAATAAGTTACAGGAAGAAACAGATAGTAAAACTATATTAGTGAGGGATCTCACCCTCCCCCACTCAGAACTAGATAAATGTAGCCACAAAATAAGGAAGAAAAAGTAAAGGAGGTAAATAGAATTTTAGAAAAGTTACCTCTGAAGAAAATTGAAAGGAGATAGAAAGTAATATACCATTTTCTCAGTGGAACAAAAATCTATCCATATGTTAGGACATAAAAATCTCACAGTCAAATGAAAAAAGGCAGAAATATCAAACATATCCTTTCCAGATTGTGATACAATATAAATTACATGTAATAAAGGACCATGAAAGATCTAATCCTAAAGAATGAGTGAATCAAACAACAAATCATGAATAAATAATTTAATTAAAGAGAATGAAAACAATGAGATAACATACCAAAATTTACGAAATATAACCAAAGCAGTACTTGGAGGAAATTTTATATCTCTAAATGCTTACATAAATAAAATAGAAAAAGAATAGATAGAGGCATGAGACAGAAAAAAAAATACTGAAGAAAATATTTATAGCAACTCTTTTCTGGGGGCAAAGAATTAGAAATTGAGGCAACGGAATACTATTGTACTATAAGAAATGATGAGCAGGATGCTCTTGGGAAAACCTGGAAAGACTGACATGAGCTGATGTAAAGTGAAATGTACTGTGTACAAAGTAAGAACAATATTGTAAAATGATCAGTTGTGAATGACTGTAATGGCAAGCAAAACAGTACTTAGCACCTTGTTTCAGCTATTTAATTATTTAGCACCTTGTTTCAGTTCAAGTTTCTTTTAAGCCCTGCCCATGATTATATTAAGTCTGTTAAGAAACAGAACCCCACATCTTGTGAACCCCAGAACTTGTGAACCTCTGTTACTGATGCAACAGGAAGGGGAGGAGCTTATGACCACATATAAGGAGAAGCCCATGAAAGATCTAATCCTAAAGAATGAGTGAATCAAACAACAAATCATGAATAAATAATTTAATTAAAGAGAATGAAAACAATGAGATAACATACCAAAATTTACGAAATATAACCAAAGCAGTACTTGGAGGAAATTTTATATCTCTGGGAAAGAGCAGAACTGAGAAGAGAACTCTTGTGGTGGCAGAGTTGAGAAAGAGAAAACTTGTGGTATCCTGGCACTCTATGTTTGTTCTGTCTATGCTAATTTTTTTTTTGTGATACTTTGTATCAGAAGCCCTGGGACCTTACTGGAAGACCTAAAAGAGGATTTTCTGGTTGCCTATTTACAGAAGTCCTGGAGGAGGGTTTCAGAGGTCCTGGGACTTTACTGATGATTTGTGTTGACTGGACCTTGTTTGTGGATCTATGTTGATTTCAAAGGCAGATAGTGAATTGATGATGGTGATAGCAATGTGTATGAATGTTGTTTTGGCTCATTAAGTTTTGTGTTCCCAGAAACAGAAACTGTGAAGAACTTGAGGTACGCTAGACACCTTGAGCTTCAATATGGAATGGGAACTGGACAAGGAACTGGACAAAGAGCTGGACGAGATGCTGAGAGCTGCCTACCTTTGAATCCAGATGACAGTTGGGTAGATTCAGGCAGAAGCTGGGACAATGGAAGAGGAACCATGGAATCTGAGAGCCAGCCTTGAGTCAAGATGAAAAGATCTCTCCTTGGGTGCCTAATGCTGACTGAGAAGATCATGATTTACTGTGACCTAGGGGTGGAGAACTTTGACCTTTGTACTTTGTGTCCCTTAAGGAGGCTTGCTCCTTAAGGATGATTGAGTTAAGGACTTACTGAATGATATCTTTTGCTTAAAACTTTATGGTCACTTTGGTGAAAAATATGTGGCCACTTTATTGATAATGTGTTATATTATAACACTGTGAATGAACACTGTTATATTATAACACTATGAATTTCTGTGAATGTTTGCTTTAATTTACTGCTGAATAGAGAGTTCACTATACTATGTAATTAGAACCTTAAAGCTGTTCATAGCAGCAGTCTTCTGGAAAGCTACTTGTGCTTGGCTTTACAACAATTAAGCTATTCTCAGCAATACAATGATCCAAGACAACTCAAGGACTTATGATAAAAAATGCCATCCATCCCCAAAGAAAGAACTGATGGTGTCTGAATATAGATTGAAGCATTCTTTTTAAACTTTATTTTTCTTGAGGATTTTTTGTCCATGTTTTCTTTCACAATATGACTATTATGGAAATATTTTGCATGACTACACATGTACAACCTATATTGAATGGCTTGCCTTCTCAATGGGAGAGGGGTTGAGGAGGGAGGAAGGGAGAGAATTTGGAATTACAAGTTTTAAAAACTAAAATGAAAACTTGTTTTTATACATGCAACCAGAAACAAAATATATAGGCAATGGGGTATAAAAATCCATCTTGCCCTACAAGAAAGGGGGGATATATGAGAGGGCTAACTGGAGGAAGGTGTAATCAGTATGCCTGCCATCTTGGGGTGAAGTGTAGGGGAGAGATGGGGAGAAAATTTGCAACTCAAAATCTTGTGGAAATGAATGTTGAAAACTAAAAATAAATGAATAAATTCTGAAAAAAAAATTGCTCTTATATGAAACTGGGGAAAATAAAATACTAAATTTAAAAAATAGTCTAAGACAGCAGACCTT
>CM053582.1:321441593-321488293 GCA_028627135.1 Pseudochirops cupreus | reverse complement strand
AAAAAAAAAAGAACCTAGAAATCATCCTTCAAGAAATTCTCAAGGAAAATTGTCCTGTTTTTTTAGAACCAGAATGCAAAATAGAAATTAAAAGAATTCACCAATCAATTCTTGAAAAAGATCCCAAAAAGAAAAATCATAGGACTATTATAGCCAGGTTCCAGAGTTCCCAGATGAAGAAGAAAATATCACAAGCAGCCAAGAAGAAACAATCTGAATATTGTGGAAACATAATCAGGATAATATGAGATCTAGCAGCTTCTACATTAAGGGTTCAAAGGGCTTGGAATATGATATTCTGGGGGTCAAAGGAGTTAGGATTAAAACCAAGAATCATCTAACCAGCAAAACTGAGTATAATGTTTAAGGGGAAAGTATGGTCATTCAATGAGGACTTTCAAGTATTCTTGATGCAAAAACCAGAGTTGAATAGAAAATTTGACATTCAAATACAAGAAGCAAGAGAAGCATGAGAAGGTAAATAGGGAAAAGAAAGCATAAAGAACTTACCAAAGTTGAACTATTTATATTCCTACATGGAAAAATGATAATTATAACTTATGACACTTTTCTCAGTATGAAGATAGTTAAAGGAACTATAAATGTATATATATATATGTATACATACATATATGTCTATATTGGAGACTGTATGTGCGTATGAATACATACGTGAGTGTGTATATATGTGTGTAGGGGTATACATAGACAGAAGGCACAGGATCAATTGAATATGAAGGGATGATATTTACAAAATAAAATTAAGAAGTGAGAGAGGAATATAATGAGAGGACATAGGGAGAGACAGAATAGGGCAAATTACCTCATATAAAAGAGGTAAGGGGAAACTGTTACAATGGAGGGGAAGAACAAGAAGGCAAAAGAGAATGGATCAACCTTACTCTCGTTGAATTTGGCTTAAGGAGGGAATAACATGCACACTAAACTAGTTATCTTACCCTACAGGAAAGTAGGGGGGAAGGTGATAAGAAGGGAGATGATAGAAGGGAGGTCAGATTGGGGGGGAGGGTAGGTAGAAGCACACACTCTTGAAAAGGGACAAGGTCAAAGTAGAAAATAGAACAAGTGTGGGGCAGGATAGGATGGAGGGAAATATAGTAAGTCTTTCACAATATATCCACTATGGAAATGTTTTGCATAACTACACACATATACAACCTATATTGAATTGTTTGTCTTCCCAGTAAGGGTGGGTGATGAGGAAAGAAGGGAAAGAATCTGTAATTCAAAGTTTTAAAATCAAATGTTTTAAAAAATATTGTTACTATTATTATTTTTACATGCAACTGGGAAATAAGATATACAGGCACTGGGGTATGTAGATCCATTTTGCCCTACTGGGAAGTTGAAAGGGGTATGGGGGAGGATATAGGAGAGAGGAGATTGGGGGAGGGGGTATTCCGTGGGATCGCTGTTTTGGAGTGGGGGGTAGAGGAAAGATGGGGAGAAAATTTGTAACTCAAAACCTTGTGGAAATGAATGTTGTAAACTAAACAGAAACATAAATAAATTTAAAAAATAAAACAAGAGGCCTCTCATAGAGTGGGAGTAATCTGTAAATGTTTGAAATTTAAAAATAAAATACATCAATAAAACTTAAAAAAAAAAAACCCAAATGGGGTCATGAAGAGTCAAACAAGCCTGTGTAGTAGGCAGCATCTGAATTGTGCTCAGTGGGAACCTAGGGAGTCTAGGCCATGAGAGTTGAGGAGGAGATGACAAAATCTGCACGGGCCATCATTGATCTGACAATCTGAGTCAAAGCATAGCTTCCTCCTATCTGTTCAGCTCACCCCTTCACCTCAACCTTTTTTTTTCCCACTGTATCAAAACCCTAGACTGCATTGTAATACTTACACAGTGTGGTCCTGTGCCTAAGCACAAGAAATGACTGACTATAAGCCATGATTAGGGAGGTTTCCAAAAAAGGCACAGTATGGTTCAATGGATAAAGTACTGGGCCTAAAAGAAGATCTGAGTTCAAATTTAGCCTCAGACACTTGGTATGTGACCCTGGACAAGTCACTTAACCCTGTTTGCCTCAGTTTCCTCATCTATAACAATGCTTTGGAGAAGGAAAAGGCAAATCATTCTAATATCTTTGCTAAGAAAACTTCTAATGTTAGGAGTCAAGACTGAAACAATTGAAGAAAAACAAACCCTGTATGAATGGGAGGGAAGGAAGAAAGGAAGGAGGGAGGGAGGGAACGAGGGAGAGAGGGAGAGAGAGAGGAAATAAGAAAGAAAGAAAGAAGGAAAGGAAGGGAGGGAAGGGAGGGAAGGAAGGAAGGAAGGAAGCAAGGAAGCAAGGAAGAAAGCAAGGAAGAAAGAAAGAAAGAAAGAAAGAAAGAAAGAAAGAAAGAAAGAAAGAAAAAGAAAGGAAGGAAGGAAGGAAGGAAGGAAGGAAGGAAGGAAGGAAGGAAGAAAAAAGCCAGGCCTGCTAGAGAGCCTGAAATTCTATATATTAAAGGAAGACTCCAAGAGTGTGAGGGGGCCTCTCAAAAGTTAGCTATTGATAATTGTTTCCAGGATGCTTCAATTCATCTTGACTAGATGAACACTTGACCTCAAGGCCAAGGGATCATTTCACTCAACCTGGATCACCAGAGAATTAAGCCCAAATTATTAGTTTTAATCCCTCCATACATGGAATGTCTCAAGATCAAAAGCTTCCATTGAATAGCTTCTGTTAAGATGCAAATGTAATAACAGACCCAGGATAGGGTTTTCCAAGAGGAGGAATGTTGGCTACAGGTTCTACTCCAGTCCTAGAATTAGAGCTTGCATGAGGCATATGTATTTGTCTTTCAAATTAAAACACATAATAACATGGAAATTCTTAAATCTATTAAAGCTGGAAACCTGCATACTGTTAGTATATGTCACTGAAATTAAAAAAAAAAAGATGAACAGCGCAAAAAAGATGTAGGTTTTTCTTTTTTTTTTCAGCCCTCCCACTATGACATGATTGTATAAGTAACACTTTTAAATTGCTCTTCATAGAACCTTGCCTTCTATACTACATTGAAAAGCACATGATGAGCTAAATAGATGGTGTGATACATAAAGTGTTCTCCAGACACTTTCAGAAAGGTAGATGAAAGAACAGAACAAGAACACTAAAGCCTTTCCCGTCTCAAACTTCTCATGAATTGCGTTACCCTAGAACAAGCCATGTCAGGTTACCCAGTGTTATGACATTTCTATACTTGATGTGACGGTGTCACATGGTGAGATAATGAGGCAGAAATCCATGTTATGTAATTGTTTTGACTGCTGACAATGACTACATTTTGTACTGAGGTGTTTAGCACACAAAGTATTTTCAAGGAGATTATAATTAAGGTGGGGAGCTCCAAAGCCTACAAGCAGCCTGCATGCCACTGAGTGCTAGGGGATCAGTCTACATAGTCTGCTGACCATTTTAGCACAGTCAAAACAACAATTATTTAAACATATGGTTACAATTTTAGAACCTGCAAACTAAAAATTTGGGATAAACTCCAGTGGAAAGCCTCAAAGTGGCAGGCGTTTAACTATGGGGAAAGATGATATGTTATGGCTTATCTTTTTGTAATGATTTTAAACTGGCCAAAGGAAGATTTCATCTTAATCAAGTGGCAGGAGAATTTTTCCTTATGTAATATTAGGAGAGAAAGCTCCTCAGCAGGAACCCCCTTCCCCAATAAAATCACTAGTCGAATCCTGATCATAGAACACAGAAGGTGTGGCTTTTTAAAGATACAGTGACAGTGAATCTGTCATTTATTTTGGAGTGAAATAGCTAATCTCATTCTAGAGATAGAGTATCAAGTTCATTTTTTCCCAGGTGAGTGATTTCATCAGGGTAGGGAATTACTGAGAAGGATACTCTTTCCACTAATGCAGCTTGGCCACTCTTCTTCAGGTTAGGATCTTAATGAGTTGCCTGGGCACTGAGAGGTTAAGACATTTGCACAGGGTCACATAGCCAGTACGACATTGCTGGGAAGACTCAAACTCAGGTCTTTCTTTATAGAAGACTTTATATTAAAGAATTATATATTTAAGAAGACTTTATAATCCAATATCTTAAATTGAATCTAGGATAATTTTTAAAAGAAAAAAATACAGGAGCAGAAGGGAGGAAGGAGTTAAGTGAAAATGTACCATATTAAATATATGTGGATAAGAGATAGTTTCCATCCAGGACATCAGTGTTTCAAAATCACCTTTAGAAATTCTACTGATATCTTTAACCATTAGTATCTATTTCAGAAACAGGCAATACATTTCTTAGGAATTAGGGAAGAGTGCTTTTCTGGAAGACTTCTAGGAGTTAGAGAATTGAGGTTTCAGGGGATTCTGGTCTTTCTGTGACATCCATCCCAGGACAGAGCTAATAAAGTAGGCACATCCAGGTTTCCAAAGAAGATCTTGTCATATATGTATTCTACCCTGATACTCATTTCAGTCTCAAGATTGAAGTATATCATGAACCAACAGATGTGTCATTTTTGACATATTTTTGGTCCATAATTATAATAGTTAACTGTATTATATATCACTTTACAAGTATTATCTCACTTTATCCTTACAACAATCATGATTATCTACAATTTGCATATGAATATACCATGATAGACAGAGGTTAAATGACTTTCCCAAAGCCATACAGCTATTAAGTATCTGAGGCTGGATTTGAATTCTGGTCTTCCCGATCCCAGGTCCAGTGCTCTAACCATTCAACCACCTAGGTCCCCAAGCAATGGCCCACTTAATGATAATCATTCTGTTGTAGAAAGAGCACTCTGACTTGTAGGCATAGACTGGGTTTAATCATATTTGTTTAAATTACTGTCTCAATGACTTTCTACTGTATTTTTAAAAGATTCATCTTTTCAGAGTCCCACACAGTGACTGAATGAGTTTGGATTCTAACCTCCTAGAGGGCAGGGATACCTTCTCCACTCACTTTTTATTTCACATGTATTTGGGTTTAGCACAGGATTTTTCACCTTCCCAAGCTGACCTTTTGAAATATTGCTACTTTTCCATTTCCCTTTACCTAAAAAGTCTGACATTAGCTTATGGTAAAGAGGATAAATACTTGGCAGAACTTACGCTTCATTGCTTCCTTCCTTGTTGCCAAGAGGCTTCACTGTGGTTCTAGGTTTTAGCATCCTCCGTCCTCAGTGCAGAACAGAGGGGCAGCTGATTTAGTTCGGTGGTGATAAAAACAGGCAAAGATTTTTGGCCCTGCCAGCTGTTTCCATTTGAGATTTTCTTTTCTCCTTTATTATTTACTGGTTTCCAGAAGCTATTTCATTTATGTCTGCCCTGTTTCTGCCCTTTCTTTCCTTCCTTCCTTCCTTTTCTTTCTTTTTCTTTCTTCCTTTCTTCCTTTTTTTCCCCTTTCTTTCTCATACCATAACTTAAACTGAACTAGAAAGTCTGCTTATGGTGATATCATGGCCATTTACCTGAGCTGTTATATGAAGATGTCCCTAAGGCAGGCCTGGGTTGTTTCAAATATTTATTATCTCTCCCCAGTGGCTACCCTGGCATCAGAAATTACATTCCTGTGGCTGGGGTAAGGATATCAATTCTTTCCCCAGCTCATGATAACAACCATGTGTTTCTGAAGAATTAATATGCCACATGTGCAACAGAACACATATACAATAGAAAAACTCCTTAAGTCAAGGATTGGCAAGCCATTGATCCATGGGCTAAATCTGGACCCCAAAATGACTTTGTTCATTTGGCCAGCTGAAGCTTGGACATATCATGGACATATCATCTGTTTTTGGCAGAATCAAAGATCCATTCAATTTATATCTTAGAGACTAAGCATGACTATTGGTTTTGCACTCTGGAAAAATTGGAAGATAGGTTCTGGTGCTGAATCTGTCATTCATTTTATTGTTCAGTTGTTCAGTCGTGTCCAACTGTTTGTGACCCTGTTTACTATGGCATACCAATACTCCCCCTGAGGTTTTCTTTGCAAAGCTATGAGAGTGGTTTGCCATTTCTTTTTCCAGTAAGTTAAGGCAAACAGAAGTTAAGTGACTCACCCAGGATCACACAGCTAGGGAAGTGTCTGAGGCTGCATCTGAACTCAGGTTTTCCTGACTCCAGGTCCAGTGCTCTATCCACTGAATCACCTACCTGGTCCCCCTGTCATTAACTAGCAGCATGACTACTAATTTTCCTCATCACTCTGGGTCTTAGTTTCTTCTCCTCAAAAATGAGGAGATTAGTCAAGTTGGTCTCAAAGTTCCCTTTCAGCTCCAAAATTCTATGACTCTATGGTAAGTTAAGTATAGGGTTGCCTATTTTAGGCCTGGACACAGCCTAGCCTCAGCCTGTCTTTTAAATTGTGCAGCTGGAAGTCACACACCACACAGCCTATCATTGATAAGATTCTTATAATAAAAAGGTAAACTGATGATAACACATTCACCTTGGAAAAGTTAAAAAAAAAACCTGTCAGCCTACTATATGAAACCACAATGCCCACTCTTCAACTCTTTATTGCTCCCTATCTCCCCTTCTCCCCCTCCCCCAAAACGTCCTTTTTGGGCAACTTCCAACACTATGCGGGAAACATTTAGTAAAACTGTAAATGGATCAAAGCTTGACCCCAAAGAGAAGTCATTTTCCCCACCATTATTTTCAGAAGTGGAAGACAATAGATGTGGAAAACCATATATAAATAATGCCAAATTTATTTTTTGTATTGTTTAGTTTTTCTGAACTTTTTTTGTTCCCTATTTTATTTTTTATTATAAGAGATGGCTCTCTGAGAGGGAGAGAAGGGAAGGACCATATTAGGAAATGTAGGTGATATAAAGACACAAGATATCAACACTGTTTTTGAAAATCATAAATGGACATGAATGGTGATAGATTCTGCTCCTATGTTTTATAATTTTGTACTGCACAGTTAAGAAAATTGCACCTAATAGCTCCACTAACTTCAAGGTCATTATCAAGACCAACTGGCCATCAGGAATAAAGATGAATTTGTAAAATCACTTTAGTAGCCAGAGGGTTTAAAGAACTAGGCCCTCAAACATTGCTTCAATACTTCAGGGAGCCATAATTTTGTTAGCATCTGAAATCCCTCCACCAGTAACAGACCACAATCCTACTACCATCTGGTCCTTGAAAGTCACTAGTAGCCAAATATTTCACTAGATGTGGTCAGCCTGAAGATAAGTATCTCTAACACTGGTAGTTGGGCAATCAGATGACAGATACAGTTTGTCTTTCAGCCCAGGATAGTCTGCCTGAATTTGTGTTAACAGAGATAGGCCATGAAAACCGAGGCACACTTCCATGCCAAGATTAGGTCCTAAGCCTAGGACAGTCCTTGTTCTGGTAGTTAGGAAATCTTCCAGTGAGCAATTCCTTTTGGTGTGTGAAGAAATAGGAAAGTTCCTAATGGGTCATTGAAATATTAGAATTTTAAAAGTTCAAACAAAAGATAGGGGACCTGATTTTCATAAGATATTCACTAGTCACTGGTTATGGGAAATTATGCAAACTATTGAATGCTTTCTTCTGCTGGAATAGAACAGTAATTCAATGACCACTTCAGAGGTCCAAAGTGGAATGGTTTGGGTTTTGGTTTGTTTTTTTAAAGTTATAATAGCATGTAACACATGAGGCAGAGATAGAGTGATGAAGATCACAGTAATGGTTCAATGTTCAGTCCACCTCAAGTCCTTCACAATTTCTGTTCCTGGAAAGAGAAAGCTTAACAAAGCCACAATAACATACATGCACATTGCCAGCACCATTATCAATTCACTTTCTGCCTATGAAATCAACACAAATCCACCAACAAGGTCTTAGGAATCAACACAAATCATTAGTATAGTCCCAGGACCTCTGAAAACATCAATAAGACCTTCCTCCAGGACTTCTGTAAACAGATAACAAGAAAATCCTCTTTCAGGGTTTCTGAACCAGCAGTAAGGTCCCAGGGCTTCTGTAACAACAGCAATATCCTCTATCAGCAGACAAATCTGACAAAGTAACATCAAAACAGACAGACAAAGTACTGGTGCCACAGTCATGCTTCCTCCCAGTTCTATTCTCTCTATCCTCCCTGTTCTTCCCCTTCCTGTTGCATCAGGAACAGGGGTTCACAAGTTCTGTTTCTTAACAAAAGACTTGATGTAATCATGGGCAAGAAACTTGAACTGAAACAAGGTGCTAAATAATTAAAAAGCTGAAGCAAGGTGCTAAGTACTTCTTTGCCTGCCATTGCAATCACTAGTCTTACTGGCATCTGTAAAATTTAGTGATTGGACTAAATGACTTCAAAGGTCCCTTCCGGCTCTAAATCTGTGACCCTATGATCCTAAACAAGAGCTCATAGCCACAGAGGTCCACCATGAAAAACACCACTGATCTTGGTTTTGTTTTGTTGTTTTATTTTTTTTTCAGCTTGTCCTACACACTTAGATAATGGTGCTCTTAGGATATCTTTGGTTACAAGAAACAACAGTGTTATCACCTGAACTGTAGGAGTGAGATGCACTGTGCTTCAAAGCTAGACCCTCATTAGCACAATTAATGAATCCTGTTAAATGGTCACATTATTTGAATGCATATCAACTATCTCCATTAGGCTAGAAGCAATTCTCATATTTTGCATAATTATCACTTTGAATAATGTTCATTCAAATAACACACTACTTCATAAGTATATGTTGTTAATCAGAAGACCTGGGTTATAATCTCACCTCCAATACTTACTGACTGTGAAACTTCGGGAAAGTCATCTAGGTTTCCTGGACCTCCAATTCTTTATCTGCCAAATGAGGGAATTGTACTAAGTTCTCTTTTAGGGTTTCTTCAAAGTTTAAATTCATGATTGTATCATTTTGTTTGGTTTACCCTGTGATATATTGGTGTAGAGAATTTCCAGTGTGGAAAGTGCCTCTATCAATGATGACTGGCACTTGCTTTACAACTTATGTTGTTGTTCAGGCATTTCAGTCATGCTGACTCTTTATGACCCTGTTTGGGGTATTGCTGGTAAAGATCCTAGAGTGATTTGTCTTTTCTTTCTCTAGTTCATTTTATAGATGAGAAAACTGAGGCAGAATTAAGTGACTTGCCCAGGGTCACACAATCAGAATTGTCTGTGGTTAGATTTGGACTCAGGAAGAGAAGTTTTTCTGACTCCCTGCCTTGCAGTCTATGCACTGCACTACCTAGCTGCCTCATTTACAATCTGTAGTCATGAAGAATTGCCTTGGGTGCTGAGAGATTAATGCTCTTGCCCAAAGTCACACAGTCATTATGTGTCAGAAGCAGGATTTGAACCTAGGTTCTGCTGCCTCCAAGGTCAGCTCTGTATTACCCCATACTGCTGGGAAGGAAATAGCTGGGTCAAAAGTATTGCCTCCAACCTAGTGGTAGGTTATTTTGTACTATCATGCTCCCTTAGTGTGTGTGTGTGTGTGTGTGTGTGTGTGTGTGTGTGTGTGTGTGTGTTTTCCTCTATGAACTCTATTTTACTCTCCAAATAGCCAGTTCTGTTAACCATGCCAAGAACTATTTGATAAGTGAAAGCACCACGGATGCTGTTCAGAATTGCTAGATCAATGAAATACAGATAAAGTATTTCTCACAGTGGCCCTCAGTCTTACATGCTCTAATACAGAGGTGAGACTAATGACAAAATTGAAATAGAGATCAAAAAAAACTTACTAATGATTTCAGATTTTTTTTCTCTCCTGCTCCCTCTTTGAATTATAGGTCTATATAAATGTTTCATCTTCCATTTTAAGTATTAGCAATCTGTTTATTAACATTGGTAATAATTCTATAGAGGCACTTAACGCATACTTAGGATTTTGCATGCTGTAATCAGATAAGGTTTTATCTTGTACAGATGTTTGGCTATTTACAATGATATGTGTGTGTGTGTGTGTGTGTGTGTGTGTGTGTGTGTGTGTGTGTGTGTGTGTGTGTGTGTGTAGAAGAAGGTCAGAATACATGGTGGAAATAAAGGAGCTGGTTAAAAGGAACATACATTAGTCCATCTGGTAAGTGGGAGCATCTACTGAAAACAATTCATTATGTGCACATCTGGCTTGATAATATATGCAACTTTGGGTCATTTGGAACATTATCTCTATAATTATTCCACTCAGAGTAAAGAATTTCCTCTCCTCATTCTAGCCTATAGTGCTTGACAGAAATAAAAATGGGAGGGGTGGGAGGAGGAAACATGATTTTTAAGTGATACAATTTTAATTTTTAATGTCTTAAAAAGGATTGTGATAATATATGAGTGTTCCACTAATATATTTATAATTCCATGCTAAGATGCCAGGAATGAAATTAAAAAAAATTAATTTGAGGCTTTGACTATAGATATATAGTCTTTGAAGTTATTGATACAAGGTTTGAGTTTTTAACACATTTTTCCCATAAAGTCAGAGTTGTTTCCAGCCCCAAAGAATTCCATGAGACTGCATTGATTTTGTGATACAGAACTCTAAATTATGTTACTGCATTATCCAATTTTGGCACTGCCTCAGATGAACAGAACAGATAGTGCAGATTTCATGTCTGTAACCATATTGCTTTATTAAGAGTTGCAGGAGCTTCCTTGCTATGGGGTGCTCTTCCCAGGCACTAGGTGGGGGGTTCATGTCTCTAACAATTTTTCTCTGAAGTCTTTTTGAGTTAATTTTTTAGCTTGTGTAAAGTAGATGAACTAATTTATTTTGGAGAAGTCAGCTGGGATAATTTGCAAGCTTCCTTTTCTCTATGGAGAAGAGATTTTCCTGTCCTGTTCTTTCTTTGTGAACCTCATTTGGCCCACATTCTAGCTAGAATCTGCCAACACAAAATATTTTGGAAACTTTTTTTAAGATATAGAGAAATGAGACATTGAGAGGAGTAATGATAAAGATCCCTGAGCTCACTTCACTTCAAAGACTCCATCTTCTAAGGTTAGAGATACAAGTCAGTATTACTGGGAACATGGAAATAACTATTACTCTACCTGAGAAGGTAAAATAGACAATTCTTGTGCAATTTGAGAGGTATCTAAAGCTTCCTCCTTTCCTCTCACACATTTTTTAAAAAGGCATATCCCTTTCTCACTGAAGTCCAAATTTTCACCCATTAGGGCTTACATCTTTGAATTAAAACATTGTCTTTTCAGGAAGCAGAGACAGATTACTTACGATAATAGGCATACAAGTCATACCTAAGGGCTCTCAACTTTAATGGAAACTAAGAGGTTACCATCTCTCATGTGTAATCTGAGTATGTTAGGTACAGTCAGCCTACATATTACAAGTTCATAGATTATAGAGTCATACAGGATATCGGAGATCCACCCTCTTATTTTATAAATGAGCTGAATGGGTCCCAGAACATTTAAATGATTTATCTAAAGTTACATAGATCTGATAGCAAAGGAATGTCGAAAGTCCTGGTTCTCTTTGTTCATATTTAGTATTCTTTCTACAACATTACACCAATGATTTGACAAGAGTAAAAAAAAGCTCTGCCTTCTCTATTTTTATAAAAAACATTCTAGAGTATCAATTCCAAGAGTCATTGAGCCTGAAAATATGAAAGCTCCCTTCTTGCCAAAGTATCTGTATTTAAGCAACATCTATGTTTACCAGGGGTATATAGAATGATTCAAGCAGCCTTCATACTCTAGAAATCCCCTCCCACAAGTCTGGTAGGAGAGTAAAACCATCTCTCTAAATGATACAGAAAACTAATTAGCAAGGCTAAAACCACCAAAGGGATATTTATTTGTTCTATTAATTCGACAATGGTGGTACCATCATCCATCCATAGATACATACAAGATGCATATGAAGGTTCAGCTGGGTGGGAGAGTGTATAAAGTGATGAACTTGGAGTTAGGAAGACCTGAGTACAAATCCTGCCTCAGATAATTAATAGGTATATGATTCTAGTCAAGTCACTTAATCTCTCAGTCTCAGTTTCTTTATCTTTAAAATGGGGATAATAGCACCTACCTCAAAGGAATCTTGTGAGGACCAAATGAGATATATGTAAAGCACTTTATAAATCTTATGGTGCTATATAAATGTTCGTTGTTGTTATTCACATATCCTTAGTTATCAATCAGACGACCAAAGCAATGTCATGGAGTAAGATAAGACTTGAGACTCAAGAGAACTTACTTTTTGCACTCTGTGTCAATGGCAAAAGTCACTCTAATTCACTGTGTTATAACAAACATCAAGAACATGCAATAAATCTGTGAGGGCAGAAAGGCAGAAGCTCTTGCCTATCACTCTCTTGAGGAGGGTACCAGCCTCTCTCTTTCCAAGAGTAACTATTACCAACCCAAAAAGACAGGGATATCCCAGACTTCTGGCTGTCATTTATCCTGCAGAACTGACAGTCCTTACACAATGAGGAATGCAACAATCCAATGAGATACCTGTGGAGCAGCCCTAGGAAGTCTATTTTTCTGGGTATCTTTTCCTATGAATCCATGCCTGTCTTCCACAGGGCTGTGTGCATCCTTAGGAAGAGTGTCTTCCATTGGGTTTCATAGTAATCTGTTGGTGATATTAGATGTAGACCTCACAGGAGAATAGAAGTGAAACTCCACATGACAATACTACTGGGTATAGGTAAAAACAGATGGAAGCCAGTGTTAAAACTAAACCTGGTCTTGTTAGTTTCCTAGTTCAAGTTTGGTATTCCTCTCCTTAGCCCCATTGGAAAGTTCCTTGTCAATCTTAACGTGGGCCCATTAATTGACCTGGAATCAGTAAACCCATTCAGAACCTTTTTTTTTTTTAACCAAACCTTGGACTAACCCTGCTTGACTTTGGGCACATCCCTTGAGATACTGTTTATGTTCTAGCTTACCATGAATGGCCTCACATTGTGAATGATAAGATTTTGCTCAGGGTCCTTGGTTTACTCCCAATAAATTTCAGTACTTATTTTGGAATTCCTGTGGTTCAAAAAAGTTGAAGGCATCAAAATGATCCCAAAGACAAGACAGATATATTTAAAGCACATAAAAAGCTTATTGTGTTTGTAATATATGTAAACTTTGGACATATAATTCCAGGTATGTGGGCATTCATTCTCTCTGCCATTGCCAATAACCTGCTGGTACCTTCCTAGACTGGACAATTCTTGCCTATGTTTTCTCATAACTTCTCCACAGATTACCTGCCACTGTGCCAGAGACCTTCCTCTACATCTTTAATATTTCATTGATTCTGATAGATGCTTGGACTGTCTGTTAACCCTTATTTTCACTACATGGCTAATCTCCTTTTTGGGTCATAAATCTTGCTGATGATGTTTCTTATAAACAAAATTTGCATTTATCTACATTATGATTTTACTGTTCTTAAAGCATACTAACTAATGCTTATAATACATAAATTGGGTTAAATGGTACCTCTTTATAGGCAAAGCCTAATTTGCCTAATAATCACTGCTATTTCCTTTCTGCTCCTCTCTCTGGTTGTGCTATTAAATTAATATATATTTTTAAAAATTGCTTTATTTTGTCAAGGTTTTTTATTTCATTTAATTTTTATTTCATTTAATTAATACAATACAATAATATTGTATACCAGGGATGACAGTATACTAATTATATCAATCCTAAAAACATTACAGAACCTCCTAAATGAGATATACAATCATTCAGCTAATGCTCTATATCCAGATGCAGAAAACCAAGTGGACCAAAAATGCCCTTTTATAGATACAGATATGGCTATAGATTAGATATAGGTACAGCAGGCTGGCTCATCTTTGGTGTTTTTAGTGACCAAAGTTTTCTCTCTGAAACAAAGACCCATCTTTTAAAATAATATTCTTCATGTAATGGTGTTTAAGTCTCCAAAATAATCAAAGCTGAGTATCAGCCAAAGGGCAAAAAAAGGTGCATGCTGGTACTAGTAGACCTCATCACATGACCAACCAAAATGAGTGAAAGTGACATAAATATCAACCCAGAATTATATGATCAAAAAAGTAGATGGATTAGTCATATAGTCAAAGCAAAGGATGCCTGATAGAGAACCTACCTTCTCTGCTGGCATCTACACAATGTCAAAAGGAAGGAAAACTCCAGCTCATAAGGTGGATGCCCTAGGTGGAAGATTCAGGCAAAGAAAAGAAAAGAATTACACAGTGTTAGAGGCCATTATTGTGCTGTGATCAGCATCAGTGGATGGAACAAGTACATCATGGAGAACAGAAATATTGAAGAAGTGATTGGCAGGTTTTTTCAAATTTTTCAAACTTTATTTTACATTTGTTAAAGAAAAGAAAGAAGGATAGAAAGAGAAAAAAATAGGAAAACTTCCCAGGGGAATGTTTTTCAGAAAGAAATAAAGGTAGTAAGACACATATATCTAAAGGGGAATTATATTATAGCCAGAGTATGGAAATGACTAGTGAAAGGGCTTATGTAAGATAGATATAGATATAGATATACAAGTATAGGTATAGGTATAGATATAGATATAGATATACATACACACACATATGTATTTTTCCATTGTGGGGTTGACTTTGGGGGAAGGAGCTGTCACACAAGCTTAGCAACTCCTCAAAATGTGGCCAACTTGCAGTTTTCTTGATGAATGCTCAGTCTGTTATAAATCCTAAGTGGGGGACAATTTGCATTTACAACTGGCAAGAGGAAGGCAACTTAATACTTTTCACTAGCAGGGATATTGTCAAAGACCAAAACATGAACTCTACTAGCATGGAGTAGAGTAATTTTTCAAACCTCTTGGTAGCTGAACTGCAAAAGATTTTCGATTTGATAGCAGCCAAAGTCCAGCTTTTTAGGAAAGAGAGTCTATAAACATTGGCTTCAGGACACCTAGAATGATCCCTTGTCCTGTCTATTGAGTCACTTTAGGGCAGTTTGATGGATACAAAAATCCTATCAGCAGAATCTAACAACATAAGGAATGCAGAAAATAAGACCAGCACAGTACAGTGGAAAGAACCTAGATGTGGATTCAAATCCCAGCTCTGCTGATTCCTACCTGTGTGACCTTAGGCAAGTTGCTCTACCTCAGTGGTTCTCAACCTTCCTAATGCCATGACCCTTTAATACATTTCCTCATGTTGTGGTGATCCCAAACCATAAAATTATTTTCGTTGCTATTTCGTAACTGTAATTTTGCTACTGTTATGAACTGTGATGTAAATATCTGATATTCAGGATGTATTTAAATTGAACATAACCCACAGGTTGAGAACTGCTGCTCTACCTCTTTTGGCCTCTGCTTTCTGGTCTGAAAGCTAAAGAGATCGGTATTGACAATCCCTACCCCCTCCAACCTTATCATATGATGCTTTCTCAGTTACTCAGTCCCTTCATACTGAGTCCTCATACTGAGCTGCGTCTAGGTCTTAGATTTCAGTTTCAGTAACTTATGAAACAGATCTCTCCAACCTCATAACTGATAAACATTTATGGGTATTTATTACAGTTCCTGCTGGTTGAGAAAGCTATAAAATGAGAGACTGCAGACTCCCATTATGGTGAATGAAGAAAAGTGAGTCCCCTAGTAGATCTCCTAAAAGGCTTTTGAAGACCCTAGATTTTCTAATTCAGAATATTCCACTATTGACTACCTAGATGACTTTGGACAAAAACAGTTGTCATTAATATAACTTAAAGGTTTAAAAAATACTTAACATAGATGACCTCATTTAAGTTGCTCAACAATTCTGTGAGGAAGGTATGACAGGCATCTGTAACTACACCACTTTTACAGAGAAAGAAACTGAGTCTTAAAGAGATTCAGTGACTTGACAAGAGTCACAAGGGTAATAAATTTCAAATCAGGATTTGAACCCTGATCTTAGACTTGACTAAAAACATCAAACTTCTTGATGTCAGTTTGGATGAGTCACTTTCCTTCTCTGCTTCAGTTCTATGTCAAATGATGGTGGTTAAATTAGATGATCTTTAGAGTGTCTTTCAACTCAAAAACCTATGATACTATGAGTCATGTACTGTGTCTGGGAACCACATGACAAAGATGTCTTTGTATCCCCGAAAGAAGGTAGTTCATAGGCAAGAACAAAACACAAAAGCAGTGCCCCACGTGTTACACAAAACATGTATAGTTTAATGTACCATTTGGGTTCAAAAGAATAAGGTCATCTACTTAGAAAAATAAAGCTTTTATTGGGACCCAAGGACTTAGAATCAGCAAAGCTAGTTAAAGCCATTGACTGTATCCCTCATTACAATACAGAGCTACTCTCTGCAATGTACTTTGCAGTTGTACCCAGAATAATTTCCATTTACTGTAATTATTCTTCATTATACACAATTCCTTAAAAATGAAAACATCAAAGCAGAATTATTTTTTTCCCTGACCTCAGTCAATGATTAGTGGAAATATTGAGGTTAAGCCCATCTGTTTCTGTAAGTCCTTCTTTCTATTCCTCTCCTTTATTCTCTTTCTTTTATTTCATCCCTCTATCTTTTAAATCCTTCCCCCCCCCTTCCCCCAAGGCAATCAGAGGATTTTGGGAAATGGACATCCTATAATGGTTTGCTCAAAGCTTTGAAAGGAATTTGCATGCAGAGTTTAAGAGACTGGAAGCCACTTCTCTGTGGGAGGCACCCTTCCTTTGGGGCATTTTGGAACAACCCTCAGATGCTAACAGGCTCAGAAGATGACAATTTCTCAGAAGACCCAACAGTTTATTGAATGGTCCTTTCCTCTAATTGTTCTTCTCTAGACCTGGACCTTGGGTGATTGCCCAGGAGGCAAATTAGAGTCTATGTACTGTTTCTTACTCATTTAGATACTTAGTGAAGAATACTAGTATCCTCTACAACAAAGAGGAAAGCTTATGACAACTTGAATTCTTTCCCAGGCTAAGTGAAAAGAACTTGCTCTATTCTAAGGCTTGTTCAAAACACTTCAGAGCACAGACCAAGAGTTTCACTACCATCTTTCCTGGTAATGTTACATTAATGCCATCACCCACATGACAAAAGAAACACAAATACCTCATACCTAATGTTTTGCTAAGGAAAGCATAGTTTGAAATTATGTGGCTTTGTCAGAAAAGTAAAAAAAAAAATTTAAATTAAAAAAAAATTTGCTTCTTTTCTTTACTTTTTTTCCCTCAAATAAATGTAATTAAATAGTAGCTAGGTGGCTCAGTGAGTAGAGCACTTAGGCTTGGAATCAGGAAGACCTGATATCAAACCTGGTCTAACTGTGAGACTCTGGCAAGTGATTTAACAGTGTTTGCCTCAGTTTCCTCATATGTCCAATGAGCTGCAAAAGGAAAAGGCAAATCACTCTAGTATCTTTGCTAGGAAAACACCAAATGAGACTGCATAGAGTTGGAAACAACTGAACAACAATACAACTAAATAGCTTTTGAACTGAAAAAGAAGGCCGTAGTAGAAGTATCATAGAACAGAAAAATGAACTGAATTTGGAGTCAGATGCTTTCAAAATACCCAGTTCTGCTGTTTACCACTCATGTAACCTTGGGCAAAATGGTCACCATCTCTGGGCATGTTTCCTCATTATTAAATTTAAGAAAGTTGATTCAGTCATGTTCAAGATCTCTTCCAGTACTAATTCCTATCAATATTTCTAGAAAGTATGGGAATTTTGGCTGAGGGTAAGAATGGCAAGGGTTCCCTGATTGATCAGGTCTACATCAGTCATTTTTAAATCTAAGTTCATTTAACATAGCACCTGAAAGCATTTTTGAAAACAATCATCTTGCCTCCATTCCACCCAGTCCCTCTGCATTGTTACCATAGTCTGTGGGATGATTTTTTTTTTAATCTATTTTTTTTTGTTTTGTTTTATTGCTTTTTGGAGTGGGGAGGGCAGGACAGTTGGGGCTAAGTGACTTGCCCAAGGTCACACGGCTAGTAAGTGTTAAGTGTCTGAGATCAGATTTGATCTCAGGTCCTCCTGACTCCAGTGCTCTATTCTCTGGGTCACCTAGCAGCCCCAAGATGATTTTTAAATTAATATATTTATATTTCATTAAACATTTCCCATGTCATGCAAAACATATTTCCATATTAGCCATGATGCAAAAGAAAACATAGGAAAAAATAAAGAAAGTGAAAAAAGTGAGCTTCAATCTGTACTCTCAGGTCATCAGATCTCTTTCTCTGGACCTGGCTGACATTTTTCATCACAGGTCTGTGGAACTGTCTTCAATCATGGTCTTGATCAGAGTATCTAAGTCTTTCACAGTTGATCATCATTACAATATTGCTATTGGTGTGTACAATGTTCTCTTAGTTCTGCTCCCTTCACTTTGTATCAGTTTTTGACTTCCCAGGTTTTTCGGAAACCATTCTGCACATGATTTTTTTTTTGATTTTTTTTTTTGATTTTTGGAGTGGGGAGGGCAGGGCAATTGGAATTAAGTGACTTGCCCAAAGTCACAGAGCCAGTAAGTGTTAAGTGTCTGAGGCCAGATTTGAACTCAGGTTCCCCTGACTCCAGGGACAGTGCTCTATTCACTGCACCACCTAGCCACCCCTCTGTTCATCATTCTTAAAGCACAATAGCATTCAATCACAATCATATACAACAACTTGTTCAGTCATTCCCCAATTGATAGGTGTCCCCTCAATTTCCAATTTGTTGCCACCACAAGAGAGTTACTAAAATATTTTAATAAAAATATGCCCTTTTCCCTTTTCAAATCTTTTTGAGATATAGGCTCAGTAAAAGTATTGCAGGCTCAGAGGCTATACACAGTTTTATAGTTCATTGTGCTTAGTTCCAAATTCTAGAATGGATGAACCAGTGAACAACTCTACCAAGAGTTTATTGGTGTCCCAATTTTTCAACATTCCTTCCAACATTTCTCATTTTCCTTTTCTGTCATGACAGCCAATCCAATAGGTATCAAATGGTATCTCAGAGCTGTTTCAATTTACATGCCTCTAAATAATAGTGATTTAAAACATTTTTATGTGACTACTGATAGTTTTGATTTCTTTCTAAAAATTTTCTGCTCATATTCTTTGACTTTAACAAAAACTTTAAAAGGTATGAGTTCACCCTTTTATTTGGATAGTACTGATTTCTTGACCAAAGAATAACCATAGAATTCCAAAAGGAAACACTCCAAACCTGGTGATTAAAATATACATGAACATTGGGGAAAAAAATTAATCTAGAGATCTTTTCTGTTTTTTCCAGCTATTATCTCCTTTTTTTCTAACATGTCTGTTGTCTGAATTTCCTTGGAATATGGAATTATGGGTTAGCTTCAGGAAAAACTCAGTACATCTTATCTCATCAAGGGCATAGTTAGGTCCTGACATTCTTGCCAATGATAAATATCACTATTCAATTTCTTTATATTTTTTTTGATTCCCAAATAAATTGGATGAAAATGCAATGGAAATATAGGGTTTACAGATCAATACTGGCAAGCAAGAAGAATAAATAATTTCAACTTTAAATGTGAAGGCAGAGGGGTGTGGAGAAGGCATGTAATTAGGTATACATTAACAAAGATATGCAAAACTATCCCTGAGCTATGAAGGCAGGTTGGCGAGAATTCAGTGCAAACCAGGCATTGAAATCAATTAGTTTATATTACTGAATGACCATAGAACCACATTGTTGTACCCTCTTGAAATTCTGTTATTAAAATGATAGACACTTATATAAAACTTTAAAGTTTAAAAATTGTTTGATATACACTATTTTGTATGAGCCTCAAAATGAACATTTGAGGTTGATAGAACAAGTATTATTATCCCCATTTTACAGGCAAAAGGTTTGCTCCCAGAAGTAAAAATGAATGGTCTATGGTCATACAGTTTGGTAAATGACAGGCGACAGATTTAAACTGAGGTCTTTCAGGATCCAAGTCCAACACTCTAGCCATAATTCCACAATGCATATGTTTAACATCTGAGTTTAAAGAAATGAGGGAAAGGTGGGATAGCAGGGATACCACAACTAAATGGTCCACATAAAAGTTGTCCAGATCCATTACTCTCAAGTCAGACATGTCTGCTAATAAGATTGTGGCTTTATTGGACAATCATTATACCAAAGAGCCTTTCAAATTCCCAGAGGAAATTGTAAACAGAGCTGATGCTTCTCTAAATGTCATAAGGACCTCTAAGAGACCATTGGGATGGTGTTCATAATCTGCTAATTAGATTTTTTTATGGCATCCCCAGTTAAAACAATCAAAGCAGAGTCATGCAACTAATGTCAAACCTAGTAAAAAGAAGGTTGAAGTTCAGGTTAAAATATGGGCTGGGAAGATTTTTTTTCCTCCTTCTGACATACTTCTAGGCTTAAGCAAGCTCTTTCACTACTGCCTGGAAAATACTTTCAATTAGAAAGGCCAAGGTCATCCACTGCATCCTGGGCTATCTTTTGCCACTGGATCTTGATGATTCTAAAGGAGAGAGTGAGGCTGCTGATTTTGCTCAACTCCACCTCACTTAAATCCAATTCACATGCAAATCAAGATAGTAATCTCATAATATCGTTGGTACTCTTCAAGAAAGAAGGAAAAACAGCAACTTAGTAGCAGCAGCAACAGTAATAGTAATACTAGTAGTTCTGGTGGTAGCATATTAGTTTCTTTTTAATCTGTACTGTTATTCTCTGCATAAAAGAAATATGAAAACTATGCCCTCAGAATTCATATAAGATAACATTTCTTTGCTCTATCATAGAATATTGTGCATTATTTTCTTAGGATCACAAATGTAGACTAGAGTTAAAAGTCTATCAGAGTCCATATAGCCCAATTTCTTTATTTTATAGTTGAGGAACCTGGTGAAGAGAGGGTAAGTAATTTGCCCAAGGCAACACAGGTCTTTTGTGTTTATGGCTTATCCCCATATCAGACTTTTAGCTTCATGAAGGCAAGGATTATATCTTATCAAATTTTGTGTCTTTCCTAGTACTTCTGTTAGCAACAAGAATGCTGCAGGGAATAAGGGGAAAGGAAGAAGTGTATGTGAGAGAGATTGGGGTAGGAAATGAGAACTAATAAGTTTAGTGATAGCATTTTTGACATTGCTCAAATTAAGACTTAGTAATCATTCAGTCGATTAGCAAATGTTTCTTAAACATCTACTATGTCACACACAGTGCTAGTTATTAAAGATACAATTTTTTTTAAAGAAAGGAAGAAAGAAAAAGAACACAGTATATTATAGTATATATTGTATACACAATACATCACATATATATTGTGTGCATGTATATATGTATTTATGTATATAACATGCACATATGTGTGTATGTATATGTATGTGAATATATATAAAACATGCACATATATAAAATAAGTGGCAAGGTAGTTAAATTTAGGGAGTGAGGATACTAGCAAAAACGGCCCTCATTCTCCAAGCCAAAGACACAATGGGAAAAAATTCCTGTATAATGAGGATATGATATAAACTTGAACCAAATGCTTAGTTCAAATCATGACTGAGCCTTACATTAAACCACCCAGATTGGAAGTGAACATTGCCTGTATCCATAGTTCCTAGAGATGAATGTAATCAGCTTGCAGACCTGCGATGAAATTGTCTGTCACCCAGCCTCTGGTTATATAGATGGCCTCCACTGGCTTCAAGGGACACAGTAAGTCCAGCATGGAGAGTAGAATTTGGTCCTTTAGGTTTCCATAAAAATACATGAAACTTTGGTTCTTTCCATTTTTATCAGGAGGCATTTTAAGTAAACATTTACAAAAGGAGGAAATAGGTTGCTTTGCCCCAATATTGGCAGTCCATCAACATCTGTAAGCATTCTACATGTCAAGAAGAATTTAGGTGAGAGGTTGTACTTAATTTCTAATTTCTATTCCTTTAAATGGCCATGTAATTTAAAGTAGTTGTTTCTTTTTAATGTAGCAAGCATGTGGAAGGCCCCAAATAATGAAAGTAAATGAAATGGTAACAATAATTAGGATAAAATCAGTATCCTTTTAAAGCTCTAAGAAGATTCTCAAGAGAACTTTGAGAATACATTACCAGACAGAGAGAAGAGAGGCATATTTTCATTGTATTCTGACAAAAATAAATTAATCCATGTCTTTGAGCCCTTATATATCATTATAGCAAGCGTCATATTCAAGAATAGCAATATTTAGAACCCATACACCTAACCCTCCCACCTCCAGTCCAATAAGGGAATGAATTTAGTTAGTAATTAATAGATAATTTAAATATCAAGCTTGTGTTGTTTTCCACTAGTGTATGTAAGCTGTTTTCCAATTTGAAATGTTTGCTTTCTATCATTTGAATTCTGTTTCTATAGTAAACAGTTTGAGATGTTTTTTGAGAGGGTGGTGTGTCAGAATTCAGAATATATGTAAGTATATGTGCATACACACATACATATCTACACATACGCATACAAAATACATGTGTACATTGTATTTTCCATCTGTGTTTATAATGTGTATGTGCTATACATATACATATCTCTCTCCATATTATACAGATATACATACATACATATTATATAGATATACATACATATTATATAGATATACATACATACATACATACACACATACACACACATATAGCACAACAGACAATATTGTACATGGGGTTCTCTAGGCAAAGGTACTAGACTGGTTTACCATTTCCTTCTCCAATGGATCACCCATTTTCAGAACTCTCCACTAGAATCAGTCTGTCTTGGGTAACCCGGAATGGCATAGCATATAGTTGCATTTAGCTATTCAAGACCCTCAGCCATAACAAAGGAGTGATCCAAAAAGGGGGGAATAACCTTGAGGTACCCCTTTCCTTATTCACATGCTATGCTGACAACTTCACTTCTGATAGTATATTTTGTTTTGTTTTCTCTACAGGATCTCATCAAAAGTCTAAAATGGCTCATTTGATGGGGGGTGGTAAATACTACATAGACAAACCTGGCATTTAAGGAATTCCCCTAGAAGCATCTTTGTGTAGTTGTCAATAATGCAACTAAACAAGGCTGATTGGATGATTGGGTTCTTCACCACCATAATTAAAAACAACTACAGTGTAGTAACTTTTGGCCCAAAGTATGAATAAAGAGATGTTATAGTTACTATACTACAACCAGAAGCCTGGGGTCCATAGATAAGAATTTGCTTCCACAGCTGTGATTGCCAATAAAATTATATAAAAGATAACATAAGAATCTCACATCATAGGTGCTTAATAAGTGCTTATTTACTCAGTGACTGATGATGATAATCATTAAACTGTTGCTTCATTCTGACAATATGTTGGCCCATTTAATATACAACTCAAACAACCTCTCTCCACTCTAATCAGCATTCTGCTATTCATAGACAAAGGATAGCTACACACTAAAGATCATAATAATATGAGCACTTTGATGTTATCTCTTCAATCAGTTTCATCAGGGGATTTGGAACCTATATATTTCTCCAGGCAAAATGAAATGACATGTTAAGCAATTACCAATGAATGTGAATAATATAATTAATGTGGTTTATTAGGAACAAATAAAAATTTCTTTGACTTGAATTACTTAGATAATTCCCTCAGCTTTTCACTTAAATTTAATCTGTCCAGATGTAGCAATAACAAGGGAAACACTCTGTGAAGTTAATCAATAAAATTATTTAAAGGGATCAGTTAATGTTGGTTGAGAACAAACCCTGAAAACTGAAAAAGTTTTAGAAAGAATTTTATTAGGTCATTTGGTCAAGGAGAGACCTGGAAAAAGGTGTGGATCACTCCCAAGACTCTGTGAGAATTACATCATATACAGTTAAGACAAAGGTACCAGCATGAATTACATGTGGGCAATTTCCAGAAAAGAGAAGATCCTATATAAGATTGAAATACACACACACACACACACACACACACAAATATATGCACATATGTGTATGTATACATGTATATATGTATATACATATATGTATATGTATATGTGTGTATATATATACACATACATTAGCAGGTAAGTATAAACATTCAATATAATTTAGAGTACCTAAAATGCAAGCTTTTGGTGTACCTGTGATGGTACTGGGAATGGGAATGGGAATTTGAAGACCTTCCCTGCTTTGAAAATATACTCTGCCCCCTAATAGGCTGAATGCAATTCCCTGTGGTGGGAGGAGTTTGCTGAAGGGTCAAGCAGAACCCACAGGAAGCTGGGAGTCAGAGCAGCTAGAATGGAAGGAGGAAGAGGACACATCCAATGGAGACAGGTTTGTGAGAAAATGTTGGTTTGTGGGAAGGCTAAAGAATGCTGTGGCTTTCTGTGCTATTACAACTTATTGACTTCTTTGCTACTATGATGGAATTGGCTTACTGATTTGGGGATTTGGTTTTCTGGTGTCTGAATAAATGTTTTGCTTCTGTCTTTTATATGGAGATCTGTTATATTTTGCTATTGAGCACTATGCAGGCATATTATAGTGACCATTAGTGCTGTGAATATTGCATTGGTGCTACATTGGGTGGCAAGGATGGGATCACAAGGTATCAGACCTCTATTTGGAGGCAGAAGGGATTTAGAAGAAGTGGTGCTGTGAATATTGCATTGGTGCTACAGTACCCCCAAAAGACCTGGGTGGCATCTAGAATTTAAGCATTCCTTGTAGTTATCTGGTTTCCCTAGAGCATCTCTGAGATCAGCCTGACTTCTACAATAAGTTTGGGGTTAGACAATTTTCTAGCCACATAAAACTAGATTCAAACAATATTAATAAATATTATAATAATTTTGTCAGATTAACACAGCATATTACTGTGGTCTGATCATCTCCATTTGAATTAGACTTGGCTAAAAACACAACTCCTCAGCTACTCTCTTGACACCAGGGACCTTCTTAGCTTTGATTTTCTATGCTATCTTTGTAACTTATTGCAAATAAATTCGTCATTCTTAAATTCTTCTTTCTGCTAAACTTAAAGTTTTGACCATCAACAAATGCTGTTTCTTTCCAACCAAACAAGATATTTCAAGCTGCTTCTCTTCAACTATGCAAGGCATCTCTTGAGTCCTGAACCAGAGTAGGAAATAAAAAGTTCATTTCTCTAATTCTTTAATTCTTCATATGGAAATCCCTAAAGCGCATTTTATTTTCTATTCACTCTAAGAGTCTATGCAATTGAGGAACTAATACTATCTCAGAATTCTGAGTCAAATTTAACTCAGTAACGACTCTTTTTAGAACTCTAGGGCAGGCCTATTCCTTGAATAAGAGAGCCATCAAGGCAGATTTAACTTAGCAATTGCTTCTAAGAAGCAAACTTGTACCCTCAGACAAGTGCAATATCAGAAGTCATTCTCTTAAACATAATAGAGCATGAAGGTGTTGTTGAAATTCAGGGATAACAGGAGGCCCACAACAACAAGAGAACCTAATGATGCAAGCAAAAAAAATGCTAAATGCTACAGACCAATTAATCAATAATCATCAGGTATTTAATAAGTACATGCTTATTACATGCCAAGAATCATACTAGATGCTGGGAATGCAAGGACAAGAATAAAATGTTATCTGTCCTCAAGAAGTTTACACTCTATTTTTTAGAGAAAAATGCAAAAGATAAACAAGGTAGTTTTTAGAGAGAAGAAACTAGCAGCTGTGGAGGAACCAGGAAAGGCTTCATCTATAAGATGTACATGACCTCAGCCTCAATGAAGGAGTCCTCTTTCTAAAAGATGAAGGTGAAGAGGGAGGGCATTACGTGCGTAGAATACTCGTACAAAGGTACGAAGATGGAAGACAGAACGTTATGTGTGAGAAGCAGTAACAAGGCCAGGTTTTGTTTATTTGTTTGGGGTTTGGTTTTTTTTTTGACATAGACATGAGGGAGGATCCATGAACGTGTTTGGTTTTTTTAAAAAAAAAATTTATTCCGACAACTTTATTTCAGTGTAATTGGTTTCCTTTGTAATTCCATGTATTTGATTTTATGCATTTAAAAATATCATTTTAAAGAGGATTATGGGAAGATGGTGGGAGTAGGTCAGAAAATTCCAAACTCTCAAGATTTTCCCTCTCAAGAGTTAAAATAGCACCCTAGGGTGAACAAAGTGTGGGTGGAGATAAATAAGAACAGGCTCATAACCAGGATCCTGCTGGGACAATTTGAGAAGTTCAGGAAGAAAAATCCCAGGAAAAGGTTTGGTCCTTGTGAAAAGTAAACACCTCCTGACTAAGTTCCGTTTTGACAAGTCGCAAGCCTCTAAAACAGTGGTTCTCAACCTTCCTAATGCTGCGATCCTTTAATATCCATGTGTGGGCATATCTGCATGTGGGCAGACCAGTCTGGAGATGGATAGAGGAGCGGCGTCTCAGTTCCTAAGACCATCAGAAATATGTGTTTTCTGAGGGTCTTAGGTGACCCCTGTGAAAGGGTCATTCAACCTCCAAAGGGGTCACAACCCACAGGTTGAGAACCACTGCTCTAAAACAAGAAGTGGCAAGCCCTGGCTTAGTTGGTTTGAGAAGCTGCCTTGGCCCCAGCCACAGAAACTTTTATCCCCGGGATAGTGAGGGGAATTGGGTGACTGAGCCCAGGAAGATCAAGGGAGCCTCTGATGACCAGGAACATCAGACCCAGCTGTGCTGTGATGAGCTGCAGGGGAGAGAAGGAACCAGCACACACTCAATGAGTGTAGAAACAGTGGTGCAGAAAGCCCCTGGCTGTGGCACTTACAGGAGTTTGGAGGTTTGGCTTTAGTTTCAGGTTAGAGAGCAGAACTGAAGATTTGGAGCAAGAGGCACCATTTCCTATATCCCAGGGCTGGAAGTGACTACAAATAATTAAGCTATTACCACAAAAAATACACAGGCAAAGGAGAAAGAATTCATCCATAGAAACCTATTATGGGAATAGAGATGACTAGGGTTCATCTTCAGAGGAGGATACTGAAGTAAAGAAACCCCTAAAGACTAACATTTAATGGTCACCTGCCCCAAAAGAATTTATAGAAGATCTTTAAAAAGACTTTAAAAATCAAATGACAGAAATGGAGGAAAAACTAAAAAAAGAAAATAAGATTAATCCAAGAAAAACAAGAAGGGTATGAAAGGTAAGTCAACCAACTAGAAAAATAGATCCAGAATCTTAAGGAAGAAAACGACACCTTGAAAATTAGAATTGGGCAAAGTGAAGCCAGTGAAATTATAAGAGATCAAAAAATGATTACACATAATATGAATAATGAAAAAACAGAAGAAAAGGTGAAATAAGAAAAACAAGAGATTTGGAGAATAAACCAAGAAGAAAAAATATAAAAATAATTGGACTAACTGAAAGTTACAAAAAAAAAATCTTGATACAATAATGCAAGAAATAATTAAAGGGGGGAAAATAGAAATAGAAAAAAATTCATTGATTACCACTTAAAAGAGATCCTATGAGGAAAACTCATAGGAAGATCATAGTCAAATTCTGAAATCCCCAGCTCAAGGGAAAAATATTAAAAGCATCAAGATTAAAACAATTTAAATATGATGGTGCCACAATTAGAATTAGACAAGACTTAGCAGCAGAGACATTAAAGGACTGCAGGTCTTAGAACACAACATATTGAAGAGCAAAAGAATTGGGGCTCTGGACAAAAATATCATACCCTGCAAAGTTAAATATTATATTGAATGAAAAAAGTGAATATTTCATAAATTTTCAGGCTTTCAAAACCTGAACTTAATAGACAATTTGACATACAGCAACCAATATAAATATAGGGTACATAACAAAGACTGATTATAAGGGATCCATAAGGACATATTATTTACTTTTTATATAATGTAAACTGCATGTCTAAGATTCTTATTAATACTTGGGTAGTTCATAAAAAAGATTGAGGTAAACCTGAGTATGATATGAATTTAAAAGGTAAAACCATTTAGTAACAGCTTAAAAGTGTAATTATTTTACACAAATGAGCTGCAAGAGGAAGAATTGATACAAAGGAATTAGATGGGGAAGAGGTCTGGTAGTTCTGGTGACCTACTTTCATCGGGAATGGGTTTAAGATGGATCAATACATATATATTTAAAAGAGTATAAAAGTTTTCTAAACTCAGATGAAATAAAATGGTAGGGGCATAGGGAAGGGGAAGAGGACAAGGGAAGGATCTTTAGAGGGGAAGATGAGGGAATAGGTAAATAGGAGTATAGAAAGGTGTTCAGATTTATGGGAATGGGAGGATAGGGGAATAATCCTTGGAGAGGGGTAGGCAAGTTATAGGAGGGCAAGGTAGTGGGTAAAAATAAAGTAGAAGAGGCAGGAGGGATAGGAAACAATAGATATACACATACACAAAAACAAAGATCAGTAGTAGAATAGGTTTTGGAAAGTATATTTTCATATATGTATATGGATATATCTATGGAGAAACACATCTAACTTTATTGTGGCCTTCTGGGGAGCTTGGGGGGAGGGGGAAAATAAAGTAAAAACAGTTCACAGCAGAGAAGAAAGCAAAGAAAAGATGGACAATTCTCAACACAACAAGTATTATTTATCATATAGGCTTTCTTGAAATGAAAATTTATTGTTAACTTATTTTGAATCTTCCCCTAAGCTCTGCTATGCACATGACATGTTTTCTTTTTCCATTTTCTAATTTTGTATTTCCATTTTCTAATTTGTATCTTTTCTCTATTCTGTATTTATGTTCTGGCATTAGAGTCTAAAATAAAATTTTGAAATAAAAAAAAGTATTATTCTGAAGAGTCTATAGGCTTTATCAGACCCCCAGAGAGGTCTATAATACACAAAAAGGTTAAGAGTCTCTGCCATAGAGTTAGTCAGGGAGTAATGTATAGTGGAGATGGAGAGACAGGCTGAGTCTGTGTTGTAAAGGCTTTAAATACCAAAAAGGCAAGTGATATTTCTTCCTGGAGACAACAGGGAGGTAAGAGTTCATTTTGGAGTTCATTGAATGGCATGGAAAGACCTATCCCTTAGGAAAAGCATATTACCAGGTACATGAATGATAGTTTGAAGCTTAGAGAGATTTGAGACAGTGTGTGAACTAGAAATGATGGTCATCTACATGGAAGGAAGGGATCAGAAGTAAAAAATATTGCAGAGGAAGTAAGAACAAGATCTAGCAATTCAATGGGAATATTGTTTGAGGGAGAGTGAGGAATCAAGGATAATTCTGAGATTGGGAGACTAGAAGGATAACTAGCATCCTTAACACAAATAGGGAATTTCAGAAGAGAGACATGTTTAGTGCAAAAGATAACAAGCTCTCTTTTTGACACGTTGGGATTGAGTTGTCTATGGAACATCCAATTGGAAATGTTCAATAGGCAGCTGGAGATAAGGGACTGGAGTTCAAGGCTGAGGCTAGATAAATAAATCTGGGGGACAACTGCAGAGAAATAATAATTAATCCCATGGGAGCTAAAGAGAGAGAGGAAAAAAGGGCTCAGGGTAGAGTCTTGGTGTACACCCACAAAAAGGGGCAGGATATAGATAATGATCCAGTAAAGAAAACTCAGAAAGAGCAGTCAGATAGGTAGGAGAAAAAAAAATGAGCAGGGTCATGAAAACCCTTAGAGGAGAAAATATCCAGGAGGGGATGGTCAACAGTTTAAATTCTGCAGAGGTCAAGAAGGATGAGAATTGAGAAAAGGCCATCAGATGTGACAATTTAAAAATGATTGATCATTTTGGAGAGAATGGTTTCAGTTGAGTAATTAGGTAGGAAGTCAGATTGAAAAACATTTCAGAGTGAATGAGAGAAGATGAAGTAGAGATGAGTATATGTAGCTCTTTCTAACAATTTGAATAGGAAGGGAAGAAAGATGTAGGATGATGGCTTAAAAGGGTGGTAGGACTTAATGAAGATTTTTAATTATGAGACTTCAGCATGTCTATAGAGAGTTTGAGAGAAATCAGTAGAGGAGAGATTGAAAAAGCAGGGGAAGAGGGTGCAGCAGGTAGCTCTGGACTCAGGAGGACCTGAGGTCAAATCCAGCCTCAGACACTTGACACTCATTAGCTGTGTGACCCTGGACAAGTCACTTAAGCCCAATTACCTCCCCCCCAAAAAAAATTAGAGAGAGGAAAGATGACTGAGGGGGTGGTCTATCAGAAAATGATTATTATATAGCACAAGATTTACAAAGTACCTTACAAAATCATCTCATTTTATCCTCAAAACAATTCTGGGATACAGGTGCTAATGTTATCCCAATTTTCCAAGTAAGGAAACTGAGGAAGGCAAAGATTAAGTGAATTGCCACCAAACTATTCAGTGTCTGTAGCTGGATTTGAACTTCTTCCTGACTCCAGAGTCAGTGGTCTATTTATTGCAGAAGACAAGAGGGCATGAAATTAAAGACACATGTAAAAAGAGTTCTTTGTTAAGCTGGAGTCTCATGAGGGAGATAATGGAGGATATTAAGATGTTTTGCAATTTTTCTCAATAAATCATATTATAGAATTTGAGAGTAAAAGGGACCTCAGTGGCCAGCTAGTCCAGCTCACACAAAAAAGGAATCCCCATTACAAAATACTTAACAAGAAATTATCCTGCTTCTGCTGGAAGACTATCAAGGAAGAAGAACCCACGAAGTTCCTATAAACAGGACATTCCATTTTGCAACAATTCTAATTGTTCAAAAATTTTCCATGATGTCAAGAATGAATTCTACTCTTTGCAGCTTCTGTTCACTGTTCCTCATTCAGTTTGTATTTTAAGGACAAATAAATCCCTCCTCCCATTGACAGCAATATGAAACCATCCTCAAAAGAGAAGGTGACAGGAGGGAAAGATGCAGGAAGCTTGAGGAGAGAAGACTTAGAACAGATTCTGGGATAAAGAATTAGTTAAGGAAGAACAAAAAGACACAATAATAATTTATATTTTAGTTCCTGCTTTACACAGATCATCTCATTAGGTCCTCACAAGGAAAGAAATAAGGAAACAAGTATTTATGAAGCCCCTATTATATGCTTTACAAATACTGTCTCTTGTTCTCTGGTACCATTATGCCTATTTTACAGTTGAGGAAACTAAGGCAAATGGAAGTTAAGTGACTTATCCAAGGTTACACAGTTAGCAAATGTCTGAGGTTGGAATGCAGCTCAAGAGTTGGTAAGAGTAAGTTTTAACATTTCACACTTTTGAGATTTAACAGATGAGAAAGATTCAGAGATGTTGTGACTTACTTAAAATGATACTGCTAGTATGTAGTTGAGTGAGCTTGGAATCCAGGCAAAATCTAGATGTCTAGGGCATATGTGGCATTTATGTGATTGGACAACTCAATCCACAGCTAGACTAATGAGAGAATCTTAGATACTATTCACCAATCATAGCAGCTGCCATATAACTAAGATAGGTCCCAAGAGCTGTGGCTGCGACCTCAGCACACCCCCTGGTGACAGTAGTTTTCATTACATATTACAAAAAATACAGTACAGCCCTTCAGAGGGAGAGATGCCCTACCTGTTAGTCTATGCTAGCAGATTAAGTGGAAAAGAGACTGTACACAGAAAGATTAAGTGGGAGATAACTTTGGTAATCACAGATAGGGTCAGGGACTGTAATTTTGTTGGTCGAGCACTTATTCTCAAACTTTCAAGATCTTTCTAGTCTTAAAATTTTTGAGAAGCCCCAAAAGAATTTTTTGTTTATATGGCTTACATCTATTGGCACTTATGATGTTAGAAATTAAAACATCTTACTATTATTATGAAAATAATATTGACCCTGCAGATCCCCTGAAAGAATCTCAGGGATCCAGAAGTCTCTGGATCAGGCTTTGAAAACTACTGGGTAAAGAAACTCCCTCTCCCAATACAAGTTAGCACCTTCTATAAAATTTATAGTTTAAAAGAGTTTCCCAGAGCACTGAGAGGTTAAGTGATGTGTCCTGGATCACAGAGCCAGAATGAGACAGAACACAGTTTTGCACACTAGTTTTCCTGGCTTCAAGGAAGGCTCTTCATCCCATATGCTAGGCTCCCTAATATAGGAGGTGATAAAGGTCTAACAGAGGGTAGTAGCAAAAGAATGGAAAAGAAGGGGCATGTGAGGAAAACATTTTGAAGGGAAAACCGATGGGACTTGGTGACTCATAGGATATGGAAGAAGACACAGGAAAGGGAAGATTCAAAGATGATCAGTACGAAGAAATGCAATGAGTAAGGAATGTGATCCCCAGGCTCAGATGGTTTCTCTTTCCAGGTCCATAGTATTCTCAGATGTAAGAAAAACTAGCTTTTGTCAATTTTCTAAAAAACTATACTTCTCATTGAAGAGAAACTTGAACCCATTCTGGAGAAGAAAAATTTAATGCAAGTGAGTAAAAACGAATCTTTGGAGATAAAAGGAACCATGCCGGGAAAGTGCAGGAATTCATCTCCTCAGGCGAATTTCCTTCCGCATTCTTTCCTCCTAAGGAATGTAAGTGCCCATCAACCTAAGGATAAACTGCCCTGTCATTCAAAGCAGACTTTTCTCAAGGCCACCCACATCTGCCCAACGAGCATCTAGTCTTCCTTCCCTTCCCCCACTCCTTCATAAGATAGTAGTCTAAAGAAACTAGGGAAAGATGGTAGCACTTCTGCACTGAGGTTTCACAATATAAACACCAATCATATCTGATTATCTCATTTTGCATACACACATCTGTCCCAAATTAGAGATACTTGTGAATGGAATACCATGGATGTCTTTGAAGTTCATTACTGTCACAGTTATACACCAGGGAGACCTTTTATTTGCTTACAGAGTGAATTGCCAGTTTCCCCAAACTGAGGGACATCGAGTAACCACTGTGGTTTACATTATGGAATAGTTAATGTAGATGAAAGGGTTTCTTCAATCAAGTCATATTGCTGTTATTACCAGTAGTACAAAACAACACGAGTAAATCAAGGCAATGTAAATAAACTGAGGGTTATCAGAGGCTCCTTAAAACAAAATAGCTTCATGTTTTTCAAATAGACTGAAGGCAAAGCAGGGGAAAGGAAAGAAAAGAGGCAGTTATGTTGTATTTACGTGTCCCACCGTCTTCCCCACGTGTCTTCCTGTGCTGTGGTTCTGCTTGCAGGGTAGGAAAGTTCAGGGAAAAGGAGAGCAGAAGACCAAGACTGTGAGGATGCATTAATGATAAGGGAAGATCAATGGATGAGTGGTGAGGTAGAGGGAGGGAGAGAATTTAGAACTGAAAATAAATTTTTTTAAATGATTAAAGTAAAACTGTTAAAGTACATAAAAGTAGAAACTAATTTTTTAAATGATAAACTGAAAGATTCTACCATACCCCTCTAAGAGCCAATTTCAAAACTTTAGATGTCATGCACAATTAAGTCTACAGCAACAAAAGTAAGGACAATCTCATGAATAGCACCTGGGATTCCCCCCTCCCTTCCCATATACACACATGGAACCCCTGATAACCTTGAATTTATTTAGATTACCTTGATTTCATACAAACATGGACCCCAAGAAAGTCATCACAGATTCAAGGTCTCTATAGGTATGGTCAACAACCTCTCAAAACAATAGTTCAGGAGTCCTGGTTAATTAATGTACTTTTACTGAGCCAAATGGAAAGGACGTTAGTTCAAAGCAAATCCATCAGAATAGCAAAGTTAAGTGGGAAGATCCTGCCATACCCACTGAAATCTACCTTCCCACAATTTCCACACCACCCGTGGAGGAAATGCACAGGTGCCAAAAATACATGCAATCAACAAATGTACATGAAAAGGCACACAGTGGGTATATGCCTAGAGGAGACACTTATAGGAACACATGTGGCCAGAGGACCAATGTAAAGGGGCACATATTGAGGGCATACATAACAAATCATGTGCCCTGACTACATGCATCATCAGATCACTTACCACTTACACTTCAAATGTTGTAGAACTGCCTGCCCACATCCTTTGGTGATATCATTGTACTGTTCTCTGCTGTTCTTTACTATGCCTCTCTCCTCTCTAGTGACATCTGCCTGTCTTCAGCCATATCCAGCCTCTTTTAACCTTCTGTTATTCTCTACCACTATCTATTGGGGTATGGGGTGTTGGATCTCTTGAATGGGAGTTCTAGAGTCCTTTTAGACAGCCTAGCCTGCGTCTGGGCAGCCCTCAAAAGCCAGTGGATGCCTCTCTCTTTTTGACTGCCTTTCTGCCATTCTCACACAAAGTTCCTAGATCCAGCCAATAATTCATGAAAACCAGTGTTCCAGAGCCCTGAGCTTTCCATCTCCTACTGATTACAGTGTGTACCCAGAAGAAAAACTTTTAGGGGACCAAGCCAGGTGTCCTTCCATCTGTCTCACAGCAACCACTTCCATCTAAACCAGCATAAGTGTCTTCCTTCTCCTGTTGCCATCCAAATGCCCCAAATGAGATGTGGAGAGCCTCCAGTACAAAGAGCAACCTGCCCTTAAACTTCAGGGCTCCCATCTCCTGTTGCATCTGTCCTTTGTGGGCAGACGTGTGGTGCCCTGTACTCATTGATGAACATTATCACACCTGCTCATACCCATCAGATTCCAGTGATTCTGTAGTACTCTATATCACCATCCAAAGCCCATTCCTCACCCCCTACCACCCAGTTCTATGCTAAGAGAATAGAATAAGCAAAGTTACAGAGATGTAAGGGTGTGCTGGAGCCAACTTGTACTGTTCCTCACGAGTGGATTGTTAAATTTTCAGTGAGAACATTCACACCTCAGAAATCAGCAAACAATGGAAATCAAGACTTGATTTATTGTTGGTTGATTGCTTAGTTTTAAGAAAATGAAGACTGAGCTAAGTGTATCATGCATGCTTTCTTTTCCCCTTTCTTTTCTTCTTTTTTTTTTTGAGAGCTACTTGTTAAACATACATTTGCACACCCTTGCATAGGTAAGGATGAGTGTGATGTTTTACAGACAGTGAGAACACTCTAACAAAAAGCTAACCATGGTTAGTGGGAAATAATGTTGATTTGGTAGGAGGGAGTTGGAATGTAGAGGACCTTAAATCTAGGGGAAAGGGATTCTGTGTTCCCCACTTCTCCAAGCCCCCTCTTGGCTCTGGACCCATACATGTGTAGTTGGACAGGGTTCAGTCACTGGGAAGCTTGAGCTCCAAAAAAAATGGGATCAGACTTTTTTCTCTGTTTGACTCTATTTACCTCCACTTTGGAGACTCAGGAAAAATATATTTATAGCTTAATTTTGGGTCCATGTCTAAGGTGGTTCCAAAAAGAGAAGGAGAAATGTACTTCATGTAGATCACATATTGGAGAGCTTTATATTTTGTTCTATACAAAACAAATGCTTAATATGTATAAGACCCATAAATGTGAATTGACAGAAAACTTAAGCAAGAAGCAGTAACTTATAATTATTATAATACTTTCCCAGGAGGGTTGCTAACTTTAAACATAAGTACCTGATGCAGTTTGTGGGATTATTGAATACTTACTTTGTATTTCCCTCTGGCTCTTCATCACCAAATAATTCACTCTAGTTTGATTTCTTCTTGCAAAAGAAGACAGAAGTTGAGTTCCTTCCTCATCATCTGTTTGATGGACTGATCTGATGCCCCTGTGACCAGGAGCCCCAACCAAGGGACCCAGGATCTTCAGAATTCTCAAATTCACAAGGTTGACTCAAAGTCTGAACACATCCATTTCAGGATTGATATTTCTTCAGCTATACTTATGTGATGTTAATGAGATTTAAGATCTTCCCTGCCCATTAACAGGTCTCACATGGAGCCCATTAAGGGAAGCTTGCTTAGGGGAGACTTGCTTGTAGGAAAACTTTCACACCTTTTGCTAATTTCTAATTAGGCACTGAATCATGAAGGTTGTGATGCCTTCTGGCTGAGAAGTATATATACTCTGAGTTGGTAGTTTACTTTGGGGCCTTTCTTATGAGAAGGTTCTTGTGATTCTCTGGTTGAAATTCTGAGTGATTGTATGTTCAGAGCTCCTTTCTAGCTCAGATGTAAAGGCCCTCTCAATCCAGGAATGTATGTAAAGTGTATATAGTTGATTCACGCAGCCAGAGTCCTGTCTGTTGGTCTTTATTCTCTGCTTGTATTTTTTCTGCATTTTTTCTGAAGTTCAGAGTGCTGACTTTTCCCCTGAACTAGTGAATGTAATTTTAAAAGGTTGTTGACCCCGCAAATAGCTATTATTTCCTTGTAAAGCAGATCTAAGAATCTGTGCCAGCAGCCATCCTGGGTATGCCAGTGTGGTTGCCATTATAATTCAGGAAAGAAAGAAAAGAGAATCAGAAGCCTGGAGCCCAAGGCTTTACTTGCCAAGTGATGAGAGCCTGCCTGCCATTTCTACCAGAATAGGAACAGGGCATATGCCCATCCAGGAAGAAACTCAAATATTCTTGCCGTGCTTGGCAGACGGGAAATAGGGAGTTAGGTTCCTACAACCACTCAAAACTGCAATCTTTCACTAGAGATTGCTGAAAATAGTATTTCTAGCCCAGTTTTGCCACCTACTCTCTAGGCTAATTTTCTACCATGTTCCCCAGGTGGATACCTTACCCTCACCCCAACTCCCTTATATGTATTATTTTCTCTCTTAGACTTTAAGCTCCTTGAGAAAAGGAACTTTTTCCTTTTGCTTGTATTTGACTTTCCATGACTTAACACTGTGTCTGACATATACTATGTGCTTGACTGTCTTTTCTAAGTTATAGAATCTTGTGATTCGAGTGTTGACTATAATTTTATTACAATATGATTTGTAACAGTTGTGTTTTAATCTATTTTTATAAAGATTTTTATAAGGATTCTGATAATGAGATAATATTCTTTTTCAGAGGACCCCATGAGACTTGCACTATGCTTTAAGGACACAATTGCAACATAAAACAAGTTTTAAAGGCAAATAATGAAATTATGCAATGAATGCATGGGGAACTTTTTATTCTATAATGGCAGGGTGAACAAGACCAGTTAAGCACCTACTAGGATACCAGCTTTTCCATAAATTTGCAGGCACTGAACTTCTCCTTTTTTTATCTCTACTGCACATAGCCACAAATGTGTCCAGTGGCCAACGTGAAAGTGAAAATGAGGTTACTAATAAAATCATTTAAATGTTTAAAATAACAAAAGTTAAATGCTAGAACTTTGAGAATTGATTGTATTTCAGTTGTTACAGTGGTGAGGGAGTCAATTGACCTCTACCCTTACACATCAAAATGAATTATTTTAGTCTTTTCTTCTTAGCTGCTATTCTTTTAATTCTTTAGTCATATTTTTAAAAAAATATCTCCCATGCTATCTGCATTTTCTTTTTCTAGACTTTTATGTCAAGGCCACGTCTTCTAAGAAGCCTTCCCTAAGTCCCCTCAAATGTTACTTTTTTCTCCCTCTTTAAATTAGCTTGTCTTTACCTAATAAGATTCTCAGAATCTTTGAACTGGAATGGATCTCAGTTATGAGAAGGTTCTTGTGATTCTATGGTTTAAATTCTGAGTTATTGTATGTTCAGAGCTCCTATACATAGATCCCTATGTATAGTCCAGCCCATAACTGAACAAACATCCCCTCTACCACTTACCCACCAAGTATTCATCCAGCTTTTGATTGAAGATGTCTAGTAATGAGGAAATCACTACCTCCAGAGATATCTCATTCCACCTCTGGAAAGTTCCAGTTGTTACTGTGTTTTATATTGTAGTGAGTCCAAATAAATTATTGAAGAAGAATTCACTATTGGATAAGAACTGCTAAGAAAAGTTGAAAGGAATAAATCAGAAATTACATGTAGACCAAAATGCTACACTATATAATGCAATAAACACAACATATGCAACCTTTACATTAATGGTCATATCATAAAACTATCAAAAGAGAACCAGATCATGTACCTTTCATATCTATAGAGGGAAGAAGAATTCTTCAAACAAAGGATGCTGTAATTGGCAAAAGATAAAATGAATAATTTCTATTCATGAAACAAAAAACCTTATGTAATGGTAATGGGAATTTGAAGATTTTCCCTGCCCCTTAATAGACCTAAGGGAATTTGAAGATCTCTACTTTGAAGTCTTCCCTCGTCCCTAATAGGCCAAATGTAACCACATGGAGACTGTGAGAGGAAGAGTTTGCTGAAGGGTGGAGCAGAGCCCACAGGAAGCTAGGAGTGAGAGCAGTTAGGGCTTCAGGGAGGCAAGAATGCAGTCAAGGAGATGGCTAGACTTGTGAGTGTTTGCTTGTGGGAAGGCTAAAGGATGGTGTGGCTCCCTGCTGGGTTATGATTTATTAACTTCTTTATTGCTATGATGGATTTGGTTTCCTGGTATTGGGATTTGGCTTTTGGTGTCCGAATAAACCTTTTGCTTCTGTCTTCTATATGGAGAATCTGCTATATTTTGTGATTCAGAAATGTGCTGACATATTCATAGTTACTGTTGGTGCTGTGAATATTGTGTTGGTGCTACGCCTTAACAAGAGGAAAACACAACTAGGATAAGAAGAGAAGCTATTGATTAGGGAAACTATTTTTGTCTAATATTTCTGTGAAGATTCTGATATCCAAGAAATATAGGAAAGAAACACAAATATATAAGACCAAGATATATTTTCCAATGTATTAGTAGTCAAAAGATATGAACAAATAATTCTCAAAAGAAGAATTAAAAACTATTAAAATTATGTGGAATATTATTCTAAATCATGAATAACAAATACAAATCAAACAATTCCACATATTCAAAAACTGTCAAAGACAGGGATAGTCAATGTTGCATAGCTTTGGAAAGATGAACATTGTAATAATATGTATGTGAGCTGTCTTTCCTAGCTATGTGTCATATGTAAATTTGGTAGGCATTCCATCTATCACTTTACCTGCATCATTGAGAAAAGGCATAGGGTCAAACCTCTGTATTGTGAATTGATTCAGCTATTCTGCAAAGCAATATTGACTTAGGCTAAGAAATTGCCCAAATGCCCAAACTCCAAGATCTAGAAATCTCACTGCTAGGTATTAAACCCCAAGGAAGTCAATTAAAGAAAGGTCAGACATACACCAAAATATTTACAGCAATATTTGTTTGTTTGTTTTGTTGTAGCAAGTTAACTAGAAAAAATAAGTGCTGATCTACTGGGGAATAGCTAAATAAATTATAGTACATGAAAGTAATAGAATAGTCTTCTATTATAAGAAAAACTGAATATGATTAATATGGAGAAGTGTAAATAAACTAGAGAAAGTTGAACTAAGCAGAAGTAGTAAAGCTATACAGCCAATGACTAAAACGTTGTAAATAGAAGGGATATTTTTAAAAATCAAAATTGAAGCTGCAAGGATGAATATTGACTTCAAAAAAGATATCTAGAAATGCACTTTTTTTCTTTAATATGAGGGTGGTGGAATATGGATGGTGGAACATTGAATATGCTGCCCAACATGGTTGAAATATTATTGAGTTTTGTTGATTTTTTTTCTTTTATGTTTTATTCTTTGAATGGTTCTTTGGGTGGGGAAGGGAAACAAAATAAATAAGGAAGTAAAGATGATATTAAAATATATCAATAAAAGATTAAAATAACTACAAGTTAATTTAAAAAATAAATTTCACCTTATTGAATTTAGCCTAACAGCCTAGCTTTGGCATTTTTTTTAGATCTTATGTCATCAAATGTATTGGCTATCTTGCCTAGCTTTCTGTTATCTGTAAATTTGTTAAGCATGCTAAGTATATCCATTGATAAAGATGTTAAACAAGACACAGCCAAACTCAGATCCCTGGGTCACTTTAATAGAAATTTCCTTTCAAGCTGACATTGAATCATTAATGCCTTCTTTGATCCTCATAATTCAACCAGTCTGAATTTTCATGATTATACTATCATCTAGCCCACATTTCTCCATATTTTACACAAGAATTGCATAAAAGACTTTGTCAAACACTCTGGCAAAATCTCAATAAACTCTGTATTATATTCCTATAATGTTCTTACATTCCCTAATGTTCTAGTCTTGTGACTGTTAAAGCAACAGGATGTTAATTTGGCATTCTCTGCTCTTCATGGAGCATGTCAACCTTGTGATCCCCACTCCCTTTCCTAGAGATTCCATAATTCTCCTTCAATATTTACTAGAAATTTTCTAGGAATCTAAGTTTGGCTATAGTTTTCATATTTTAGTCTTTTAGCTTTTTGAAAAATCAGGTCATTTGTCCTTTTTCAATTCGATGGTATTGAACTCATCCTCGACAATCTTTCAGAGATAACTGAGTAGCTCATTAGTCACATACTCTAGTTCTCTCAAGACCTGAGGATGTAGTTCACTGGGGGCAGGTAACTTGAGTTCATTAGAAGCAGGTAGATGCTCCCTTCTTTTGTACACTCATTTTGAGTATAAACTCCTTATTAGCCATTTTTGTTCTGTCCTTTCTAAGGGAAAGGATATACTCTTTAGCAAAGAAAATGGAAGCAAAACTGAAAATGGAACTGATCTTCCCTTTCTCTATCATCAGTTACCATTCTTTCAGTCCCTCTGAGCAGTGTTCTTTTCCTTTCTTTGATTCTCTTCTTTTTCCAAATATAATTTTTGAAAGGTCCCTCAACTCTGTCTGAGACATATATCATTTTTCATGACTTTGCCTCCATCTGCTTTACACGACTCTTTAAATCTAAGAAGGGTTCTGTGTTCCCTGTGCATTTACATCTGTGATTTTAAACATCTCTCCTTTTTCCTCCTCCTCAGAATTCCTTAACTGACTTCTTCTCTCCCCTTCTGGTTTGACTCCCTCCATAGAATTTTGGCACATGGAATCCAACATATCCTTTCTCCGAACTCTTTGAAATCTTCTCTTCAAAAATGTAAGCTATTCATAGCTCTCTTCTCCTTCTCTTTCATAAATTCTGAGGTAGAATGTTCATGTACTCCCAAGGTTCTGATGATGACCAGCCTACAACAAATCCTGCTTTAGTGGTGTGTAATGGCAAGCAAAGTAGTACTTCGCTTGTTTTAGCTATTCAAGTGCCTTTGAGTCTTGCCTTTGATTGTATCAAGAGACTTTGTTGGAAATAGTATACATTGTGTTGCCCTTAATAGGCCTAAGGGAGTTTGAAGACCTTCACTGCCCTTAATAGGCCTAAAGTAATCACATAGAGCCTATGGGAGGAACTTGCTGAAAAGCCAAACAGGAGGGGTGGAACAGGAAGGAGCAGAGCACAGAAAAGCAGAGCTGGGAGCAAGCAGAACTGAGAGAGAGAATGCTTGTGATTTCAGGTCCCTGTTGACCTGTGTTGCTTTCCAAGATAATGTTTGTGGTGTCAGCACTCTGTAGCACTCTGTTATTTTGTCAGACAAAAGCCTTGTCTGTTGTTCTGTCAGACAGAAGCACCCTATCTGTCGTTATTAGACAGAAGTCCTGAAAGAAGACTTTACTGTTAATACAGAAGTCTTGGTACTTTGCTGTTTGATTTCTCAGACAGAAGCCTTGTTTCTTGATTTGCGTTACTTTGTCACACAGAAAGTGAATTGAGAGAATAGCGCCAGCAATATGTGTAAATATTGTAGCCCGGTTACGCTTTATTTTCCTAGAAACAGAAGATTCAAAGAGCTTAGACTGGAGCCACCCCCATGAGCTGAGATATAGAACTGGAGCAGAAAGCTGCTGAATACATGCAAGAACCAAGAGCAGTCAATCTGTGGAGGAAGAGCTGTGGGGTTTGGAAGCCAGCTTTGAGTCAAGATGAAAAAGGACTTTAATTTGGATGGTCTGTATTGACCGAAGAGATGGCCACTTACTGTGACGTAGGGGTGAATGGTGTTTGTACTTTCTGCTACCCCTTACGGATGATTAGAAGTGAGCCTCTAGAAGACTTTACTTGGACACTCTGTATTGACTGAGGAGATTGTGTCCTAGGGATGGTTGTTTAAGACGATGTGGCCACCTTAGTAATAAGCTGTTGTTGTATTGTTGTGAATGTTGTATTTTAGTTTCTTAAATGTTTTGCTTTAGTTTATTACTGAATAAATAGAAAGTTCACTATACTGTGCAATTGTATCCATAAAGTTATTCACAGCAACAATTCTCAGGAGAGTTGTTCATGATCGGCTTTACATGGTGAGAAGCAGATAGAAAATAAATTTTCCTTTTGTTGCTCCTTCCACCTTTTGAAGTATGAAATTATTAAGTGAAAAAGTCTGAAACTACTACCACTTAGTGCTGCTACCCCTGAAGCAGTCCCAAAGTCTGAAAAGTCCTACCTCTTAGCCCTACCACCTATCTGAATATATTCTGACTCCTCAGTTATGTACATTTCTTGAGGGCTGGGATTATTTTTTCTCTATATCACCAGCACCTAAATCAGTTCTTTGCACGTAAGTGGATACTTAATAAGAATGGTGAACTAAATTGTGCCGTCTTTGAGGAAAGAATAAAAACACATAGAGGAAGCAGTTACTGAGTTCCAGGCCCTATGCCACGTACAGGGGATACAAATATGCACAAAAACAAGAGTTCTTTCCCTCAAGGAACTTACATTCTAATGGGATGTGGGGGAGATGACACACAAAAGGTAGCTGAGAAATGTGAGGGAGAAGCAGCAGCAGGAGTATGGTGTCAAAGTCTAGAAAGTCAGAAACAGCTAGTATGAGAGCAAAAGTCGGTTGGCCTGGTGCCTTCCCAAACGGAACACTTCAAGAGGAGCTCACCAATGGAGGATGACAGTTAGCATGGGAGAGGAGTGTTCTATCACAAGGTGGCTACAGACACTGAGGACAGGGATCCCGTGTATTCCTATTTTCCTGGGTTCTTTAAATGAAAATTGGAAGCCTTTAGAGTACAAGCTCACCATGTCTATGTCGACTTCAGTTCTAAATTAACCTTTTTGTTGTTGGTGGTTTTATTTGTTGCTAAAATAATGTAAAGTAACTTTTTTGTTTGTTTTGTTTGGGGTGGGGCTTGTTAATTTTAAAAAGTCACTGTCACATTCTAATCTAGGAATCACTGACCAGCTGGAATTGTAGGGATTCCAACTAGTTGTATTTTTTTCCTTTTACGATAACACAGCTGCTCTGATGTGAAAGGAAGAAAGGAAGGGAGGAAGAAAAGAAAGAAGGAAGGAAGAAAGGAAGGAAGGAAGGAAAGAAGGAAGGAAGGAAGGAAGGGAAGGAGGTAGGGAGGGAGGAAGGAAGGAAGAAAGGAGAAGGAAAGGGAGAGAAAATGATGAAAAAAGAAAGAAAAAAGGAGAGGAAGGAACATAGGAAGGAGGGGAAAAAAGAATGAAAAGTCTTTCGTACAATCATCATATGGCTAACATAGTGAATTCATATTTGCCTCCACATTATGTTTAAGAGACTTGGGTTAACCATTTTAGTCACTCAGGAGGGGTCTTTTTGTGGACAGAGGCCAAATTCTTAAATATTTTTGCTACCTGTACTAGAGCCTAAGGATTCTCCCCCTTCCATCTGGAGCATGAAAAGCTGGCAACCATTTGTGCCAATTCCTGAATTCCCAGCATTTTTAAGGTCAGCAGGAAGTCTTAGCTGTCTAGCAGGGTCATGGACAGATATTTTAAACTCTCAGTTCATGACCCAGGCTATTGCTCAGCATTTGATTTTGGAGGCTTCCTTCCAATAAGCATCTGTGTTGGACAAGAGTAGTCTCAGCCTCCTGGAGCCGCCCCTGGAGAGCCCCTCCCTGGGCCTCTCTGCTCTGCAATTCATAGCAGACTGAAATTTGGATCTTATTAGTTCAGCTTTTTCTCTATCCACTCATAGCAGCTTTGTATCTAAGAAGGTAAAGGGAATGCTGTTTCTTAATCCAATTAAATTACTTATTACTTTCCTACTATATGCAAGACCCCTGAAATAATAGCGAACATTTATGTGACTCTTTACGAGTTTCAAAACCTTCTTTTACAACAACCTTTGAGGTAGGTAATGTAAGTATTTCTTAACCCAATTTCAAAGATGAGGGAACAGTCTCAGAGAGAAGAAACTTCCCCAAGATCTCACAGGCAGTAAGTAATCGGCAGAGGTAGGATTCTAGCCCAGAACTTCCAGTTCCCAATTAATGCTCTTTCAAAAGCTAGAGCAACAATTTGATACCTCTGTTTACAGAAAGGGGCAGCTAGGTAGACAGCTTTGGACCTGTAGTCAGAAAGACCTGAGTCCAAATTTGGACTGACACTTAGCTTATGACCCTGTGTGACACTTAACTGTGTGACTCTCTTCAGTCTCAGTTTTCTCATCTGTAAAATGGGGATAATAAGAGCATTGATGTCCGAGGGTTGTTGTGAGGGTCAAAAAGCACTATATAAGGGGTATCTATTATTGTTGTTACTGTAATTATCCCAGAAAAAGTGACACATTCAACTGTGAGGCGAAATCCCTCAAAGAGTACAGTACAGCCTGTGGCTCCTAGTAGGCTGGCAAGGAATGCAGGCAGAAACTAGGATATAGAGTACAAAAGTGGATATGTATAGTTTTTTTTTTTAAGGTAAGTTTTATTTTATTTTTCTTGCCTTTTTTTGGAGGGGGAATGTAGGGCAATTGGGGTTAAGTGACTCATCCAAGGTCACAAGGCTAGTTTTTTGTGTTAAGTGTCTGAGGCTGGATTTGAACTCAGGTCCTCCTGACTCCAGGGTCAGTGCTCTATTCACTGTGCCACCTAGCCAGCCCAGTATGTGTAGTTTTTAGGGGGATCAGGTGTGGCCCAAACCCTTGCCCTCCTCTTCTGACATCTACCACAACCCTACTCACTTGCCTCTCTCAGGGTAAAGCTCCTCTTACCAAGCCTTAATCAGATGTAGGTTGATGGAGAACCATAACCACCTCAAATACCTATAAAATATGACTCTAAACAAACTTTAGAGCTATAGAACCCACAAAGTGACAGAGAGAAACATATCTCCTGCTGAAGACAGCCCGGCAGGTAGACAGGAAGGGTCCATCACAGTGCGCTGGGAGCTGAGCCAGCCCTGTGTGAGCCCCCAGTTTTAGCCCCAGGGCGGCCCCTATCAGCCGTGGATGGAGAGACTTTGGGAGAGTAGATCACCAACAGCTGTGGCTGTTTCCAGAATTATCAACTCATAAATGCTAAAGAAAAAGTGAGAGGTCAATGTGGACTTTGGGAACAGGGGGACCAAGAATGCGGTCCAGCCTCTGCCCCCAGGACAGAGAAGCAGCTCAGGCGTGGTGGCCAGCCTCCATGTGGCTGCTTCAGAGCTCCTGGCTTGCAGATGGTAGGGGGACCAAGCAGCCGTTCTGAGGGGTAATCACTCTTGCTTTAACCTGCTTGGATCTAGATCACTGTCTTGGGTGGAGGTCCTGGGGTGTACAACCAGGTGTTAGAACCTGTGGAGGCTTCAAAGGGCACCCAAAAATAGCTCTGGCAGCTGTGAAAACCCCAGCAATTTGGGACAAAGCTCTCCTTTCTAGAAGCAGAGTTCTACTGTGGCAAAAAGCTGAAAAGTCAAGTAATTGGGTGGCAACATAAGCAAGTAAAGGAAGCAAAGCAAGCACAGCCATCTAACTTTAGATTCCTTTTTTGGGGACAAAAACAATCAAAGCATGGAATGGCAGGAAGACAACACAGTCAGAACTCCGGCACCAAAAGCTTCCAAGAAAAATATGAATTGGTTACAGGCCAAAGAGGAGCTTAAGAAGGATTTTGAAAACCAAATAAAACAAGTGGAGGAAAAATTGGGAAGAGAAATGAGAATGATGCAAGAAAATCATGAAAAGAGAGTCAACAACCTGACTGAAGAAAATAATACCTTAAAAAATAGACTAACTTAAATGGCAAAAGAGGCCCAAAAAGCCAACATGGAGAAGAAAGCCTTAAAAAGCTGAATTTGTCAATTGGGAAAAGAATCTCAAAAGTTCACTGAAGAGAATAATTCCTTCAGAATTAGATTGGAGCAAATGGAAGCTAATGACTTTATGAGAAATCGAGATATTATTAAACAGAGCCAAACAAATGAAAAAAATTGGAGGTAATGTGAAATATCTCATTGAAAAAACCATTGAGCTGGAAAATAGATCCAGGAGAGATAATTTAAAAATTATGGGACTAACTGAAAGCCATGATCAAAAAAAGAACCTAGAAATCATCCTTCAAGAAATTCTCAAGGAAAATTGCCCTGATCTTTTAGAACCAGAGGGCAAAATAGAATTTGAAAGAATTCACTGATCACCTCTTGAAAAAGATCCCAAAGAGAAAACTCCTGGGAATATTATAGGTAGGTTCCAGAGTTCCCAGATGAAGGAGAAAACATTACAAAAAGCCAAGAAGAAACAATTTGAATATTGTGGAAACACAATCAGGATAACACAGGATCTGGCAGCTTCTAAACTGAAGGATCAAAGGGCTTGGAAGATGATATTCCAGAGGTCAAAGGAGCTGGGATTAAAACCAAGAATCACCTATCCAGCAAAATTGAGTATAATGTTTCAGGGGAAAATATGGTCATTCAATGAAATAGAGGACTTTCAAGCTTTCTTGATAAAAAAAAACAGTTTAATAGAAAATTTGACATTCAGATACAAAAAACAAGAAAAGCATGAGAAGGTAAACAGGAAAAAGAAATCATAAGGAATTTATCAAAGTTGAACTATTTGTATTCCTACATGGAAAAACAATAATTGTAACTTATGAAACTTTTCTCAGTATGAGGATAGGTGAAGGGAATATAAATTTATATATA
>CM053582.1:321418182-321441093 GCA_028627135.1 Pseudochirops cupreus | reverse complement strand
GAGACAATTTAAAAATTATTAGACTACCTGAAAGCCATGATAAAAAAAAAGAACTTAGAAAGCATCCTTCAAGAAATTCTCAAGGAAAATTGTCCTGATATTTTAGAACCAGAGGGCAAAATAGAACTTGAAAGAATTCACCAATCACCTCTTGAAAAAGATCCCCAAAAGAAAACTCCTAGGAATGTTATAGCCAAGTTCTGGAGTCCCCAGATCAAGGAGAAAATATTACAGGCTGCCAAGAAGAAACAATTTGAATACTGTGGGAACACAATTAGGATAACCCAGGATCTAGCAACTTCTACATTAAGGGATGAAAGGGCCTGGAATATGACATTCTGGAGATCGAGGGAACTAGGATTAAAACCAAGAATTACCTATCCAGCAAAATTGAGTATAATGTTCTGGGGAAAATATGGTCATTCAATGAGGTGAGGACTTTCAAGCATTCTTGCTGAAAAAACCAGAACTGAAAAGAAAGTTTGACACTCAAATACAAGAAGCATGAGAAAGTAAACACGGAAAAGAAATCATAAAGAACTTATCAAAGTTGAACTATTTACATGCCAACATGGAAAAAAACAATAATTGTAACTTATGAAACTTTTCTCAATATGAGGTTAGGTAAAGGGAATACAAATGTGTGTATACGTATACATATACATATAGGAGGATTTATATATGTGTGTGAACACATATCTGAGTATATGCATATATGAGTACATAGAGGCCACAGGATCAATTGAATAGGAAGGGATGATACTCTAAAAGGTGAAATTCTGAGGTGGGAGAGGATTAGAATGAGAGGAGACAGGGAGAGACAGAATGGGGTTAATCATCTCATATAGAAGAGGCAAGGGATAATTGTTACGATGGAGGGGAAGAACAGGAAGGCAAAAGGGAAAGGATCAACCTTACTCTCATTGAATTTGGCTTAGGGAAGGAATGACATAAACTCTAAACTGAGTATCTTGCCACACAGGGGAGTAGGGGGGATGGGCATCAAAGGTGGGATGATGGAGGGGAGGGCAGGGTGGGTGGGAGGGTTACTGGGAGGACACACTTCTGTAAAAGGACAGGGACAGGGACAGGGACAGGGTAGAGAATAGAACAAGGGGGGAACACGGGATAGGAAGGAGGGACATATAATCAGTCTCTCACAATATGCCCACTTTGGAGATGTTCTGCATAATTACACATGTACGGCCTATATTTAATTGCTTGTCCTTCCAGTGGGGGTGGGTGACAAGGGAGGAAGGGAAAGAATCTAGAATTTAAAGTTCTATAATTAAATGTTAAAAATATATGTGTATATATATATATATATATATACACATATATATATAATTATAATTAACTACATGCAGCTGGAAATTAAGGTATACAGGCACTGTGGTAGGGAGATCCATCCTGCCCTACTGGAAAGTCAGAGGAGCGAGGGGGAGAACCTAGGAGAAAGTAGATTGGGGGAGGAGTTATACAGTGGGGTGGCTGTTTTGAGGTGTTGGGTAAGGGAAAGATGGAGAGAAAATTTGTAACTCAAAATCTCGTGGAAACGAATGCTATAAACAAGAAAAATAAATAAATTAGTTTATTTTTAAAAAGTAAATAAAGATTAGATCAAGTAGAAAAAAAGGAAATATCTGTTTTCTGATGGTCTTAGGCGACCCCTGTTGACCCCTGTGAAAGGGTCGTTTGATCCCAAAGGGGTTGCGACCCACAGGTTGGGAACTGCTGGATAACAGCCTGAGTCAGCCGCACCTCTAACACTGGGTAAATAATAAAAGACACAGAATTGGCAATTTTTTTTTAAAAAGGATAATTTGGGTAAGAATTAAGTTATCAAGGAAAGCTCATGAGGCAATCTCTTCCTGATGGCCAAAACTCCACTTGTTGAAATCCAACCCATCCTTCAAGACTTTACTTGAATGGTTCTTCCTCTCTGAGACCTTCCCTAGTACAACTTATCAAGAAAAATTCTACCTGCTTCAGAAATAAAAGAACATTTTTGTACCTTTCCTGCACATTTAAAATTTTGTTTTAGAAAAAAAAAACTGTGTATATGGTTTGCTTTTTTCTTTTGAATGTACACTGAAATCCATAACCCCCATAAGAATATTTTAAATAGCCAACTTTGCTGATGAAATTTCAAAAATTCTGCTTAGCAGTATATTGTATAAAATGAAACTCATATATTTGACCTATATAAAAAGTTGTACATTGTTAATTAGTAATTATCACTAGATGGTTCTACATCAGAATAACTCTATGTTGGCCTATTTTGATGGTGAAGTCTTGTCATTCTTTCATTTCATTCTCTTACTGTGATGATGACATTGATTTTCTATGCATTTTTTTGTGCTCTAAGGCATGAATCTTAATTTAGTGCTGATCTGTGTGCATTAATCCCTCTCCCAGCTGCATTGCTGACTCATTTCCACAGGACTTTTGCTTCCATGCCTAAGAAACTTCTTTTCCCTGGAATCTTGCTCCATTCTCATATTACTTCGCACATTGGGCATACTCTCTGGTCCTGAAACGTGACCTTTTGATGGATTAGCTCCTCCTAAAACCTCTGACTTAAGGAGGAGGTCAAGACCAAAAATGTCTGTATCGCGCTCCAGGCTGTATTGGTGGCTCATTTCCACAGGTCTTTCTCTGTTAGGTCCCCTTATCTTCTTACTGTCCCCACTTTTCAATCTCCATTTATGGTTTGTCTTTCTGCACTAGAATGTAAGCCTCTTGAAGGCAGGGATTATCTTTCTGCTTCTATTAGTACTCCTGTCACTTAGCACAGTGCCTAGCTCACAGTAAATGCTTAATAAATGCTTGTTGATTGACCAAATATTTGTTTTTTACGTTGATTCCTTTTTGCTACTTTCCCCCCTCTTTGCCAGCATAAATCCTTGTAAGTACACGTATATATGCATATATACATAAAGTTACACAATATACATATATACATAAAGTTATATGTCATACATATATAATATATAAAATGTTTAATTTTTTGAAAGCTAGACTTGAAATTCACTGGAATTTCCAAAGTATAGGCCAATTCTATCAGCTGCTAAATATCACATCAATCTTTCCTGTTCTTCCTGTGACTCGGATCATTAACTTCTATCTTCTCATCTATTATAATTGGTGATTAATGATGATATGATATAATTACATACCTAATGACAGTGCCACCAGACCATAGCATACCTTAGGCTGAGAGATCGCTTCCTTCAGAGCTCCTCATTACCATGCTAGCTAGGATTGTGATTATTTTAGGTTGTAGCCAGAAAACATAATTTTTAAAAAGGGATTCTTAACTATACAAACTCTTTTATAAGGGGGAAGAGAACAGTTTTAAAAAAAGGAGAGGGGGGGTTTATGAGTTTTATGCTATTTATGCTGTATGAAAACAACTTTCCATTTCCTCAGTTAAATCAATCAACTAGTTAATTCAATGCAAAATAAAGATTAGTTATTGAAATTCTCTGGTCTGGAATGAGCAGTAAATTTAGTCATATTATTGGTTGCAAAGTCTCTGGATCATATGCATATATGTGTATATAGATACATACATATAAACCCACCTGTGCTGTATCATGAAATGATCAGAACCCTAACTATATGTACCCAGGTACTCTCTTGTATTAATCCATTTGACTAAATTTACTCCTTTTTCCAGACGAAGCAATTTACTAGACATTTCTATGGTCTTCACCAAATTGACTGCTTCTTTGACTTCATTATGGCAATGGACCTATTGTTTTGCCACAACATAGATAACCTAAAAATAATTATATATGTATTTAAATGAATTTATCAATTTACACGTTTATGTAGCTATATATCCATGTCTATTCTCTCTACTTATCTATTGAAACTTTGAAAATTGTGTAATGCTTTTTATGACTCCAAATTATTTCTTGGTATCTACACACCGCTCCCTCCCCTCCTCAACACACACACACATACGCAAAATTACTCCCTGATGAATATAATTTTTTGTTTATTCAGAAGAAAATGGAGAGATTCGTGGTGAGCACAGTAGATTGCAGCTTACTTCCAGCAATGACTTATGCTTAAGACATGACTCAAAAGCTTTGATTAAGGAAATGTATGATTGGTAAAGGAAGCTGGTCCATCATTAGGTAAAAGCAAAGAATAAAAGATACATATACATATAGACAAAGTGATCCATCTATACCCACAAAATATTAAAAGAAATGATCAAGAGGCATTCTTTAACATTCCAACAGGGTCTTCTTTGGAGAATCTGCTAAAGAATAAAGGCAAGATTCACACAAAATAAGAAGGCACAGATTGGTGGCAATCGGTACCAAAGGAGGGAGTTCCCACGTTCATCATATCATGATCCAATAAAATATGAAAACAGAGAAATATGTATATATTAATACACACCGATTCATTTCAACAAGAACTTACTTAAAACAAAAGAGTATCTTTCCTCAAGGAGCTTACATTCTACTGGGGAACCTATTTCTATTTTTAACTGCTATAAAAATAATGAAGCCCAATCACAAATTGGTATAAAAGTAATTAAAATAGTCTAAACTTTACATATGTAGTTTTTGCTAGGAATATGCAAAAAGATTAATTGGACAATTACATTTAATGAAAATCTATTGAATAGTGAAAATGGTTATAGTTTAGTAACAAAAATATAGAAGTCTTTTGTTATCCCAGTGATTTCAACAGAACTACCAACCCACCCCCAACCACACATGCATGTGTAAGTATTGAATTATAGCAACATCATTCTTGTCTGTTGAGAAAAAAAAAATCTTTAAATCTTGTGAGTAAACTTCCATTAAAAGAATTCTCTAGGAGATGTCCACCTTAATGAAAAAAAGTTAGTATTGCAACAAACATTGATGTAATGTGAAAGACATTAGAAACTCAATGCTTTTAAGAACCTTCCCATTGTAGAACATGAAAATACAAGCTATTTTAGCTTAAGGGTTTGTCCTTTGATCTTTCTGTTCAGAATGAGGCCATGCTATTAAGGTAAGAATCTTTATTCACTACCAGCTCTATAGCCATTTATAGAGTAGATAGTTACTATTCTTTAATGATTCATTAACTGCACAAAAATTATCGTCATAGAATGTTAAATCATAGGATATTAGAGAAAATATGGTCCAGATCCTTCATTCATATGAAGTAAGAAGGAAACTGAGGCTCAAGGAAGATTATATTGCTAAAGAAAATTTTATTATTTGGGGACAGTATAATGTAGCTAGACAGATTTATAACTTGATCAGGGCACTAACATAATATTTCATACTCAAGTGCTGGAGAGTCCTTATTTATTAATAATCACTAACCTTCAATTTGATTAACAAATGTTTTAGGACATTATACTCTGGTAGGGGAGGAGAAAGATAGGGAGGAGTGGGGAAAAAGAAGGCAATGGGATACTAAGAAGTGTAAGAGAAAAGGCAATAATATGTTGCATGTAATTGGTGCCCAATGAGTGGTATGGACATAGGGATTCAGAAGATGGAAAGGTCAGTCACTGTTGACTAGATTAGTCAGGAAAGGCTTTACAAAGGAGATAGGCTTTTTACTGAGCCTCGAAGAATGTATTATGTTTGGATAGGCAGAAGAGAGTAGAAAAGAAATTGCATGTTGGTGTAGGGATAAGGGCTGGGGATGGGGAGTGAGGAATATGAGGTTAGAGTGTGCGTATGTGTGTTACGTGAATAAAGGCATAAATTAGGGAAGGGGGATATAAAGTCTAAGTCTGTGTTTGGTTGTATGGGTATTTTGTTGTTGAGGCATTTCAGTCATGTCCTATGCTTCATGACCCCATCTGGTGTTTTCTTGGCAGAGATATTGGAGTACTTGGTCATTTTTTTCTCTAGCTCATTTTACAGATAAGAGAATTGAAGCAGAGTTAAGTGACTTACTTGCCCAGGGTCACACAGCTAGGACATATCAGAGGCCAGATATGAACTAAGGCAGATGAGTCTTCCTGACTCCAGGCCTGGCACTCTATCCGCTGTGCCACCTAGCTGCTCCTGTGTATATGTGTGTGTGTATCTATCGATATGTATGTATGTTTGTATGTATATACATACATGTATTATATATGCATGCATATATAGCAAAAACACACACATCCATCCATCCATCTATCTACCTATCTATCTCTCAGTACTTAGCTCAATTTTTGCTCAGTAAAGTTTTCATATGGATAGTTCAAGATAATGCTGGATATCAAGGCTATCGCCAGATTTTGGTGAGTTTTGCAAGTTAAGCAAAGAATTTTTTATGTAGATGTTATTTGCTATTGAAATTCTTCCCACTACTTTCATTCCATCAATCTTTTTCTCTTTTATCCAGTCATCTCTTCACCAGGGCCTCTCACTCTACTCCATACAAACCTACTCTTCTTTGACAGGACTTAATACATGCTCCAGGGTCTTTTCCTGGCCACGTATACTCTCTGTATCTGAACCTACCATTTGTTTGAGGGTAGAGGACATAATGTTTTCTTCTCACTTTGTTTGCTATGCCATTAGATTGAACGTTTTCATTTGTTTGCATTTTTTGGACTAATATGTCCTCTGACTGTCTGATAAAAGTTAGTGCATTGGTGGGGCTAATGAAGCATGCTTTTGAATGGGTGCTGATCCCAGAATATCTCAAAATTGCAGTAGTTTTCCTTGCAGCTTATAGACTACATATACGACATAAATCCATTCACTTACCCGTAGGAGGGATGCTCAGGCCCTTCTCATTAAATGCCTTGTTGCCTAACTATTCTAAGAAATTTGGTATCCGGTCTCCACAGCCATAGTAGGAGTGGGGGGGGGGATGTTAGGGCCAGACTCACTTCACCGAGAAGTTTTCAATTCTTGCTTTCATAGGTGACCCAGAAGGGCATAGAACCTCAGAGCTGGAAAGATGGAGGTTGCCTGGCTCAAAGGCCACATTTTATACAAGATGATCCAGTTTTAGAGAGGGATCTCTCTAAATGCCTCAAGTCACCTAGTCATTTAGTGGTAGAGTTAGGACCTGACCTAAGTCCCTTCACTTCCTCTCCATTGTTCTTTCTATTATAGGTCACATTGTCTCTCCTGAAAGTGAGGGAAGAGACAGGAAAAAAAAAGACTCCAAATCACACATAAGTAACCAAAAAAATCACAATACGGCACCAAGTGGTGTAAGGACAAAAAAATAAAATTTCTATTTTGGCATCACAGTATAATAATGACTCTAAGACTATAACTTTTAGAGTAAATGAAAGTTCAGTCAACATTGATAGAGTGAGTTCCACATAGCTCTTCCTGTCTAGGGCAATGGGGGTGGGGTGATTTTTGAACTTTAACCTTTTAGCAGTTTGATGAAGCCTGAGAACTCTTCCCTATAATATGTCTAAAATGCATAAAAATAAAATACGTAGGAATTAAAGGGAAACCAATTATGCTAAAATGCACTTATCAAAATATTTTTGAAAGAACAACAAATTTGTAGATGTCAGGTCAAGAACCTCACCATGATACCAATGAAATCACAGATCTATTTAAAAAAAAAACAGTCCTTTTTTATCAAGGCATTAAAGTGCGCCATCCCTTTTAGGAACATTTGCACCAGTGGCAACCAAATGAAATAAAATGTAAAGTTTTGGCATTTGAGGGGATTAGCTCTTGTTATCTGGAAACATCCTCTCTGTAGTACAGCCCTCCAACAAGTTGAGATTGATGGGGTGATGCCGCTGCGTTTCTTTTCTGTAGTCTGCTGTAATCAGCTTTTATATATATGAAAAGCCTCACACCAAACATCATGCATTGGCGTCAATATAAGTCACCAAGGAAATCTTGGGTTCTGGCTGATTCCCATACCATGTGAGCTACTATACTATGCCAATAGAGGAGAAGTGAAAATAAACACTGGCTCGCTCCTAAGCCTCAAACAGAATGATGGCTAAGCAGGTGGCTGAGTCTTTTATTGACAGAGTGTCTGACATTCATCACGTTATTGAAGAATGTGGGGAGTGGAACAAGAAGGGGGTGCTATCTATTTGTGCTATCTGTGTGCTGCACTTTGTAATCTCCCCAAAAGCAGTTACTTAATGGGTAAAGAGCTGACAAATTAGTAATAATGGACCATACTCTTATCTTATCCAATTGTATGCATGTTAGTCTCGATTGAGTTACATGGCATAAGGACCTCACCTAATAACAGTAATAAATAATGAGGTAATTTCCATGCCAGCTGTTAAAGGTTTCTTTTGCTCTGAACCAAGGTTTTATGTCATTGCCTTTCTACCTACAGGAAACAATGACATTCTCAAAACTCTTTTAAAAGTCTGCACTTTTTGTTTTTTATTGCCTTAGTTTTTTATGGGCTGTCTCAGGGTTGAATTTTTAGACCCTTGAGAGTAGAGAATGTGATCAAAACAGAATTGTTTTTGGAAGCAGATAAGAAGTTGGAGGGAGGGGAAGAGAGAGAGAGAGACAGACAGACAGAAAGAGAGAGAGAGACAGAGAGAGAGACAGAGACAGAGACAGAGAGAGAGAGACAGAGAGAGAGACAGAGACAGAGACAGAGACAGAGAGACAGAGAGAGAGAGAGAGAGAGAGAAAGAGAGAGAGAGAGAGGGAGAGAGAGAGGGAGAGAGAGAGAAAGACAGAGAGAGAGGGACAGAGAGAGAGAGAGAGGGACAGAGAGAGAGAGAAAGAGAGAAAAAGAAAGAATCCATTGTCTACACCACAAATCCATCCCCTCCTTATTACCTCTTACTGGACTTTTTGAAATTCTGCACAAGAACCATGATAAGAAAGGTAATTTACACATGTACAAAGATACTACCCTACCTTCGTCTCAAAGATTCATAAAGCAATAGATGTAAATGTGCCTTACTAATTAAAGTAAAAGGTCATACCCTTTGGACAAGCATACTGTTTTATTACTAGGAATGAAGAAAGTTGCTCAGGCAATGAAGCAGATGTATTCTGGGAAGTTGTTAATGTCCTGGCTTTCTATAGGTATTATATATCTTCTGGTCCTCTCTATCTCCAACTATGCTATCACAAGGAGGAATGAGGACATTTGGTCCTAAGAGATCCTACATAGATGGAGAAAAAAAATCCTTGACACCTTTCTACTCCCTGTCGCTAGGAGTTATTCTCAGGTGCAGGACATCAGTTTTCCTTGAAGAGACGTAACTAGGGCATGAAGACTGGGATTTGCACCAGGGACCCAATTCAAAGGCTGCTAGCTCTTCTAGTCTTTCAGCTGGTTGAAACAATGAAGCTTAGCATCTAGTTAGCAAAAATAATTAGTTAAAATAGAAAGCTACCAGATGGCAGTATGAGCTTCTCTCTTTGCTCCTCCCTGTTCCCATTACTTAACTGAAGGCATTTTTCACATGGCCTGGCCCTGGCATAGAAGAGGGTATTTATTAGGGGGTTCAAAAACTCCTAACTATATAGTATTGTTACCTTGACATTTGATAGGCAACTCCATTGTCTCTCATCTATCACAGGGAATGAGAATATTTATCACATTCCTTTTATAGTTGGAATATGAATCTTTACCCCCTTTGGGGCCACTTTCTCCCACTTCCATTCTCATGCTTCTGTGTCACAGGCAGTTGAACAGGAAGCAGCTGCTATCTCTGTCCCTCCAGCAATCACCATTTTGTTCTCATTTTTTTTTCTTATTGAGGCAGGCTGATTTGCATTGGCTGACTCAGTGATTGCTGAGGAAAATGGAGAGAGGGAGTAGAAGAAATCTCTCAGAATCTTAAGACTCAGTGGAATATGTTGAATCAGTAGGAAACATGTACCCTGGGACCTTGCAAGAGAGTAGGCGCCTGGAAAGACTTATCCTGATTCAGACAGGAGTGAAAATTGGACACTTTGTGGAGTATCAAAAGGAGTTACTAATGATCTCTTTGTTGCCAAACCCAACGGCCTTTTCCTTCCTTGTTACTCTCTTGTCTTTAGGTTTTGGGGACACCCCTCTCTCCTGGTCCTCCTCCTACCTATCTGACTGTTCTTTCTCTGTGTCTTTTGCTTCTCTGTCTCCACATCATGCTCTCTAATGATAGGTGTCCCTCAGGATTCTGTCCTGGACCCTCTTCTCTTCCTCTTCTATACTGTTTCAGTTGGTGACCTCATCAGCTCTCATAGACCTATGTACCATCTCTATGTTAACAATTCTCAAATCTATCTTTTCTGCTCCAAACTCTCTGCTGGTTTCTAGTCTTGCATAACCAACAGCCTTTCAAATACCTCCCAAACTGCATGTCCACTAAATATCTTAAATTCAACATGTCCAAATGGAACTCGTTAACTTTACCTTTATACCCTTCCCCCACCTACCTTTCCTATTGCTGTTCTTCCTTCATTTTCAAAGAGGACCAATAACAACATGGATGACGTCTTGGGTCGCACAAAGTTGTTAGCCTCACTCTCTCTTCTGGAGTCACTGAAGTCAAGTGCCAAGAAAAAAGTCAAGATGACTGGCGATGGCCCAAGATGCAGTAGATCAGTGGTTCTCAACCTTCCTAATGCTGCGACCCTTTAATACTCGTATGTGGGCAGACCTGCCTGGAGACAGATAGAGGAGCGGTGTCTCAGTTCCTAAGACCATTGGAAATATGTGTTTTCTGATGGTCTTAGGCGACTCTGTTCGACCCCCAAAGGGGTCGCACCCCACAGGTTGAGAACCACTGCAGTAGATGATATTGGTGTTGTTAATCTCTGACCAAGCTCTAAGGCTCCACAGAGCCTGCTTCAGCTGTCTTCATGGGTGTGGGAACAAATCATTCTCACTCCCCATTCCACCTGAGGAAGTCCTCAAATGCTTGGGGTAGACACCTTAATTCCAGTGGGTTTGAGGCCTGTTGGTTACCTCCACCCTGGTTTAGCCCCTCTGCTAAGACTTTTTTTCAGGGTGTGACTGCTGCACATGTACAGTTTCTTAGAGCCACAAGTGAGAACTGAGTGACAGGTGGATACCCTAGGTGGATGAGCAGCCCTGAAAAGGGCTCAGCAAGTCCTCATATCAGAGTTGCTAGTCTATCCTGAACACACTAAAGCGTCTCTATTTTTATAAATAACAACATCATCCTCCCAGACTCTCAGGCTCACAACCTAGAAGTCATCCTGGATTCTTCATTTACTTTCATGCCCCCATATCCAATCTGTTGTAAAGGCTTGGTTATTTCACCTTTGCAAAATCTCTTGAATACTCTGCTCCTTTCTCTCTCTGACACCGCCACTTCTTTAGCTTGGGCTTTCGTTACCAAACACCTGGATTATTGCAATAGACCACTGGTGGGTCTGCCTGCCACAAGTCTCTCCTCACTCCAATTCATCTGCCACTTGGCCACTAATATGATTTTCCTAAAGTGTAGATCTAATCATGACATCTCCTTACTTAATAAACTCTGGTGACTTCCTATTTCCTTTAAAAGCAAATAAAAAAATAATCTGGCATCCAAAGCCCTTCATAACCTAGCCTTCTCCCACCTTCCAGTTTTTTACATTTTACTCTCCAACCCACACTCTTGAACAAGACACTCCATCCCTTGGCTCTGGTCATTTTCTCTGGCTATCCCTCATGCCTGTAATGTACCCCCCCTCTCTCCTCAGCTCTAATTACTGACTTCTTGAATTCTTTTCATTCCAACTAAAATCTTATGTTTTTACTGGAAGGCTTGCCCAACCATTTTTAATTTCAGTGCCTTCTCTCTGTTAATTATTTTCTATTTATCCTGTGTATAATAGTCTTGCTTTGTATGTATTTGTTTGCATATTGTCTTCCCCATTAAATTGTAGACTCCCAACCTTTCTGGAGGGAGGGCAGGTGCCATCTTTTGCCTCTTTGTATTCCCAGCACTTAACATAGTACCTGGCACATCATAGAAACTTAATAAATATTTATTTATTGATTTAGAGCTTACTGTAGTTCTCTCTCTCTCTTTCTCCCTCCCCCCTCCCCCTTCTCTTTCTCTCTCTCTCGAAGAAAGGAGCTAGGGACTCAGATTATGAATATTGTTCAGTTCATCAAAGGTCTAATATCTTTTTTTTGTTTAGAAGTGAAGGTGACCTGGAGTTCTCAAAGAGTGAGCCAAGAAAGTTGTGAACGGCTCTAAACATCCTGGAGAACAATTTAGAACTTGGTCCAAAGGGCTAGAAAACTGTGCATACCCTTTGTGGTGATTAAAATAATTCTAAGAGATATAGTTTCTGGGTAATTTAATCATTTTATCAATAAAACCAGCATATTAATAAAAAGATGGTCATTTGGTTGTCTTTCTCTTAGACCAAAGACAATTATGGCAGCAGGCTCAGAGTTTATATACCATTTAAAGAGCAGGTATGCATTGAAGGGCTGGAGAGACATCATTGGACAGAGAGACTTATCCATACACCCAGATCACCCACAACCTTGGGCAATCTATTTAAAAAAATGTATACTCCATCCCAGCCTGAGCAGAACACAATGGCTGCTCCACTTTTGTAGAGTCTGAAAAGAAAGTTAGCCCAATCTCATTATAAGCAATGTCCTTCAGGAGACTGAACTTTTAAAAATCAGGACTTCAGAAAAAAGGGGAAAATTGGAATATCTATAAATCATTGGTTATTAATAATTTCTCTCACCTTTGACCCAGCAACACTACTAGGTCAGTGTAATGCCATGCACAAGCAGATTCCCAAAAGAATGCTACTGTGAACAGCTTTTAAGATTTGGATTACACAGCATAGTGAACACTCTGTTTATTCCATTACAAATCAAGGCAAATATTCATTACAAATCACAATATAACATTCACAATATTACATCTTATCATAGAAAATCACAATATAGTGTTCATAACAGCTTAACATTAGAATAGCCACACAGTTTTCACTACAGTGGCCACAATGTTTAGAACAAAGCATTCAATCAATTTATAATGCAGTAATCAATGCTCAATCATTCAATCAATTCACAATACAATAATCAAACTTCCACTCATGGGGCAACTATTAACTTAATCAGTCACTATTCTAGATTCACAATGACTAAATATCATTAATCACAAATACAGTGATTAGAAAAACCACACAAACCCTCCACCCCTTGGTGTCCAGCAAACCTCAATTTCATCCAAGGGGAGGCCTTTTCTTCATTTTGACTCTGGGTGGTCTCTCTGATTCCCTGGATCCCCTTCCATGGTCCTGGCTCCCTCCTGAATCCACTAGTCACCTGGATTCAGAAGCAGACAGCTCCCAGGTCTTTGGCCAGTCCTCAGTGCATTCCCTGGCACACACTGAAGTTCACAGGTTCCAGCACATCTCAAACCCTTCACCACTTCTCTTGCCTGAAACTCAAGGATCAGCCAGGCCACAAAAAAAGTGTTATCTTGGTCACGCTTCTTCAGTCCTCCAGCAGTTCAGCTGGCCCTAGGACCCAGAAGGAATATCAGCCTTCCAGGCAAGCCCTCTCAGCTTTCCAGGTGGCCTTCACCAGATTCTAGTCTCAGGAAACCTCCATCTCAGTTCTCAGTCAGCTTTCTGATGCTGGGAGAGAAACTCTATCTCTCAAGAAAACTCCAACTCAGTTCTCAGCTTCCAGATGCTGGGAGAGGAACTCTCTCTTTCTCTCCCTCCCTCTCTCTCTCTCCCTCTCTCCCTCTCTCCTTCTCTCCCTCTCTCTCAGCTGGCTTCAGTCTCCACAATTCTTCCTTCACCAGGAGCAACATTCCAATTCTCTCTCTCCCTCTCTGGAATTCTTGCTTATATACACACACTGGCCTCCTGTCTCAGCCAATCCCCTTCTTCCACGTCAACAGGGTAGTTCACACCCTCTCAACAGTGGGACAGAGTTCATTCCTTCCATACTCAGCCCCAAGTTACTAAGTGCTAAGTATCTGCTAAACTGATTGCTGTTACAGTCAGTGCCCCCAAAGAGATCAAAGAAAAGGGAAATGGACCTATATGTACAAAAATATTTATATTTATAGCAGTTCTTTTTGTGGCAGCAAAGAATTTGAAATTAGGGGAATGCCCATCAATTAAGTAATGACTGAATGAGTTGGGGTGTATGATTGTTATGGAATACTATTGTGCTATAAGAAATGAGAATCAGGGTGGTTTCAGAAAATCCTGGGAAGACTTATATGAATTGATACAAGGTAAAGAGCATAGATCCAGAAGAACATTTTACACAGTAACAGCAATATTGTAATGATGAACAACTATGAAGGACTTGTCAACTCTGATCAATTCCATAATCCAAGACAGTTCCAAAGGAGTCATGAAGAAAAATACTATCTGATGAGGGTACAGGCTCTGGGAACCCCCTTGAACTCTGATTGAATCTTCTCATTTGATGAGGCATTTGCCTGAGGCCATAAGCCTTTAGTGGTGGCTGGGCCCAAATCTCTGTTACTAGAATTGTCTTTGGAATCAGATGACCTGGGTCCTAAACCCAGCTCTGCTATCTGTGTGGCTGTAGGAAAATCACTTTCATTCTCTGGAACTCAATTTCTTTGGCAATAAAATGAGAGGTATATATCCTGAATGATCTCTGAGATCCCTTCCAAACTGGTCTATAATTATTATGATCCAAAAGAGCTTATGAGTTATAAATTGAAGAGAATGGTCTAGATGATCTCTGAGAGTTTTCTAGCTGTTAAGCCTACCATTCTATGAAGCTAGTTGTCTGGAGACCTAGAATCTGGTTCTCCCAGATTTCCATTCTGTTTCCTTCCCTGGACACGAGTTTCTCAGAAAATTGAATTGTGTCACTCATAGCAGAAATAGGTTTCGGGAGATCATGTAATTTAGACCATCACATAGAGGAAGGAGCCAAGAAAAGGAGGAAGTTGGAAGAGAAGAAAATAGGACCGACATCTTCAGATTCTTCTTGCCAGTCTATGTTTATACCATTTGACTTTTCTTTCTATGAACCTAGATTGAGCTTGAATCTGTGATTTTATCAGAATAGGGAACCTCCAATGTCAGTACTCATTCTGCCACCACAGATAGCAATCCATGTATGACTTACTGGCTAAATCCTCAGTTCTTGCCTAGATTTGAATCTAGATCATCTTAGCCTGGCTCTATATTCACTCCCATGTTATCTCTATATGCATATTTACTCCCATTTTATCTCTTAAATACGTACATATATATTTTGAATTTCTTTTGTGTAATGGTATGCTGAGATGCACTCTGTAGATAATTTTATTTCCTTTTCTCTTCTATTATAAGTGATATCTTGGGATGAAGGAATGGAGAGAGAAGATACAGAAGGAGGTGGTGTTATTGACACTTAACATTATTACCATCATATTTTGAAGATCATTTAAATATTTTAAAGATCATTTAAATAATATTAAATATTATATAACTGTACTAAAATACATCTCACTAGAAAATGAACTAATTAATAGATGAATGGTGTTGTAAAGTAATGCATACCTGTTAGCACCTCTGGTTGTATTACTGTATTTAATTTTGTCCACAATATGAAAAATTAAAACATTCTTTCCTTTTCTCCGTTCTATAACCCCTCCCTCCCATTATTGCTCCACCCAGCTGCAAGTTAATAGAAAGCAGTAACATGCTTATTTCTGAGTCTTTTGAATGTGTATGTGTGTTTAGGTTCAGGATATTACTTTTGGGGATCCATGGATTATTTTATTCAGTCTATTTGGAATGTAGGAAAGCAGGAAACATATTTAACTCTTAATCATCATGGGAATAGGTCACATAACAGACGGTCAGGAACCTCTCATAACAAATTAAACATAGCCAGGTGTGAGGGAAAATTAATTCCATATGTTTCAAAATGACTTCAGCAGGTAGAATTTCACTGGAAAAACATAAATGGAAAATGGAGTTACTTTCATTTAAAAATGTATTAAAATATAAGTATATCTGCCATCCAAAGAGCATCCTTTGGTGTGGTAAATACACTGTAAGTATTCCTTCATAGTGCCTTGTTCACACCGGAATGTGTTCCTCTACGTCTTCAGCTTGTGTCCCTCTTCTGTCATAATATAAAATCTTTATTGAGTCTCTACAAGATGCCCGACACTGTAGTAGGTGCCACCGACAATTCCATGCTCTCGATGGCATTAACTAGGTACTCTGCAGTCTGTACAGCATCTGATATGTAACTGGAATCCCATTCCAACTGAGGAGGGAGAAAACACATGACAGAGGAGGTAGCTGGATAGGTAGAAAGGGAGGAATAAAGAGGAGGAAGGAAGGAAAGAAAGAAGAAAAAACAGACGGAGAAGAAAGAAAAAGAATTTATTAAGCGCTAACTCATTTTATTTATTGGTTTATTCATTTGTTTGCTTATTTATTAAGCTTGTGCCTAGAACTGTGCTAAACACCAGGAATGAAAATACAAGGAAAAAGACAATCCCTTTCCTCAAGCAGCTGACATTCTATTAGGGAAGACAACAAATAAAATGTAGCTAAAAAGTGGTGGGGGCAAGAGGAGGAAAAATAGGAAGGAAAATTGCCAGAGAGAAAGGAGACAAGGTGGAAAAAGAAAAGGGAACAGTTAAAAACTTCTGAGTCTATACCCTTAGCTACTCAGACACTTACATATTCCTGGGTTTCAACCATTTCCTATCCCATTGCTTGATTTTAGCATCAGCCCTGAGACTGCTTTGCTCAGCTCAGTGTCCACTATCTGCTTATCTGCCTACCAAGGACTTCCCATGATGATACATCACCCAAGATGCCCTTCCTTTGTTTGGCACATTATATATCTTCTAATAATTGTCATGGCCTGCTTCCAGCATTTTTTGCTGTTAGAACTTAAGTTAGTTCTATCACTTTAAAGATGGAAACTTTGATTCCTGTGAAGGTGACAGCTAGCTAATCTGATAAATTGATGAATGCTACTATAAGACCAGCTCAAGGAAGTCAAACTCTTTGCCCTTGGTTCTTTCCAGGTACTCATAAATAAATTCTTAAGTTGTAGTTTGCTTCCCTTTGTTCCTTCCTTTGGAAAAATCTGTGTCTGGATTAGCAAGGCTTAGTGAAAAAAGAAACAAAAATTCAATAATTTAGTTAGCACAAGTCTAACATGCAGGAAAGGTTTCAAGTATGCCCCTGAAATAGTGTATGCCTGCTGTCTGATTACTGGCTTAGATAGGTATAGAAAAGCTGCTTACCAGGCTGCATACTTGGTGATGAATACTTTGATCGTGGCAACTAATGAAAAACAACCTTTAGTCCTTTGTAAACAGTTTCTATGGTGATAGTGATTGAATGGTGGGAAATATGGCAGAGGGTGCTAAGAATCTGTTTTTATACTATACATATACATTTGTATACATATACAATGTACTTATATGCAGATATGCACACATACATACATATGTAGGCATAAAACACATGGTATATATTAATACATTTCTACACATATATGCAAATATATTTGTGCATATATATGTGTGTGTTACATATGAAACTGTTGGTATTCTGAAATTTTTGATACATGTCCAAAGACCAAAGGTTAGATATATTTCTTAGAGGAATGAAATCTCTGTAGACATTCTTGCTGGTATAATTTTTTTAAATGGCAGCTAACTAGAAGGATGACTCACAAATTCTCCTTGGAAAGACAATTAAAAGGTTAATGGAGTTGGTTTTATTGTATATCAGAAGGTAACAATAAATGTCTTTTCATGAAACTGTTGGTCATCTTGTATTGAAGTGTTCATGATGACTATTTGCAAAAAAGACCATCTTGAAAATAATTGCAACTTATGGGCCAACATTTGCTGTGGAGAGTGAGGTAAAAAAATCTATGAAGAATTTGACAAGATTGTCCAAATTAAATTAGCACATGCATTTATACTCAATGACTTTGATGTGCAGGTGGACATAGCTGAGACTGGAGAGACATATGTTGAAAATCCATATGGAGGAAGAAATGAGAGAGCCCCAAAGCTTATCAACTATAAATAAGTCTTATATCTATGTACCATATATAATTTCTTCAGGAAAATAATGAGGAGCCACAGGGTATGGGGAACATCATATAACAGAACAAAAATGGAATTATCTTAATAAAAAGGAAATGACTTGTTACCGAAGGAGAGTTTTCTACAAATCAGTTTTCTCTGTACCACTGACCACTGACTTGTTCTAGCAAAGATCAAAATTAATACAAGCCTAGAAGAAAGAGGAAGAAACCAAAACATCTTAGAAATTGACTTAGCCACCTGGGCATGAGAAGATATAGGGAAGGAAGGAAGGAAGGAAAGAAGCATTTATTATGTGCTTACTACTTGCCAGGCACTGTGCTAAGAGTTAGGGATAAAAATAAAAGCAAAATGAAAGACATTCCCCTACCCTCAAGGAACTTACATTCTAAAGGGGGAAGACCACACATAAAAGGGAGCAGATAAGTACTGACGAAGAAGAGGGATAAAGATCCCTGGTGTGGAAGCAAAATTTTGAAGTCCAGAAATTGAAAGATAGGACCAGAAGTAGAATGAAAATAGACCAGTATGGGACCTTCCACAAAATGGAGGTTCCAGGAATGTCACCCATGGGAGAAAGAAGGTGGCACTTGCAGAGAGATATTCCAGGGTAAACTGTCAACAAGGACCCCCGGCAAGGAGACCCCAGAAACCAAGAGAAGTTCATTTATTATTCAGCAGTAGAAATATGGCCATCAAGGGCAACAGCTTATTTGGACTCTAAACTCATTTGTAAGAACTTAGAGAAGAATAAAATGAGACAGTGAGCAGTAATGTCTCATAACATAGTGAGAAACAAGAGAAGGCAGCAAATTTAAAGAAAAATTAATTACAGACCAAACTACACAAATTTACCTCAATTATACCTAAAGATAAATCTGGGATAAGGACAAGTAATAGATTTTTCAAATGAAAAAGATCTGTAAACATTTTTTGCATAGATTATTTTCATAATCAAGGAGAGTGGCTTCACATATTTGAATTTCAGCATCATGGTACTAGATTTCCTGAATAAAGAAATGGAAATATTCCTAATAAAAGCAAAGATTGGAAAAGCAGATGAATTAAATAGACTAAATATACACAGAAGAAGTCTTTGTTGTTAAGTGACATAATAAAAGTCTTCAAGGGACTTATTCTCTAACTATCTGATAAATAGAATACCACAAAGGTGTGTTAAATAAAAGATCATTATTTTTTACCCCCCAAAGACCAAATCAGCAGCAGCTAACAGATTTTATAAACATTTTGCTATTTAAAAAAAAAAAATCTACTATTGCATTGTGGGCTTCCCTAATAAGGGGATGACAATAGACCAGACAAAATTTCATGTGTTTTTTATAGTATACTAGATCATTGTAGTCACAAGATGAACTGAAAGCTATATAGAATATAAAATCCCAATGTACCTATTTTTTGTTTATTATAAGCAAATATTTGCTTTGGTAGGGTAAGCAGATGGTTAAAAGCTCTCTTCTCAGTGTCTTATCAGGAATATGTCAAAATCATATAAGATTCACTAAAAATGTAAACAAATCTCTTTGGTTACATCAAACTCTGATGACCCTTGGCTCATTTATACCAAGTAAGACATAAAACAGAGATATATACCCCTCAAGGTATGTAAGATAGTCATGGAGAATAAACAATATAGAACACAAATCGAAAGATGAATTCTCTCTAAATAGTGAGGTCCTTCTTTTGCTCCTGTTCATGGATGATATCCTGCTGGTTGCAGAAAGCATTAAAACATTACAGAAACTTACAAACGAGATACATAATCACTCAAAAGGGTTTGGTCTAATTGTCCATGCAGGAAAAAACAAATGAAGAATGACTATTGCCCAGACTATGGATAGACAGTTGGAGGGACAGCCTACACATCCTGCACATCAATTTATCTATTTTGTGCAGACACTACAAATAAATAATGAACTCTGCCCAGAGATGACCAAGAGGAAGACTATAGATCAGATTGTCTTTGAGAAACTGCAATGTTATTAGTGTCTTCAGGCTTCACTCAAAAGCAATTAACACTCTTTTAAACAGCAGTATTCTTCTGGTGTTATCTGAGTGCTGTGAGTCATAGAATAAACAAGCCAACTAATCAATATTTATTAAGTGCCTACTATGCGACAAGCATTGTGCTTAATATTGGAGATACAGAAGGAGGCAAAAGAGTCCCTGTCTGAAAGGAGCTTTACAAGCTAATGGGTGAGACAACATGTAAACAGATAAATAGAGAGTGAACCATATACTGGATAAATAGGAAATAATTAGTAGAGGATAGACACAGAATGTAAGAGGGGCTGGAGAAAGCTTTGTGGAGAAGGTGAGCTTTTAGTTGAAATGTAATAGAAGCCTTGGAAATCAGAAACAGGAGCAAAGGAGAGAGAGCTTTCTAGGAATGAGAGATAGTCAGAGAAAATGCCTGGAGCTGAGAAAAGGAGAGTATAGAACAGCCAGGATGCCAGTGCCACTAGATTGAGTATGTGTGGGGTAGCAAGGTGTAAGAAGACTGGAAAGGTAGAAGGTGGCATAGATTATGAAGGACTTTGAATGCCAAACAGAGGATTTGTATTTGACAGGTCTTGGCAACAATTTGAGAGGGGGTGTGGTGAGAGATAGTAAGGAATCCACGATTACTCCTAGGTTATGAGCCTGAAGGACAGAGAGGATGATGTTGCCATCTATAGTAACAGGGAAGTTAGGAGTGGGGAGGATTTGTCAGGAAGATAATGAGTTCTGTTTTAGACATATTGAGTTTAGGATATCTACTGGACATCCAGTTCAAGATGTCGGAAAGGGAGTTGGAGGTGGGAGACTGGAGGTAAGCGGAGAGATTACTGCAGTAAAGGTAGGCTTGAGAATCACTGCATAGAAATGACAGTTATATCGATGGGAGCTAATAAGGTCGCTCCTGAAGTAGTCTAGAGGGAAAGGAGAAGAGTGCCTAGGACAGAATCCTGAGGCACATCTATGGTTAGAGGAGGATCCAGCAAAAGAGACAGAGAAGGAGTGGCTGCATAGGTAGAAGAAGGAGAACCAACTTAAACTGGTGTCCTAAAAATCTAGAGAGAAGAGAATATCCAGGAGGAGAGAGTGATCAATAGGCTTCAGACAGGTCAAAGAACATGAGAACTGAGGAAAGGTCATTGTAGTTGGCAACTAAGAGATCATGAGAAACTTTGGAGAGAGCAGTTTAGATGGGAAGGTTGGAAGTCAGATTGTGAAGAGTTAAGAAGAGTGAGAGGAAAGAAAGTGAAGGCACCTATTGGAAGTTTAGCTACAAAGGACAGAAGAAATATAGGATAATAGTTAACAAGGATGAAAGGGTCAAGTGAGAATGTTTTTAAGGATAAAAGAGAAACGAGCATGTTTGTAGACAGGAGGAAATGAGCCAGTAGAAAGGGAAAGATTGAAAATAAGTGAAAGAATAGGGGTGACAAGAGGGTAAACTGTCAGAGGAGATGGGATGGAATGGGTTCGCTTGAACAAGCACAGGGCCTTGGTTGTCTCGTAAAGAATAAGGCCACTTCATCATGTGTGACAGATTGAGGAGGACAAAGTTGAAGAAAGCCTCTGTGTAATAGGAAATGAGGAGAAGGGGAGGAGCTTACAGCATGTAGCCTCAATTTTTTTCTCTACAATATTAGACAAGGTTCTCAACTAAGAGAGAATTAAAATTGAGGATCACTTAAAGGACTACGGAGAAGTTTGTGGTGGGTTGGAGATGGCTACGTTACATACAAAGAAGAAACCATTCAAAGGGAATCTCAGGAAAAGATGCCATCAGAGAAACAAAAATATAGACTGGTGATGTAGTACAGACAGTGTATACAGCCTGTATGCTCAATGGGCAACTACACAACATCAATAGAACTAGAAGTTTCTCAGAGTGTTTGGGGAATTCTTTGAGGTGGATTTAGCCAAGAACAAGAATAAGAGTCACATAGGATATCCAGGCAGGGTGTTTCACTGCAGGAAGTACCTACAGCAGTGACATCACAGAACCATAGTGGCATTGTAGTATTGGATTTATTGCAGATGAATTACTCCAACAAATGTGAAGCAAGCATACAAACCAAATACAAGACCAGTAGATAAGAAGGCCTTCCTTACTGTTAAGTTGCCTGGCACATGCACACAGGAACTAGAGAGAGGTGAGGCCAGACCTGTGCAAGGTTCAGATAAGCCCTAACAGGTAGGAGTGTGATCTTTTTTTTTTTAAATGGGAATTTATTTTATTATCATGATGCTATGAGATGGTATGCTTCCTGTGGTAACTGAGGTCTTAAAAAAATTTTTTTTAATTTAATTGATTTGCTTATGTACTTTTAGTTTACAAGATTCAGCTCCAGAATCTCTTGAGTTTCAAATTTTCTCCCCTCCCTCTCCCCCACCCCACCTCATGGTGGCATGCAATCAAGTACAGGATCTGCAAATACTTTCACATTGGACATTAGTCTGGTTGTATAGAAGGGTTGTAACCAATGGAAAAGAAGAAACAAAACCAAACATGGAAAAGAACAACAAGATTGCTTCAGTCTCCATTTAAACTGTTCTTTCTAGATCTTTCTCTAGACTTAGGTATCTCCTTCCATGCTGAGACTTGTAGAGTTGTCTTATAACTGTGCATTGCTGAGAAGAGTCCAGTTTATCAAAGTTGGTCATCACACATATGATGTGTCTGTGATTGTGTACAAATTTTTCCTGGTTTTGCTCTTCTCACTTAGCATCAGTTTGTATAAGCCTCTCCAGGTAAATATGAAGTCTATCTCCCCCCCATTTCTTATAGCACAATAGTATTCCATTACATTCATATACCACAACTTGTTTAGCCATTCCTTAATTGATGGGCATCCCCTTAATTTCCAGTTTTTTGCCACCACAAAGACAGCTGCAATAAATATTTTTGTCCATATGGGTCT
>CM053582.1:321396512-321417682 GCA_028627135.1 Pseudochirops cupreus | reverse complement strand
CCACAACTTGTTTAGCCATTCCTTAATTGATGGGCATCCCCTTAATTTCCAGTTTTTTGCCACCACAAAGAGAGCTGCAATAAATATTTTTGTCCATATGGGTCTTTCTCCCACTTCTATGATCTCTTTGGGATACAACTCCAGAAGTGGTATTACTGGGTTAAAGGGTATGCAATTATTTATAGCCCTTTGGACATAGGGCTAGATTGCTCTCCAGAATGATTGTATCAGTTCACAGAGGAGTGTGATCTTACCAGCACTCATTATATTTTATAACATTTTACTATAAACTGTAAGGGACTCAACCCCAAACCCTCCCCACTTCTGAATTTACCTTTTCCTGTCAAGGACACCAAAAATCCTCCCAAGTCATCCTAGCTTGAAATCTGGGTGTCATACTTGCCTCATCGCTCTCTCTCACCCTCCATATCCATTTTGTTGTCAAGCCTTGTCAATTTTACCTTCATAACATCTCTCACATATGCCTCTTTCTCTCAATAATACCCGCCTTGTTCAGGCCTTGGTGATGGCCTTATGTTGGAACTATTGCAATAGCCTTCTGGTTGGTCTCCCTAACACAGTTCTCTCCACTTCCCAGTCCATTCTCCACTCAGCTGTCAACGTAATCAGATATGACCATGTCAACCTCCTATTCAGTAAGCTACAGTGATTCCCTATTACCTTCAAGATCAAATAGAAAACCCTATAATGGGTATTCAAAGTCCTTCATAACCTGGTCCTCTCTTACCTTTCCAGTCTTCTTTCACCATACTCCCTCAGCCCCCCAGTTACTCTCTGATCCATTGACAATGGCCTCCAGTTCCCCACTTTTTTCCATAACCTCTCTGTCATACCTACAATTCTTTCTCTTCTTGTCTCTGCATCCATCCCTACCTGGCTTCCTTCAGGTCCCAGTTAAAAGCTTACCTTCTACAGGATGTCTTTCCTGATCCCCCATGATGTTAGTGACTTCTCTGTGACAATTATCTTATGTGTATATATTTCATTTGTACATAACCGTTTAAAGGTTATCTCCCCCATTAAGCTGTGAGATCCTTGAGAGCAGAAGTGATTTTTCGCCCCTTTTCTTAGTATCCACAGTGCTTACCACAGTCCCTGGCACAGAGTAGGAGCTTGATAAATGTTTGTGTATTGACTATAAAGCTTGACCAAAGTAAACATCAGTGAATATTAACCTAAGAGAGTTGTGAGAAAGTGCTTTGTGAACATTAAAAGCCTTATACAATTGGGAACAACTTTTATTTACACCAATGTACTAATGTCCATTTTATTGCAGCTTTTATAAACTGGGGATCCTTATCCCAATCCCAATTCTCACTGATGAATCAAGTCCCCAAGCAAGACTATTCTCTCCCCCTGTAACAGCAAGCACCCTAGCATACCCAGGATGGCTGCTAGCACAGGTTATTTCATCTGCTTTTCTTTAAAGGAAAGTAACTCCAAAAGGGTTAACAATCTTATGTTAATCAAACATATACATCATTCACTTAGTTCAGGGGAAAAAAGTCAGCACCCTGAACTTCAGCGAAAATACAAACAGAAATTATAAGCAGACAAAAAATGTAGACAGAGAAAATATCACAATTCAACAGACAGGGCTTCTAGCTGTGTGACCATTACATACATACATAGTTAATTATCAGAGAGAGAAGCATCAACATCTGGGTTTTCAGTGAGCCCCAAAGCAAAACATATGTCTCTCTGTGTATGTGTGTGTATATATACGCACATACCCTTCTTAAGGGTCAGAGGACATCATAAACTTTGTGACCCACCGCCTAATTGCAAAGTAACAAAAGATGTGGGCCTTCCTGAAAAAACAAGACTCTTCCCAACCAAGCCCCTCCTGTCAGGTTCCACTTGTGACACATTAAGGGACAGAGAAGATCTTTAAATTCCCTAGGCCTATTAAGGGGCAGGGAAGATCTTCAAATTTCCTTACCATTACACCCCCTCAGGATTCTAAGAGTATCCTGAAGGGTTGGGAATGTCTTTCTAATGCTATCAGGTCATTGTGTTCTTCCCAAAACCATTCTCTTGTTATAGCTAATATCTCACTTATGTACTTAATAACCTCTAAAAGTCATCTCCCCAATATAATTTAACCAGTTCATACGAATTTACTTTTATAAAGAAATATTTATTGAGAAGATATAGAAAGAATGGAAGTATAAACAATTCCTCCCAACACCCAGGGCCATACTTATCCCTATATCACCTCTGTATTTGGGGAAAGTGGGCTCAAATGTAATTCAATAGCTATGAAACATTTGCCTTACCAAGTTCACTTCCAAGTACAGTGTAGCTTATAGATCTTACTGCTCCAGAAAATGACATGTAAACTGCTGGTTGGATTCACTGTTGGGATGGGACCCAGAAATCTATCCTTGGGGCTGTGCTGGCTAATAACTGCCATGGACTCCCATCCTTGAACTTTTTGAGGTCCCAAAGGATCATAACTCAGCCCTTCCCATCTACAACACTCATTAACCTAAGAGTGAGAAAGAAAAAAAACCACAAAAGTGAGGAAACAAGTGTTCCTTCTACACCACAATTTTTTTTTCCCAAGTGGGAAAAGAGGCAACTGGCAGCCAGAGGCTCTAATTGCCATTGCTACTACCTGGAGATCCATAGCAGTCCTGTTCTTTCCAAAGCATCCAGAGAGGAAAGCAAGAACTCTAGTCATTGGGATCTTTGTACAAATGGCCAATTATAGTATAGAAACTAAGAGAAAGATCTTTCTTTCACCACGGGAACCAATCATAGCCCCCTTGCCCATGCTCTGAAGTCCATGTGATGGATTGTATCAGATTGAGCACCATGTTGCTTATGCTCATAAAGACTGGACTCTCATCGGTCAGTCCCTATTATATCAGTTTACTAGTTTATCAGTATCTATTTTACTACTCTATTAGTTTACTTGCTGATATCTGAACTTTCCCCCAAAACTTAGCTTTTAGCTCTATCCGCACCAACGTCAGAAGTACTTTTACATGGTTTCTCAAGGGCCACTTCTTGTCCTTAGAACGTTGCTGGTAATAGTTTTGGCAGTCGTGTTAATGCTACAATAACAGAAGCCCAGAAATGGTTATGAATGAAACCCAATGTTCCATAGCAGTTAAGATGAATGGATGCATTAAGCATTGGCCCTACAAGAAATCAAGGAGTCTCTTATTGATTTGAGTGCTTGCTATTAGGGAAGCTGCATTTTTGCAGAGGCAAAAATTGAAAGTCTTGGGATTTCAATATAATCCTTTTGTTCCACTACAAGTATTTGACCCTGAGGACTAAACTATCAGGATTTTTAGGGAAGATTCAGTGATCCAATCCAATCCTTACTAACTTTCTTGGGGGGGGAATCTTCTCTTATTTTTAGTATTTACGCCATACCATCCCATGGAACAGAAGCAGAGACTCTTAGAGAGGCAGCATAGGGTCAATGGAAAGACTGCCGCATTTGGGGTAATCTGTTCAGATCCCAGCTGTGCCACTTCCTACTTGTGTGGCCATAAGTAACTCATTTAACTTCCCTGGACCTCAGTTTTCTTATTTGTAAAATGAGATAATTGAATGAGATTCTAACATTCTAACATTCTAACAGACACTAACATTCCTTTTGACTCTGGTTCCATGATTCTACTGCCTTGAAAAGTTGGAAGGGACTCAGATGTCATCTAGCCCAGCCCGCTAACCAGCAAGATTCTTGCTCAGTGACTTTTTCTGCAACAGACAATCATGCTACATCAATTAAACATTTCTGAAGGGGCAGTCCACTGCTTCGTTAGACAGTCTGTTCTATTTTTGGAGAGTTTTAATTATCAAAAATTTCTTCTTTAGGTTGACCCAAATCTGCCTTTCTCAAACTTTTACCTCTTGGTCCAAGTTCTGCCCTCTGGAACCCCACAGATTATGCCTCATTCATCTTCCCCTTCACAATCTTTCAGATATTTGAAGGCAGTTATCATGTCTCCATTAAATCTTTTCTTTTCTAAGTGAGCCATTGCCACTTCCTTCAACCATTCTACAAATGACACAGTCTAAACCTGTTATCATCCCATCCACCCTCCTCTGGATGAACTCTAATTTGTCAGTGTCAATGTCACTCCTTCAATTGGGTGCCAAGAATTGAAGACTGTATCACTGATGTATGAACGGTGCAGAGCACAATTGGACTATTACTCCCTTTGACCTGGCAACGTACTTTTATAAAAACAGGATAAGATGGTATGTTTCACAGCCATGTCACACTATTGACTCCTATTGAGCATGCAGTTCACTGAAACTGTTCATCTTTTATTTTTTACATAAACTATGGTTAAGACAGGTTTCCCTGTTCTTTATACAACTGAATTTTGAAACCTGAAAGCAGCAGTTAACTTTTATCTCTATAGCATGCCCTTCTACAATTGTCAGAACATTATTTCCATATGTGGAGAAATTTTTGAAGACTGCTTTTATCCTATAATGAATAAGCTATCCCTTTCATTTCTGTCATCAACATATTTGATGAGCACACCTTCTATGTATTTGTCTAAGTCATTGATAAAAATATTGAGCAATATGTGGTCAAGGACAGATCCCCAGAGATGCATGTAGGAGATTCTATCCAGGTTGATCCATCAATCATCATTCTGGGTGTGGTTGTTAATTGAACTATTTATTTAGCTAATTGTATTCCACCTTCATTGTTTCCATCTTGTTCATATGGATGTTATGAAAACTTGTCAGGTATCTCACTAAAATAAAGATGCAACATATCTAAGGCATTCTCTTGGTCTACTAATCTTGTCAAAAAAAGGAAACAAGATTGCTTTCACATGTAGTGTTTTTAGTGAACCTATGCTGGCTTCTAATGTTTACTATCTCCCTAGCAAAGCCCTCCCCAAACATCTGTTTTATAGCCTGTTCTAGAATTTGGCCAAGAATTGATGCCAAGCTCACTAATCTTTTATTTCTGGAATCCATCTCCCTTGTCTTTCAAAAACATCAGGACATTTGCTTTTTTCTAATCTTTTGACAACTCTCCCATTCTCTATGACTTTCCAAGCATTACCAAAAACTTCTGCAATCATAATTGCAAGTTCTTTCAATAACCTAAGATAATCCTAGGATACTTGAATCCTTTTAAAGCAGCAAGTCACTTTCTTGTTGTCTCCTCACCTACCTTGGGATTCAATGATCTGTCAATGATTCAATGATTTGTTCCATCCTGGTCATTTTGATAATAGTTTTCTTCAAAAGAGAAGACTGAGACAAAACAGGAATTGAGTTGTTCTGGTTTCTGTCATCTGTTAATGTTGCAACATCAGCCCTAAACAATGGGGCAAGCAGCAGGAGGATTTGTGATTGTATTATCAGAATTTCATTTTTTAGAGACCTCTCTTCCTCTTCAGTCTCCTCTTTTATCTCATCTCACTAGGCTAATTGAAAGTAAGCATCTGCCTACAGAAAGAACAATCACATAGATTTCCTTGTAATTGAAACAAAACAGGAATAGAAAGGAAAGCTTATATATATTAAATTTCTGTTAGGGCTGTTACCTGATGGATATTAGTTCCTATCAAGTTTCTTTTGTGACCCAGGACTTAATTTCATGCCAATGTACTTGTTAGAATCATCAATGTCTGCAACACTTATAAATAAAATTAAATTTAAAATATATAAAAAATTAAGTGAGGTGACTAGATGTCTTTCTTTTGCTGGAAAAGCTCTTGATCTTTGAGGATGTGTGCCAGATGGGCAGATGTTAGAGAGAAAAAAAGCCCAGAGAATTTTTCCTCTAGAACCAAGGACATCTTATATATAGATGTAGACACACTGTGAAAGGAAGGTAGCTGCTCTGTGAATTGCTGAACATGAAATGAAATGAGAAAGATGCCTTGTAAATGATCACAACTGAAGATCTATTAGTCTCAGATCACATAGTGTTTAGATGTGAATTCATAGTTTGAATCTCAGGATAACTTATGCTGGGGCATGGGGTTGGAGAAGTACCATCTAGCCAAATAGGAGAATTTTCTCCAAAAAAGAGAATATTTGATGTGGAAGGGATCCTCATTGATAGGCTCCTCAGTATCCCATGCCTTGGTGCTCCTCTTATTCTATACCTTCTCTCTTAGCCTCTTGCCACTTGACTCTCAGTCATGGAATTCATGGCCAGCCATGGTGAATGAGAGAAAGCTGCTCACCAAATCATGACTCTGTTGGCAGTAGTGAGCCTACTTAAGCAGGCTCAGTAGTGAGCTTTAAATATGAGGCTCTAGAGAATAGGGGAAGGAACCAGACCATCTCATCTATAGTGGAATGTGAGTTCTTCGAGGGTGGGAACAATTTCATTTTTGTCTTTGTATTTCTAGTCCCTCGCCCATTGCAGATGCTTAATACACATTTATGGATTGATTAATCACGAGATCAGTCATCTTCCCTTCCCTTAACTCCCTTTGCTGGTTCTATCTTCTCTTGGAATTCTGGGTACTTTAATTAGATCTTCTTGATTCTTGAGCCAATAATCTTTTTGATTTTCAGCTTGGTGTATAGTCAACTTTTTAATCTGTGAGTGAACCATGGAAAATTGTTAAGGTCTTTCCAATATTATGGGTTGCTTCTAGGTACCCATGGTAATGCTCTTTCCCCGAATAATAAAATAAATTAATTTTCACTCATTCTGGAAGAAGTCTTGAGGTCCCATTTCCCCTTGGCTTCCTGCTGTACCTCTCCACACCTTTCTGGCTCAGTTTTTAGTAAAGGTCTCTTTTAAAAAATGTCAATTAGCTGTTCTCAGTCACTCCACGGAAGGAGGTGAGCTAAAGAAATGGCAAGGACACATCGAAGTCAGTTTAGTCCAATCAGAGAAGGAGTGTGAGCAGTTCTGTTGTCTGTTAGCAGCAGGGAATTTAGAGTAAAATTAAGGAGGGAAATGGAATGGGTTAGCAGTTTTCCAACTTCTGTGTCCTCACAGTATGACTCCTTAATTTAGTTCAGAGGGTTGTGAATTCTCAAAACATGAGATGCATTCCAGAATCAAATATGAAGGCTTTGGGGGGGAGGTATATCCACTGCTTATGTTCTTACCCTTTTCCGTAAGCTTGGGTAATGAAGAGTTTATTGTATTTCTGACAGTGTAGCCAATTATTAAAGGCTCATAAATAAAATTATTTTTCCTACATAATATGAATTGGCCCCATGGCTCCCTGAACTTGACCTGCAGAAAGTGTGAAGGAAACTGGGGTGAGTGTGTCACATAGCATCTCATATTACTTTGGTACTTTAAGATAATAATAGCTGCTACTATGAATAGTAAGCATTTAAATAGTGCTTTAATATGTTGCTTGATTTTTGTCCTTTCAACAACCTTTTGAGATAGGTACTATCATCATCACCATTTTGTAGTTCAGAAAACTAAGGCAGACAGAGGTTAAGTGACTTTTTAAGGGTCACATAGCTAACAAGTGTCTGAGGCTGAATTTGAACTCAGGTATGGTGCTCTACTCACTGTGCTCCCTAGTCACATGAGATCTGCAATGTGTATTCCCAATGAAAACGTCATGAAAAAGATAGTACCTATATTGTTATCATCATTTTAAAGACCTGCCTTCCTGGAGCACATTTGTGCTAAATAGAGAGGGGAAGTGATGCAGAAAAATGTTGGATAGCCATAGGAAGGCAAGAGAGGATTTTTTTTTAAACCACTCCATATGGAAGCTCTGTGCATATGTATACTTGCATATGTAGCTATGGGGTTTTTTTGCATATACGTCTGAATTTTTTTCACCATGTACATCTTTATCTTAATTTTTCCATAATTAGGTTTTTTTGTGTCCCATTAATATTTCCTTAAAATTTAAATAGAGATTCTTTGTGTGCTTTTTTTTTGGAGGGCAATTGGGGTTAATTTCAATATAATTAGTCTTCCTCGTAAAACTTTGTATTTTATTGTAAGCATTTAAAAAAGCATTTTTAGACCTGGTCCATTGTCTTCACCAGACTCGCAAAGTGGTACATAACATATAAAAAGGTTAAGAAAACCCTGCTCCGAAAGATCCATAAATATATATTCTTGCACATATTATTTAAATTTATATTATTCCTTATAAACACCTGTGGTCAACCTTTCCTTATTTTGTCAGGTATTCCTTTGTTTGAGCTATGAAGGCGCAGACTCAGCAAGATGCACCTTTCCTAGCTGAGGGCTGGAAGCTCAACCCTGTTGTTGGAGAGTTTTTCTCTCTAGCGATATCAGCACAAGCCTGTTCAGAACTACCTTTCTAAGTGCAGAATTACCGTGGATTCAGGCCCTATAGTATAGATTTGGTTCATAGACATGAGTCAAGATTACGCTAAAAATAAAGATCCAGAGCTTAGCACAGTGACAGTGTGCACAGAGATAGTAGGCGCTTAATGAACCCTCATTGACTTGTTAACAAATTTCTTCTAATGTGTCTTTTAGGCTGATTGCTTATTACTCTCTGTCTGTGTGTGTGTGTGTGTGTGTCCTTGAATGAGTACGTGTATCTGTCTGCATATCTCTCTTTCTCATGCACTCTGTGCTTTAGTAAAACCCCCCTACTTGGTGTTCTGTCTGCCTGGCCTGTTTAAGGGCCTTCTCATGCTATCATCCTTTCCTGAGATTGATTCCATCTCTTGAATGTCTGAGAATCCTTCAAGGCTTTAGCACCCTATCAGAGCCCTTTTCTGCTCCCCTTCTTGGTGTGCACTCCCCTATCCCAGACTTACTTTGCATTTATAATTTGCGTTTAATAATATATATTTTATATTTCAAGAGCATCTAGGTAGCACAGTAGAGTGTCAGGCCTGGAGTCAGGAAGAGCTGAGTTCAAATCTGGCCTCAGATACTTACTAGCTGTGTGACCCTGGGCAAGTCACTTAACCCTGTTTGCCTCAATTTCCTCATTTATAAAATGAGCTGGAGAAGGAAATGGCAAACTACTTCAGGATCTTACCAGTAAACCCCCAAATGGGGTCAATGAAAATGACAGAACAACAAGAAGAATTATATATTTGCATACCCTTTGTGTATAAGTTCTTTTCTTCCTGTAGAGTATAAGCCCCTTGAGGCCCAGGACTGTTTTAGCTTTCTGGGGCCTGGGAGTGGGGATCTGTATTCCCAGTGTTTAATATACAGCCTGGGACTTCATAGCCATTTAATATAGATTCACTGAATTGAATCCATAATTTCATCATGATTATTGCCATAACCAACACAGTCCCACATCTCTCCAGGCCTTAGCAAATGTGCCTCATAAGCTACTATGGCTGAAAAAATTCATCACTTCATGGTCACTTCATCCCCACTCTGTTGGGGATGAACCTTTCTTTCCCCACTTAGCTAGGCTGGTCCTCACATGACAGATATCTAATCTGTTACTAAGCCTTTCCAGCTTGGTAGGAGCTACCAGAATTTATGTTCTGTTGGTATTCCACAGCTGACGTAGGACTTTTTTTTATGGAGCCCTGTTTCCTCCCTTTCCTTTAATATATTCTTTATTTTGCAAAGTGAGGTATATTTGAGAACCTCCCCAGAGTGCCTCATCTGTTATCTGTCCAGGTCCAGCTAACCGTACTACATGCCAAAACCATTACTGAAGTGTGCGAGATTTGGGCATGTAGGCAGAGTTTGTCATGGGAAAAGAGAAATCCTACCAAAGTATAATGTCTAATCCAGAGATGATCCACACGTTCTTTTCCCCTCTTCAGGACCATATCTTTATTATATCCTCTTGAGAGATAGTGCCCATCAGACTGCTTCTTCAAATGCCCTTGCTAACTGGTTCTGAGACAGTTAAACAGTGTGGTGTTTCTTTCTTTCTTTTTTATCAGGAACGCTGTTATTGTTCAGATGTTTTCAGTCTTGTCTGACCCTGTTTGGGGTTTTCTTGATGGAGGTACTGGAATAGTTTGCCATTTCCTTCTCCAGTTCATTTTATAGAGGAGCAAACTGAGGCAAACAGAGTTATATGACTTGCCCAGGGTCACACGGCTGGTCAGGGTCCGAGGTCAGGCTACCAACTTAATAATGATCAAAGTACATATAAATATACAAAACAGAACAAAACAAATTATATTGAATTTTTGAAGTCAAAGGATAATAGTTTCACAGCTATTAGAAGTCCAACCTCTTTCATTTTCCAGATGAGGAAATTCTGGCATAGAGGGTTTAAATGACCCATCCATAGTCATGTGGTTAGTAAGTGTCTGAGTTGTGATTTGTGTTCAGATTTTCTAGACTTCAAGCTTTTCTAGACTCTAGCTACTATACCCATTATTCTCTACGTCCACTGCCTAGTACATTCCCCCTTCTATTAATACTGCTGATTTTAAAATGAATATTTAATTGAACAAAACTGCCCTGTTTATGTCCATCTCTGTTGCTATCCTCTCCCCTGCCCCCCATATGCGGCATGGCATAGTGCAGTGATTCTCAACCTGTGGATTATGTTCAATTTGTAACAATGAAAATACATCCTGCATATCAGATAGATTCATAACAGCAGCAAAATTATAGTTATGAAGTAGCAACGAAAATAATTTTATGGCTGGGGGTCACCACAACATGAAGAACTGTATTAAAGGGTCATGGCATTAGGAGGGTTGAGAATCACTGGTATAGTGGATAAAATTCTGAACTTGGAGATGGAAAGATGTGGGTTTAAATTCAAACTCAGACACTTAATAGCTATGTGACCTTGGACAGGTCACAACCAACTATTCTGTAAAATGAGCAGATTGGGTAAGAGAACCTCTGAGATCCCTCCTAGTCACAGATTGAAATTTACGTTCCTAGGAGCAATCCCTTGTAAGAAAAGCACAAGGTTGAGCAAAACAAAACTTCATATTGACTGCGCTGTTTAACTAAGGTTGGAGGTTGTTTATCTGAGAGACATAGAAACTACCAACCTTTCTATTTCTTCTCTTTTCCACAAGGCTGAAATGGAAATTTCTCTGGAAGGATGAAATAATAATAATAGCTTACATAGTTCATACTTACATAACATTTTACATGAAGCCCATTACACACATTATGTTGTTAGACCCTCACCCCATCCCTGGGATGTATGTACTGTTATTACCCTCATTTTATAGATGAGAAGACGAAGCTCAAACTTGGCCATGGTTGCTTGACTAGTGTAGGAGGCAGAAATTGAACCCAGGTATTTCTAATTTCATATCCAGTTTTCTATCAATTATAAAATGTTTCCTTTCTGAAAGATGAGAGAGGGAAGGAGAAACGATTAAGATGGAGGGAAGGCAAGAGAGAGGGGAGAGAGAGACAGACAGACAGACAGACACACAGAGAGACCGAGAGAAAGAGAGACAGAGATAGAGAGACAAAGAGAGAGAGACAGAGAAAGAGAGATGGAGAGAGAGACGGAGGGAAGGAGGGAGGGAGACAGAGAGAGACATAGAGGGAAGGAGGGAGGGAGGGAAAAAGGTAGGGAGAGAGGAAGACAGAAGGGGGAAGAGAGAGAGACAGAGAGAGAGACAGAGAGAGAGAGAGAGAGAGAGAGAGAGAGAGAGAGAGAGAATCCTTTTTCACCCCAAATAAAATCTATTTAATATCTTCATGAGAATGCCCATATAGCTCTTTAAAAGCTAGGGGCCTTTAGAATACAAAATCATCAAGTTGTTTTTCCAGATCCTCCCCTTCCTGTTTTTTCACACATATAACAAAACATTTCAGGCTTTGTTTTTGAAGCTCTGGTTCCATAACCCAAGCAATTTACTTAATTGAGGAAAAGACCTAGATAAATGAAGACAGTCACATCATAAAACTCTTGCTTCTGAATCAGTCAGATAATTGCCTTAATGCCCTACTTCTCTCTGGTGGGGAGTCCTAGTCTGAGCATACAATCATTAGGACTTTCTGTCCTCAAGTCTTTTTTTTTTTTCTCAGCAGAATGTCTCTCTTTTTCTGCTGTCCAAGAGAGCTTGTCACCATGGAAAGATGGAGCAAATGAACTTCCTAATAGAAAATGCCAGGATATGGGGATAGAAATTACTAGGTTATCTCTGGTAGTTCAGGATATTATTGGGGGAAATAGCTTAGTAAGATGCAGAGAGGAATTGGACAGGTGCAGTTACACTTGCTTGGGGAACAAATTATGAGAATTATTGAGAGTGCTGAGGTTTCAGGGTAGCAAATGATCATTGGCGAGGATGATGAGAAAAAAAAAACCTCTTCCTCCTATTCCAAGGTACAATAATGAGCAGTGACTTGATTTTCTCTTCCTCTGAAGCATCCTAAGTTATAACCAATAACATCACAGATACTCCAATGCTCATGAGGAAAAGAAGCAAAGTAACAGACATAAGACTTTAAAGCCTCTATTCTGAGTTGGGGAATTATTGCAAAGAAAAAGTGTTTGGGAGGAAGTGTCAATTTAATATACGGTAAACGAGAAAGCTAGAGTATGGGGCATGTTGCCAGTACAAAAAGGGGAGGTTTTGTATGATCTCCAGAGCTGGAATGGGTTTCCTATTGAGAGTGTTAGGATGTAAAACTTCCAGAGAAAAATCACTTTCTAACAGCATCTTCCTGTTAGGCATTCAGCTGTGAATCCAGCTCGCCAGCTTTCAGTGTGACTGGCTGGGGAGGCAAAGGATCCATTTCTCCTGCCCCACTCCATGGTAGAGTAGAAAAAACACTATTTTTGGCATCAGAGAAGCTGGATTCAGATCTTTGTTTTGACACCTTTGTAACCTTGAAGAGTCATTTACCAACTCTGACCCCCCTGCCCCCCATCTGGGAAATGAAGTGGTTGGAATGGATGACCTCTGAGGTTCCTTCTATCTCCTCTGGATACATAATCCTTTCCTAAACTCATCCATCTCCATTTGCACCTTTACCTGCCGCTGGATAGCAAAGTATCTTAGGCTGCTGGACTTGGAACCAGGAAACCTGAGTTCAAATCCGGCCTCAGACATTTCACACACACACACACACACACACACACACACACACACACACACACACAAACTAGCCGGGTGGCCTTGGGCAAGTCACTTAACCCCAATTACCCTACCTTCTCCTCTCAAAAAAGAAAAAGAAAGTACTTGTCAAGTAGATGGTGTAGTGAATAGAGTGTGAGGGCTGGGGTCAGATTGGATTCAAATCCAGCCCCAGACACTTATTAGCTGTGTGACTCTGGCCAAGTCACTTAACCCTGTCTGCCTCAGTTTCCTCATCTTTAAAATGGCACATACTTCCTGGGTCTGTTGGGAGGATCAAATGAAATAATGATTAAAAAGCACTTAGCACGCTGCCTGGCCCATAGTAAGTGCTACATAAACGAAAACGACTTAATGTAGCTTAATTAAACATAATTACTTAATGAATGCTTCTTCATTCATGCCAAACTTCTAATTGTAATGCATAAATGTGAGCAATTATTATTATTAATAATATCGGTAAGGAAATCATGAAAATAAGCAATAAACCTTACATGCAAGGCTTAATAGAAATCTGAAGGGATAGAACAAACTCCACTCATTTGGTTCAATGAAAGAGCTCTGAGCCTCAGTTTCCTCACTTGTGAAATGGAAACAATAGTACCTTCCTCACAAGACTCCGGTGAGGATCAAGTAAAATACTGTACGTAGATTGCTTTGCAAACTTTAAAGAGTTATATAGCATATAGGTTTTATCATTATTATTATTGGCCTTGTTGTTAGCCTTTATTAGAGAAACTTGTTGCAAAGATTTTTCCCAGTTTACTATTTCCTTTCTTATTTGTACTGCATTGATTTTGTTTGTGTAGAAGTTTTTCAATTTTGTGTAACTAAAATTGTTCATTTTATATTCTGTGACCCCTTCTGTCCCTTCCTTGATCAAGAACTCTGTCTCTAGCTAGTTGCAGAGAAGCTCTTGCAAAAATGAATCTCTCTCTCTCTCTCTCTCTCTCTCTCTGAATTAAAAAAGCAGTTTAGTTACACTGACCAACACTGAATCAGTTAGTATGTACCATATTCCACACCCATAACCTCCCCTCATTCCCCAACCCGTCTCTGAGAAGAAGGCACAGGGATGAATTCTCAGATTTCTTCTTTGGGGTCAAAGTCAATCATTACAATTAGACAGCATTTGTCATTGCTGCTCTTTCCACTTACAGTGTTATAGTCATTATGTATAGGTTTCCCTTTTCCATTTCCTTTACTTTGCATCAGTTCACATGAATCTTCTCACGCTTCTTTGTATTCTTCATGTTCATAATTTCTTATGGTACAGTAATATTCTATTTATGTACCATGTTTTTTTAGATATTTCCTAATTGATGTTCATCAGCCTTCTCCTCTCTCAGCTCTTTGCTAGTATAAAAAATGCTACTACATGTATTTTGATGTATGTGAGACTTCTTTTTTATCTTCAACCTCTTTTGAATACATGCCTAGCTGTGGGATCTTTTTAGTCAAAAGATAGATACAAATTACTTCCCAGGATGACTGGACCAATTCACAACTCCATTAAACATGTATTAGTACGCTTATCTTCCCATAACTTCTCCAACAATGACTATACCCACCTTTTGTCATTTTTACTAATTTTCTGAGTGTGAGATGAAAAAAAATTAGTTGTTTTTAATTTGCATTCCTCTTACTTTTAGTGATTTGGAGCAATCTTTTAAATGCTTGTAAATGATTTGTGATTTTTTTTAGACCTATTTGTTTGTATCCAGGTTACATAGAATCTTGACTGGACAGCTAATTTTCAAAAAACACTTTCTTCAATACCACCAACTATTTCTACTATAAGCCATGCTAGGCCTTGTGCAAGATGCTGGGGATATAGAGGTAAAACCAAATCAGTCCCTGTCTTCAAAGAGCTTACATGCTCCTGTGGAAGATGACATATATATGGTTAAGGATGAATAAAATAAATACAAGGTAGTTTGGGGAAGCACGAAGAACTCAGAGAATCGGTGAACATCTTGTGTAAAACTGAATTGCAAAATGACCAAAGAATTCTAAGAAGTGACTAGGAAGAAGGGAAAACTCCAAGCAAGGGGGCCAATTCACATAGTCCAAGGCTGGAATGTTGTGTGGCCAGAATGATGGGATGTTGAATGCAGGAGGGGATGGGTAATATGTAAGCAGTCTAAAACAAAGGTTATTGAATATGGGTTAAGATTTCAAGGGGAGAGTCTATGAACTTGGATCATAAAAAAATTACATCTTTATTTTTACTAAACTGCAATTATTCTCTGGTATTCCCTTCAATTATTTGAAAACATTATCCTGAAAGGTTCATAGGCTTCACCAGTTTGCCAAATGGGCCTCCAACACTTCGAAAGGTTAAAAATTCTTGTTCTAGAAAGATAGTTTTATGGATGATTGTGCAAGACTTTGGCTGTCAAATGGAGGAATTAATATTTAATCCTAGAGACAACAAGGACAATTGAGGCTTCTTGAGCAGTGGACTGGTATAGTCATATACATACTTTAGGAATATCAGTTTGGTAGTTCTTTGGAAGATGAATTGGAGAGTGAAGAGAACGGAATACAGAAACCAGTTTGGGTGGTTAAAATGTCCCAGGTAAGAGGAAGATTAGGGCCTCAACTAGGATGGTAGCCAAGTTGGTGGAGAAAAGAGGTTGGACTAAAATAGCATTTGTGTTGGTCTAACTGACAAGGTTTTGTAATCAATTTGCTATGGGAGATGAGGGAGATTAAAGAGTCCAGATTGTGAACCTGAGTTACCAGAAATATGTTGGTACCCTCCATAGAAATAGGGAAGTTTAAATGAGGTTATGGGAATTGGGGGAAGATAATGTGTTCTGTTTTGGACATGTTGGAGTTGAGATAGCCAAAGAAACATTCAGAAGGAAATGTCTAGCAGGCCAGTAGTGATAGAATACTGGAGCTCAGGAGAGTGATGAAGGCTGGATATATAGATCTGGTAGTCATCTGTACTGATCTGAGAGCTGAACCCTTGGGAGATGATAAAGTCTAAGGGTATTGAGAGAAACAATACTAGAGGTCCCAGGAAAGAGCTCTGGGGTATTCCTCAACGTAGAGGTCAGGATATGATGATCCTACAAAGGAGGGTGAGGAAGTATAAGGTATTATTTTTTTCTCATAAGTCTCTTTTCTTTACTCAGAAAAAGAGAAAGATCTTGGAGGAATAATGAATTATTTTCTCTATTAGCCAGAATTCTTTTGAGGTAGTATATTTACTATTTAATGGTACTCTTTAGGGTAAAGCTACTCACATTACATGTGGGCAATTTTCACAAACAGGAACATCTTGAACAACAATAGAGATTCCTTCTCCCATTAAAAATCTATGTTGGCCATCCTTTAGGATAGGGGCAAACTCTCTATGTCTGTGAAGCATGGAATGCAATTCCATGTTTTTGGAAGATTTAAAATTGCAGATCACTCAAAGGATAATGAACAATTTTATGTGAGTGAGAAGAGCCTCTTATAAAGTACTCAAGACCATCAGTCTCTGACCCTAATGGAGTTTGGGTATACTGTTGCATTTTATCAGTGAAGAATTGTGTGCAGAAGCAATGTAAAACATCATCCAAGAAAATATGACAAAGAAAAGAGGCAGATTGGTCTGAAGGATAGCTAAAAGATAGCCTTTGCGTTCCATTGTTACCCATACAATGTCAAGAGAGTTAGAGAAAAGTCCCTACATATTAGGGGGATTCCATCACACAGGTGTAAGGTATTAATGAGTTCAGATCTGCACTACTGCAGGGAGTAGCCACATTGATGAGATCATAGTTGCATAAAGGTATCTTTCTAAAAAATTTTGAAGTTATATGAGATAGGCATTACTCCATTGTGATTAAGTGACTTTCCTCTAGTAACAAAATTAGTTAATGCTTATTCCAGGAACAGCATTCTTTTTCCTAGTCCCCAGGCCAACAATGTTTTCTTCTCATTGCCTCCTAAAACCTTCTTCATTTCACCAGACACCATGGCCTGCCAAAGCACCTGTTAGGAATATCCATGAATAGACATAAAGAACATCTAATGAAATAAGATATGCTGAAATAGGTGCCTCCAAACTAAAAACGGTCTTTTTTCTTTGATATATGAAATTCACTGACCTGCTATAAAGAATCACAGCAAACTTTTAACCAGAGAGTTGAAAAAAACCATCCCACCCAAATGGTGCCTAATGAAAAAGAAAACTTCTGTTTTGGGAAAATCTTATGTCCTCAAAGTTCCTTGGACTGTTCTTCAAAACCTTGTACAAAACTTTCAAATTACATAACAAAGTAAAATGAGGAGACCATGATGAAAGAAGGACCATAATTCAGCTGGCCACCATATAATTTGGACAATTTTATGTGAGTGAGATGAGCCTCTTATAAAGTACTCAAGACCATCAGTCTCTGACCCTAATGGAGTACCTGCAAAATCTCATATGAGAGGAGAATTGTAAAATCTGGAACATTTGCTATTATTAGAAGCCCAGAACAGGATCCAAACCAAACTAAACTAAATCCCATAGCACAAATGTGTGCGCTGTCATAATCTCAATCTGAAAAACAAGCAGAAGTGGGAAAAGAAATAAAGCACAGAAAATTTTCTGACTCTTTGTATTAAATTAGGTTGTTTATGATCAAGAACTTCTAAATAAAATCCAATTCTCTAATTGTACTTCAAGTGTCTCCTAAAAGAGAGATACTCAAATAACTACAGGAAATTATGATTAGCCTGTATATGAATTTAAATAAAGCTCCAAACCATGCAATCTTATCACATTTGTAGTGACCACTTTATAGATGTGTGAGCAATAAACCTGAGGAAATTTCCTTTGGGAAAAAGAGAATAATGCCAGATATAATTGTTAAATATAAAGTGGTTTCAGGAAAAGATTATTAACTCACAATTGCCCTAACGACGTATATAAATATTGAGGAAGTTGGAACTCCATTGGGATTTTCATCACTTAGTCCATACTGTTAGCAAAGTAATCTGAAATCTCACCATTAGCCTCCAGAGCGGGCTGCGGAGGAAATGTAAACCAGATGAGGTATGCTTCCTTAGACCCAGAGTTGAAACAATCCGTGAGGTCCCCAGCTCAAGGGGAACAGAGCACATGCAGCAATGCTTAGCTCCATCTAAACTTACAAGGCTTTGACACCAAGAGAAATGAGTGTTATTTACACTGGCGACCAGTTGGCTGATAGAATTTATAAGGTCAACCAGCTGGGTTTAAAACTTAATTTACTGTCTTCTAGATTCACATTGTATTTATTTGAGAAGGGGGGAAAATAACCTAGCTGGGGGCTCTTATTTATTTTTACATTGTGGCCAAAGCAAAATGAAGACAAAATCAATCTTTGAAGAATCTATTACCTGCTAAATGTGCATTGCCATTAAAAGATGTATTTGTGTTACAGCTTGAAATCATTTTGTTGGTAATTGGGTCGGCAAGTCAGATTATAGTCAAATTTTCTAGAGATGAAAGAGAGTGTCAGTATTTAGTATGTTGCAGCTCTGAAGGTCTTACAAAATGGGAGAAAATAGAGGAAGTGTTATTGGGAAGAAGAGAGTTAATGTCCATGCCATCTTGCCTCTGAATGCTTCCATTTACAAATGAGTGCTTTATGATGCAGAGCATGAATTCTCATCGTAAATGATAAAATATGTGATATTACAGTATCCTAATCTAGTTGGGGTCATGCAGCTGGGTCCCAGCAGATGTCAGAAGGGTGCTGCTATGAACCCCTTGCCAGAGATACTCAAACAAATGCTCTGTGTGCTCATGCTTACACAGATGTTAGCTGCTTAATAGTATTCTTCTGGGAGCAAGGCTCAAGGGAGGATGCTGAAAATCAGGATGGAACTTTGGTGGTGTGCTTGGGGAAATGAATACATATGATATCACTTGTGATAAAAGGAAAGGGCATTAGGTACTGAGTAGCCCAGTGACATGGACAAAGAGCCTTTTGTCATGACGAGCTACTCAAAAGAGCATTAAAATGTTACTTTATTATTTATGTAATATAAATGTACTAGTCTTTAGTTCTCACTCCAGTGAAATAGCAAGTGTGTGGGGGTGGGAATTAGAGTATGTATGTATGTGTGGGGGGATATGCTGAGAAAATTGACATTCTTGAAGGCATCTTCCTTGCTTATCTATCTAGGATAAGAAACTGAACTGCTTGTGAAGTGCCCCACTGGCTCAGGTGGGAATTGAATTGTCAAGGCCTCCTGATCCCAAGAATCACCATTTCTTATCATCTTCCCTATATCTGAACCCTAGGGACCTCTGGACCTTGCAAACATCCGTCAGCGTTATCCCAAGGACCACATAGCCTTTCCATAAGCCCTAGAGCTGAACCTTCTATTGTGCCGTTTTCCCCAATTAGAAATGGGCTCTACGATGGCAGGGGCTGATGGGTTTTCCATTTATATTGCCAGCAATCAGCATGCTTCTTGGCATATAGTTAGTGCTTTTAAACATTCTTTCATTCATCTTCATTCATTCAGTCATTTACGGTAAGTGTGTAGACTGCATTTTTCTATACTTTCTTGTTCTATTGTTTACAAGCAAGGTCTGGATCTCATTTTTTATATTTGTTTTGGTTTATGTTTCGTTTTAACAGGAGGACAGTTTTTATGGTCCAAAGAAAACCTTTGCCAGAGTTCTATTATCAATCATTAAGAGTTTCATTAATTACTTTGTATAGATTGACTGTTTTTCTTTAGTTTTATTAGTTATTTGAAAGGGGTGGGCATCCACAGAAACATCGATGGGGACAGGACATGTATCTGCTTTTGAGAAATAGGATCAAAAACATCTCCGATAATTAAGTCTTTGTTCTAGTTGTATTCACTCATAATCTATCATGGCAACACATTCAGTGTTTGATATAGTTGTTATCTATCAATCAGCAAAGAAACTGAGACAAAGGTCATAAAAAAGTCAATGGCAGAGCCCAAATATCAGTATTGTTACTTTATTTTAGAATTATCTGGTAGAAATAATTAGGATAAATTATTAAATTACAATTAGAGTTTAGGAAACCATCATGCAGAGACCTTCAGGAAATCAAGTTCATCTCTAATAGTGATTCAATTGGGTGAAAAATGGTGGGAGTTTATGGAATCTCAGTTCTAGAATTCATTTTTATGTATGTGTTTGAAAATAGGAAGAAAGTGTGTTCTCTCAATGACTAGGGCAAAGTAGGATGAAGTATCATGTAGTATCTTTTCATCATTTTCAAAGTAATTTTTTCCTTGGGGACCACCTACCTCTTATATGTTAATAAACATATACTTCACATGACTGTGAAAGAATTTTGGCAAGAACACTAGCTCTAGGGGACAGGTAGGTGGTGCAGTGAATAGAGCACCAGCCCTGGAGTCAGGAGGACCTGAGTTGAAATCTAATGTCAGACACTTAACACAAAACTAGCTGTGTGACCTTGAACAAGTCACTTAACCCCAATTACCCTACCTTGCCCCCTCCAAAAAGCAAAAAAAGAAAAAAAATTTTAAATTAAAAAAGAAAAAAAGAACATTAGCTCTAAAGTCAGAAGGCCTGGGTTCAAATTCTACCTTTGATAATTACTGTCTAACATTGGTCAATTCACATCTCCCCTGAGCCTTAGTTTGCTCATTAGTAAAATGAGGGGTGGAATGGATAACTTCTGAGGCCCCTCCCCCTTCTAGCTTTATGCCTATAGTGGTATAGCTATTAATATTGTTATGGCCAATGTTCACATTCTCTATAACTTAAGCACTATTTGATTTCGTTATGATGAACATTTTTTTCTTAATGTGTAGAACTTTTAGCATTGAGTAAAACTTTGTTTATTGTCTGCAAGCCCACTTGTGAGAAAAATTTAATGTACTACTTAATTTTTTAAATTAAATTTTATATGTGTTTTTAGTTTACATCATTAATTTCAACAAGATTTTGAGTTACAAATTTTCTTTCTTTTTTTAAAATTTTATTATAGTTTGCATCATTCATTTCCACAAGATTTTGAGTTAAATATTTTCTCCCCGTCTTTCCCCCACCCACCGCCCCAAAACAGCCATCCCAGTGTGTCCCCCCTCACCCAGTCTATTCTCTCCTATGTCACTTTTTGGTAGGGCAGGATGGAACTCCCAACTGTGCCTGTGTATCTCAAGTTCCAGTTGGATGTAGTCAATAACAATAA
>CM053582.1:321379708-321396012 GCA_028627135.1 Pseudochirops cupreus | reverse complement strand
GACTCTCTTTTCATGATTTTCTTGCAACATTCTTATTTCTCTTCCCAATTTTTCTTCCACTTCTCTTATTTGGTTTTCAAAATCCTTCTTCAGCTCATCTCTAGCTTTAAGGCAATCTTCATGTTTATTGGAAGCCCCTGGTGGGGGAGCTCTGGCTGCACTGTCCTCCTCCCTCTCCCTGCCTTGGTCTTTCTTTTCCCCAAAGAAGGAATCTAGGGTTTGGTTGCTGTTCTTACTTTGCTTCTTATGCTTATTCTTATTCATGGTTGGTCAGTCCGTGATTTTTTTTTTAAATCTCTGTGGAGCTCTGCTTCCAGAGGGGAAAGCTCTGTCCCAAATCACTGAAGTCCTCTCAGATGCCAGAGCTCTCAGGAAGGTGCTGGGTCCCTCCCCCACTTCCAGCTCACTGAAAGAAAAAGGACCACAAGACCAAAGCCCAAGACCGCGATCTGGATCCAGGCTGCTCAATGCAAGAGCACTTTGCCTCTGAAGGATTGCTTGGTCCCCCTGCAGTCTGCAGGCCAAGAATGCTGAAGCTGCAATGCAGAGGCAGGTGCAGAACCTCTGCTGGGTGCAGAACCTCTGCCTTTCGCTTCTCAGCCCTGGAGGTGTTTTGGTCAGATTGCTTTTCTCCCATGACCTCGTAAGTCCCACTGACCTAGTTCTGGACACTGCCACAGCTGCTGCCAATCTGCTCACCCGAAGCTCCAGCCGGGGCTCGGCTCCTCTCGTCCAGCTGCCCCCGGGGCTCAGCCAGGGCTTCAGGCCAGGCTGGTTTCAGTTCGCAGTGCTGATATGGTTCCTCATAGCCAAGCTGACTTTAGTGGAAAGTATATTTGTGTGTGTTTTGGAGTTCTAGGATTAGTTTAGAGTCATATTTTATGGGTATTTTGAGGTGGCTATGTGAGAGCTGCAATATGTTGCTGCTCCTACGCTGCCATCTTGGCTCCACCCCCCAAAGTGAGAAAATTATACTTCAATTTGCACTCAGAGTTCACCAGTTTTCTCTGGAGATGGATAGCATTTTTTCATCACAAGTCCTTTGGAACTGTCTTGGCTCATTACATTGGTTTTAGGATGTTCTTAATCTATATAAATAGAGGCATTATGCCAGTATTTTTTTTTCTAAAGGTATAAATACAGTTTTCATTTACTCATAGTAGGGAAGGAGAGCAGTAACATAGATGAGTCAGATCTCTTAAATTCCAAAATTCCATTGCTTTTTGACAAGAATGTTTTCTCATTGTATTTTACTTTGTAAAAGTTATGAATGATTCACTTTGCTTGGGTCTGTGTCATCTGCAACAATGGCAGGTAGCCTTGAAGAAGTGTTAGTGGTAGAAGAAACCAATCTGGTGGTGGTAAAAATAGCCAGCTGTGGATCTGAGAATTGTTGGAGAATAACCCATATAATGGATAATCCTCAGATAATAACCAACGACAGTTATTGTTACACAACTAAAGGTGGTCTGCTCTATTATTTCTCTAGCATCTCACAGACGTTCAAATTTCAAAGACTCATAGATTTCAAAGAAAAAGGTAGTGGAGAGTGTGTGTTGGGGGAAGGGGTATGGGGAAAGGTGGAAGGAACTCCTTTACTCACTAGAAAATATAAGTGGGGACTAGATGAGTTGCCTAAATGGTTCCCTCATATCCCACGCATACTCACTTTTGAGAATGTGTGTATGTGCATGTGTGTGCCCTTTCTTACTATCACTTCAAAAATAATAAAATAATAATTGGCTATGTAGCATTCAGAGATTTTAATATTTTTCTCAAAGTACCTGTGACAGTCAGGACCATGATTCCAAGAAATAGAGAACATATTTCACAACCAAATGTAACTACAACGTTTATTGATTAATATATAAACTGTGGGTAGACAGGAATACAAAGGTTACAAAGATACAAGTATCCTCCGTTACACTTCACTGCCCCCTGCCAGGTCCCTGCCTTTGGCTTGAGGAAATGGAACTTAAGTATATAACTGCTCCCAGGAAATCAAACCCATCCAGACAATAGGCCTGTGGCTGTTAGAGGCTGTGCTATTTTATATTGAGGCAGACAAAGAAAGCCCAGCGTCTGATCAAACTGAGGTAGAAGTATTCTCATACCTACATGGCTGTATCAATTGTATTCAAGACAGGGAAAGGTCACGTTCTATTGGAATGATTTCTTCAGTTGCCATGACTTAGCCCTGTATCCACTTGTCATCAATGGCTTCCATGATACTTCCCTTTCCCTTATCCCTTTCTAGAGCAGAAGGAAAGGACTGAACATGTACGTGTATGTGTATACACGTGTGTAGGTGTGCATGTATATGTATAATATGTGTATATTAATATATGGGTTCATATACATACACACACATATAAAACATATAACTTATAGAACATAAATACCCCCGCAAGAGGCAATAAATTATTTTCCCTGTCTTTCAGAAGAGGAAACTGAGAGTCAGAGAGATTTACTGGGACCTAGTAAAGGCAGTACATCTAGCAAATAACAGATTTCAGTCTCAAACTCAAAAGAAAAGAGATAACATAGCAAAGTGGAGAGGATCGCGGATTAGAGTCAGGAAGACATAGGTTTAAATAACACCTCAGACACTTATTAGCTGTCCCATCCTGGACAAATCAATTGACCTCTTGTTGCCTCAGTTTCTTCACTTGTAAAATGAGAGTGGAGGGACTTGTTGGTATCTAAGATCCCTTTCACCTATATATCTGTGATTCAGATCTCCTGTTCAGGGCCTTTTGTATACCACTTGTCTTAATTAAATTATCTTCAAGCTCCTGTCATTTTTACAATAAGTGTAATATCATTCCACATGCTTAATATGAGAAATACAATCCCCTTCAGTATCAAAAACAGAATTAAAATAATACCAGTGAACTATTATTCCTATAATATTCTTTTTTTTTCATTTTTTTAAGACAAAAAAATAGCAGCAGTCTCTTCCTAAATCATAATAAAACAATGGCATGCCTCAGTGCAAGAGGGGCTTTGATATAAACAAGCCAATAAAAATGGCTGAGAGAATAATTTTCATTGCTATTATGTTCCTTTTAGTCATGGTATGAGGTAAAAAAAAAATGATACTTAACCATATCCAATACCTCGCCTTTGAAAAAAAAATCTTTTATTTTTATTGCTAACATGTAAATCAAAGCCCAATCCTTTAAAAAAAAATTCTTTTTAGTTGAGGTCTGCATAATGTCGGCTAAAGCACCCAACTGACATTTATAGCTCTGGAAACAATGCAGAAGCAGCAAATGAGAGAAATCGGAATCAAAATCATTTCATATTAGCCCTGGGGAGTTAATTTGGTATCCTTTCATGAAAGTAGCCCAAGAATATATGGTAAACATTTCCGAAAAGCAAAACAGTTAAATAAAATAAAACGCAGTCACTAGTTGGCAAAAAAGACAATGAAAGTCCCATTAAATAGAGTGGGAAACAGCATTGTATTCAAAGTATATGAATTTTGTAGTTCAAATGTAAATTTCTTTCCTCTTTGGAACCTGTATGTTATGATACCTTTCAAGAATGCCCAGATTGTTTGACCCAGGATAGTAAAAACATTTAAAATCTTGACTTTGACTTCTCAGTAATGTGCCATAGCATACAAAAACTGGATGCCAATGAATTTGGTCAGAAGAGGTGGGTTCAAGTTCTAATTTCACAGCTTACTAACTCTGAAATATGGGGTAATTTTTAAAATTTCTCTGTACCTTAGTTTCAGTGAGAAATTTGGGGCCATTGAACATCTTCCTGGCTGCTTTTCTTCTACTCAATTCTAGGTTCAGTCTATTGTTAATATCAATATCTATCAAGTCAAAGTAAGTCAGCAAACATTTATTAAACACACCTAGTACGTTCTAAGGACTGCGCTAAACATTGTTGTCTTCGTCCTTCACTCTCAACGAGATAAATAAAATGAAAGATCTGACAGGTTGTTCTTCCGTGCTAGAAATGCCTTGTGAACAGTTCTAGCAACAGACTATGACTAATTTACATAGAAGTGCATAGTTAAATATGGAGAAGCTCATGACATCAGGAAGGCGATGTCTTGACTTGCAAGTGAATTGGATTTAAGTGAGGCAGGACTGTACAAAGTCGCCAGTCTCCCTCTCTCCTCCAGAACCATCTGGGTCCAGGGGCAAGATACAGATCCAGATGAGTGGAGATGGTCGCTAAGCATTGGGAATACAAAGAAAGGCAGGTCTCTGTTCTCGGGAAGTTCACAGCCTAAAGTTAAAGGAGGGGACACTATGCTATCAACTATGTTCAAACAAAATAAATACAGGATAAATTAGAAATATCAAGGGAAGACACTTGTATTAAGGAGGATTGGGAAAATGTCTTTGCAGAAGATAGAGTTTTATCTGGAACTTGGAGGAAGGAAGGAAAGGTAGAACATGGAGATGAGGAAAGAGAATTTCAGGAAAGGGGAACAGGCAATGAAAATGCATGGAGTTCAGAGATATCCAAGTGTACCAAGCATATGTACTGATGAACCAGTTTCTAGATTGTCTATCCAAGCCACAACAGACACAGCACAAGACATTCTTTACTGACTTGTTTTTTCCAGTGTATGTAGTTAGGGACAACTCTTTTGAGAAACCATAGAACTCATTAAGGAGACTGCAGTGTTCTAGGGCTTGCTACAATCAGTAACATGCCATCTACAAACTAAAGTATCCAGTGACCTTCACCATTTATAGGGAATCCTTGGATTGGATTTTGTGCTTCATGTTATCCATGGTAGTGCCAAAACTTTAACTGGCTATATTTGTGTGTGTGTGTGTGTGTGTGTGTGTGTGTGTGTGTGTGTGTGTGTGCGTGTGCATGTGTGTGACCTGATACTAATGCTAAGAGGAATTTTTAAAAAATAAAGTTATTGTTATTAAATCTTTCAAGGAAGTAGGTATATGAATACATGTGATTGATAAGCTCTCAGCTGACTTTTCGGTAACAAAAAGGTATTATTTTAAAACACGTATGTGAGACATCTTGTTAGAATACAGCCTTTTGAGAACATTTTACTCTCCCAAATCAAATACTTCATTATCAACAAACAATAAGCATTGAGCTCTTGTATCCTTTATACCTTGAAGTGATTATAATTATATTGTCTAATGTAAAATATAATTCACAAAAGTCCTCTCTTATCTTCATCATACCTACACATTCTTGATATGTGCATATATTATTTTCATAAAATTATGTAAAAATGGGTAACCAGTTATGTGTGTCAATGTTATTGATAAGCTCTCTATTGCCTTTTTGGTAACAAGATTTGTGATTTTCTCCCCAAGAACTTGTTACTCTTCTATCAGATATCTTGATAATCAGTCCCTCAGTACCCTCAAAACTTTGTCTCATATAACAAAGACCTTGATCTAGTCCAGATGTTCTTCCCATTTTTATTTTCTTCAGTACCAATTTTACTTCTTCATACAGCACTTCAGGGACTATGACATCAGAGTCCAAATGAAATGCTCCATTGTCATGATCCATATAGACCTTGTCTATTTTTCTCCTAGTTTTATTGCATACCCAGCTTCATAAATGTCCTGAGTATAATCAGACTTCATTACATTTGCCAAATGTTCCCATTCTCTGCCTCTAGCTGTCTCATGGCATGATTCTGATCATAATGTTCAAGCATCTTCCCCTGTAAGATTTTACCAACAAGTTTATATTCTAAACCAGTGTTTCCCTTGGCTGCCATTTCTCTTTTCTTGGCAAGGAAATCAAATGTTTTCTGGCTGAGGCAGTTTCTAAGCTTTATTTGATCTCTTCATTGTGGCATTTGATTTACGTTGGTCCAACTTCCTTAGGAAAAAGTGATCTTCTGTATTGATAGTGTTGTTTTACCAGTTCCCATATGGTGCCATTGACAGCTTAAGTAGGTCAGATTTGAGTTACTTGAGTTCAGCTCCATATCTTGTTCTCATTACTATTCTTTCTTCTAATTTTGTATTGATTTCAATTGTGATATTTGCTCTGACAAGAGCTCAGTGGTTTCACTGTACTCAGACAGCTGATTCAGAAATAACTCCCACATCTGTAAGTAGTCATTAACTGTCTCTTGAAATATAACCAACTTTATTTTTGTGTGAAAGTTTTTGGTTCTCACCATGACTAGCGTAACTCAACTTTCTGCTGAAGAATGTATTCATGATATATAGGTATGAGACTTCTGTGAATTTCATAGTCACTTGGTGGCCTCTCTTGTTTTCTGCTCCTATACCAAGTTTCCTGACATATTTTTGACCATCTTTTTTTATGTTCACCTTTCCATTGAAATCCCAAGTATTTAATCATATATTGATTTAATTTATGGGCTCTGATTTCATTCTTTTAAAGTTGTTTCTACCTCTTCATCTTTTGCAACAGATGTTGATGCATTGGTTGCTATTAAATGTCTGTTGAATTGAATGCAATTGTGGTCTTCTTGCAGATGCTCCTCATAAGCACAACAATTCAAAATGAGCACATCTCATGTAATGATGCTTCTTGTTGCCTTTGGATACACATTAAACTCAACTCCCCTAATCTTTTTATTTAGCTCCCAGAGGAGAAACTATGGACCCTCCATCCATTAACTGTAACTTCCTTGTTTCCCTCTAGTTTCATTTATAGTGAGAATTAAAAAAAAAAAGACGTAATCCCAATTTTCCAGTAGTAAATACGTCCACTCGCTGGTTATTTCATTAATGTTTAGATATGGTCTAAAAATTGTGTTCTTAGGACATTTTATGTCTTTTTTTCCCACTGCTTTGCCATCATCTTTATGGAAGAATACAGAGACATATGTGATTGTAGACCATTTGTTATTCTTTGTTTCATGGGTCACAATGGTCAAAGAATTAGTCTCCAAGGTGCCAGACTATTGGTAATGAGCTTCTCCATATTTAACTATGCATGTCTATGGAAATCAGTCATAGTCTGTTGCTAGGACTGCTCAGAAGGCATCTCTAGAATAAAAGAACAACCTGTCAGATTTCTCATTTTATATATCATTGCCCTTGAAAATTCAGTGTGACCTCCATGACACAATAAGGCACTAAGTAGGACTTTGTTGAGAATAATAATACTTATTATTAATAATAAGATAAAACAGTAACAACTTTGGTAAAATAATAATAATGATGGTGGCAATGATGAATTTTACCTCCCCACCCAAAGCCCCAGGATATTTAAAGAGTAATTTTTCCAGACAGTATCACTGATTTGTATGAAAAGATTTCTTAACAACTCTAGTTATTCTAATGCATAAATTGTAAACCAAATTCTTCCAATGCCTAGTAGGTAGGTAGGGAGTTATTGAAAGGTATACTTGTTCTTGCTGACTTCATTTCCCAATGAATATTTGAAAATAATGCCTTTTCTCTAAGAATTCTCCAATGATTTCTGCCCCAGTTAGTTCTAAATTCTTAACAGGATGCATCTCTCAATAATTTAATCCAGCAGGAGTGCTTACATGCATAGTGTTGATAGTGTTGTGAAAGCACATATCAGTATTATTGAAATATGCCATCTAAGGAATTAAAGGAAGAAACCGTGCAGTCCCCTCATTCTGGTGCATGATTTCTCCACATTGATGTATGCTAATTGCTTGATCACCTATTGTCCCACCATTCTAATTTTATTCATAGGTTTTGGGCTTTCCTTTGGGAAATCTAAGGCTGCCCCCTCCTTATAGAAAATTCAGAGACTATCAATTCATTTAATTATTTTTGGTACTGACTTCATTGAATAAATTATTTTCTCCACTTCTCTATTGCCCTTCCTGAATTTGTGGTTTAAAAATATATATATGCATTTTCCTACTGCTAAATCACAACCCTGAAAGTAGCCTCCCTTGTCTTCATTTTGGGCAGAGTATAACATTTGAGCTCTGGAGTTCTGAGACATCATAGTGCTAACCTCATTAGGCGTCTGCATCAAATTTGGCATCAACATGGATGGTGAGTCGCCTAAGGAAAAGTCAACTATCCCAGACTGAACACGGAACAGGTTAAAACTTCCATGCCAATCAGTGTTGGGATTAGGCCCACTGAGCTATTACACTTGTAACCCTGGGCAAGATAAGCAGAACAATTTTTTTAAAATATATAACAGGAAATTTTATTATCTCAACCATTTATTCAGTCCCCAAATAGCATTCCAATAAGTCAAAGGGCAGGGGGAATAAGAGATGTTAGAAAGGGGAATCTGAATTCTAATTACAAAGAGAATCAACTCTTGTTATTAATTTCCAGCTTCTAGATGGTCCTTGTCTACACCTCTTACTAGGGGAAGGATATTGGCAAGCTCTAAACTAATTGAATCACTATACATGTTTTGGAATCTGCAATCTGAATGGGTCACCCCATTCTGACATTAATCATCCTTGCCATTTATATATTTTTCCCAAGTTCTTAGAGGCTTTATGGTTTTATCACCTTTATTCCTGACTTCTTAGTAGGTGATACATTTTATTATCTATATTAAGTACATGTTGTATTCATATTGAAGTTGTATAGTGGAACTCAATGAATAATCATTAATAGTTTGATGTCAACATAGAAGAAAGGTCCCAGGAATCTATTCTAGTCCCTGGTTGAGCATTTTTTTAGAAATGGCTCAGGTAAAAGGCATAGATGACATGCTTACCAAATTTGCAAAGGGCACAAAACTAAGAAGTATCTCTAATATTTTGAATGGCACTGAGGATCCAAAAGGATCTCAAGTTATTGTTTTTTAAAGAAGATGTTATAACATTGGACCAAATCTTAATGCTAAATTTAAAGCCTTGCATTTGTATCCAAAAATTAATCAACTTCAACACCTCTCCCTTACTTTGCAGAGATGGAAAACAATTGGTGTGGAGTACTACCAATAATGTCAGACATTTTCAGCGTGTCAGCTAGTTTTGTTCATTTGGTTTTTGTTTTGTTTTTTATCCTGTGTTATAAGGGAGAGTTATCTAGGCAGAAAAGGAAGGTAAGATATATTGAGAATCGGTGCCATAAAAATTAGATGTAAATTATATTTTTAAATGAATTTTGCTAGTACAGAAGGTGTGCAGTATGGTTAGATAATAGTTCTTCTGAAAAAAGATTGGAGTGAATGGATTGGGAAGGACATATTTTGAGAAGCAACTTTACAAGACAGAGAGCATCCAGAGGTTGATGACCAGAATTGTCAAGAGCCTCAAGCTCATACCATTTTGACAACCAATTGAAGGAATTAGAGACATTTAATCTAGAGAAGACAAAACTTAAAGGGAACACAATACTTATTTCTGAATAATTGAAGGATTGACCTATGGAGGTAGAATTTTTCTTGAGATCTGCCCAGTCCTATAGAGCAGAGCTAAGAGCATTGGGGAGTGAGGAGGAGGGGAGAGGAAGGGGTGGATTTCACCTTGATGTAAAGAAAAACTTCCTAACAATGAGAGCTATTCAGAAATAGATTGGGCTGCCTCAGGAGGCAGTGGATTCTCCCTCACTAGAAGTCTTCCAGAAAAAATGACCACTTATCAGGCATGCTATAATTCTTATTCAGGTGTGTGTTGAACTGACGTGGGGTCCAAAATTGCCCAACCTAAAATAAAAGAAACTGAGGCAGATCTCTGAGCCAATAGTACTTCATTAGAGGGTTCATGGCCCCCTCTACTAAAGTGGAACTCAGATCTTCCTCATGATCTGAGTTGTCCCCTTCTTCCAGGGCCCTAGTTTCATAGTTCGTGATGCCCAGATAATACAGAAGAGGCACAGTAAAATAAATAGCCTTACTGGCTGATAGATCTTGACTTGATCCTCCAGGAGGGTGTACACAAAATACACAATTCTACTTGTTGACAAATAAGACAATGTGCAGATTCTGACAGAAGTATCTTGGCTTTTCAGGAGAAGACCCATGTGTTGGGCTGATAAAGAGATGTCAAAACATCCACATGGGCCAGTGGGCTGGTAGATATGCAGGCCACAGGTTGGCGAACAAGGTTGCTTGTTGGTCTAATGCTCCTGGTCATCTCCCCATGTTGGGCTATAGGGGAATGTTGGGCAACAATTGGGGGACTTTCCATGTTTCCATGTCATTGAGTCACTTCCATCATGCTGAGCTTGGTCACCATAGCAAGGAAAAACAAGGGTAGAGGGCCTCTAGGTTAGCCTACTGTGATTAAAGAAATGAACTCAAAATCTGTAGTTCATAGCTCTAGGACCTAATATATAGAATATATAGAACTTACAATCACTACCACTGAATCATATCAAACTGATTAATACTCATTGGAATAAAATAGGTGTCTGATTAGTCATCTATTACACTAGATTTACTCTGAAGTTCCTTCCAACTCTGAGATTCTCTGATTCTGTGAACCCCTTCAAAGCTTCATCTTCCTCATCTGCTAAGTGAGGGTAATAACTTGTTTGCAACCTACTTAAAAGTGTTACGAGGTAATAGGGAGGTATGTATAAAGCCCATATCAGACTGTAAGCTGTCTTGTGGAGAGAGGGAAGAGGGAGGGGGAGAAAATTTAAAACTTATGGAAGTAAATGTTGAAAACTAAAAACAAATATTTTTTCAAAAAGTGTTGAGGGTAAAATAAAACCATAGCCCCGAAAACACTTTGAAAGTTTTACATGCCTTGAATGTGCCGTTAAATCATTTTGATCTATATTGAGTTGCTCTTCTTGATAAGTTTTGTGTATTTAAGTCACTTTCATATTATTTTTTTTCTCTCAAACTAAATTTTAAGCTTTTTTTTTCTTTTTTCGCTTTTTGAAGGGGGGAAGGCAGGGCAATTGGGGTTAAGTGATTTGCCCAAGGTCACACAGCTTGTAAGTGTTAAGTGTCTGAGGCCAAATTTGAACTCAAGTCCTCCTGACTCCAGGGCTGGTGCTCTATTCATTGCACCATCTAGCAGCCCTAGGTTTTAAGCTAGGGCAGGGCAGGTACTAGGTTATCTAGTCCTTTTGTAGCCTTGCACACAGAGTCTGCTATGTAAACAAAACAGATATGCATAAAGTGTCTCTCCTCCCAGTCTGCTAGAGTATATTAAATTCCTCTCATTAAAATCATTCATTTGGATTAAGGTATCACTTCAAAGATTCCAAGTTAATGTGCAAATATGTTATCTAAGAGATGGGATGGAATGTATTAACTTAATGTCAGTAAATAGAAAAAGAATTTTTAAAAGTGAGATAATGTGATTAAAGGGAATCAGGAGAAGGATTTCAATAGTAGAGAAGGAAATTAGCAAAGACTGAGAACATACAGTACTTTAGCCTGGGAAGGAAAGGGGCAGCAGAACCTGTAAGAAGTATCGTGAGAATACTGGGCATATTCATAACTTTGACTAACTGACCTTGCCTCAATAACTAGAAGAGATCCTAATGCAGTACATATAATTTCTGCACACAACTATATGATGCTGCCCTTATATCAGACCCTTGGAGAAGGTCAATTGGACTCCAAACTTTTAGATATAAAGCTTATTCTGCTTTGCTCCTCTTCCACTTAAAAGGGTAGTCTATAATGCCTCTTTCAGCCCCCAAGCCTCAATTTCCAAGATCCAAGAAGAGAATCAAATTCAATTATTTCATGAAGAGCCATTTACTCCCTTGGGTTCACTTTTTTGGATAATATTTGAGACTAATATTAAAGATTTATCTCCAAATTCTATCTTCAGGGCTCTTCAAGAGCTTCTTTTGACATCAATGCCATCGCTAAAGGAAATCTGAAATTATTTCATCTGGGGAGTTTTCTTACATTCCTTGAAAAATACATGTGTCAATTTCAGAGATTTATTTAATGGTGGAGTCAGTTATAGCATCTTTAACCTCTGATCTTCAGCAAACACTTACTTCCTAAAAATACAAAGGATTTAGCAGAAGTGGGTATTGTGTTTAAATGCAAATGCTTAGGACAACACTGACATGTTTGATAATACTTTGTAAATATTCTTCCATTTAATCTCTGAGTTTCCATAACTCCAAGATTTATCTACAAAGTTTTGACCTTGATACATGGAGTTTCCATCCCAAGTTTTTTCCATGTTGATGTCACTGCTTCTAGCACAGCGAATCCATTAAACAAACAGAAATTGGACCTGAGATTTAATTGATAAAGAGAACTTCCAAATGAAGAAACTCTCTCTACTAATACATGTGATACCTTCTCTAAAATTTAGGATCTTAAAGAGTTTGCACAGTGCACCAAGAGGTTAAGTGACTTGCCCAGAGTCACACAGTCACTATGTGTGGAGGTAGGCTTCAGCCTAGGTCCTTCTAACTCTGAGACCAGTTCTCAGTCTGCTACTTTTAGAAGCCTCTGAAGATTCTAAATAATAAAGGAAAATTGGGGAAAGAAACTAAGACTCCTAATTTTCATTCTATACTATGATGTGTCTAAATCAATGACTCTTAAGCTTTTTGTGTGTACCAAGGAGTCATGATAAAGCATGTTATATACCTCCAGAGAAAGAACTGATATTGTCTGAATAAAGACAGAGGCATACTGTTTTTCTTTTCTTCCTCTTTCTCTTCCTTTCTTCCTTCCTTCCTTCCTTCCTTCCTTTCATTCTTTTTTTGTTTGAGTCTTTTTGTACAAAATGACTAACATGGAAATGTTTTACATGATTGCACATGTATATCCTATTTCAGATTGCTTACCATCTCTGGTAGGGGAAGGAGGAATAAGATAGAAGGAGAAGCAAGGGGATAGAGTTTGGAATTCAACTTTTGAAATGTTTAAAAAAATTGCTTCAATGTGTAATTGGGGGAAAATAAAATATAAGAATAAAAAAACCTTTTTGTGTGTCACAGACCCTTTTGGCAGTTTGGTAAAGCCTATGGACAGCACAAAATTATGTTTTTAAATACATAAAATAAAAGACATTGGATTGTACTCTACTGAAATGCAATTACACAAATAATTCCAGTTAAGAACCTCTGTTCTAAACAAAAGACTGAGCGAATATAATTGCTATACTATAGGATTTCAATAAATTCAAATGATAATCAGGTGAAGAAGTATCTTCATTTCTCACTGTGTGCTGTGAAAAACACTGTTTCTGCTCTTGCTTCTTTTACATGCCCCTGCAGAGAATAATAGCCCTAGAGATGTTTTGCCACAGACTAAACAATGACTACATCAGGAGGCTATTTCAGGTCTTGTTCACGCAATCAAACGAGTATAAAGGAACAGTGTGGGGTGGGGAGGGGTGCAAATATATATTGTAACTTTTAAAGCCCCTGAACATTTTTCTGGAACATTACCTCTAAATGGCTATAGGTAGTAACAGCAGTAAGGTGAGAGTTACCTTTAGTCTTATAACAAGAAACCTTTCAAATGAATAATGTACTTGAACTCAATTCTGTGAGCATCACCGTAATTGAAAAAGTCACCTCCTTCCCCTCCAGAGTTAGCATCTGAGCACTTCTCTCCAAACGCCTTGAGCAGCATCTTCAGGCAGTGGAATAGTGACAAGGCTGTTGGCTTCCCTGGAGCAACTTCTACCACTGCACAGCCTTTGATCTATCACCAGGCGCCCAACCCTGTGTCAGGCTACTCTGCTAATCTCTTTCTTCCAACTCCCTCCCTCTCCCCAGCAGGCAGACAGCACACAACTGCTTAGAAGCAGCCCCTTTAACTGCCATACCAACCAGAGAAGATTGTTCTTAATTGCATGGCATTTGTTGTTTAGCCTTTCTCCTGGAGGCTCATAATTCTATGTATTATAAAGAAAATTCTCTCTCTCTCTCTCTCTCTCTCTCTCTCTCTCTCTCTGTCTCTTTCTCTCTCTCTCTCCCTCCCTCCCTCCATCCCTCCTTTCTTCCCTCTTTCCCTCCCTCCCTCTCCTCCCATCTGTCTGTGTCTGCCTTTCCCTCCCTCTCTGCCTCTGTGTTTCTATCTCCAGCTGAGTTTCTGTGTCTGTCTCTCTGTCTGTGTCTATCTTTGTCTCTGTCTCTCTTTGCCTCTGTCTCTGTGTCTCTGTCTCTGCCTCTGTCTCCCTCTCTCTCTTCCCCTTTCTCTGTCTGTCTGTCTCCTTTCCCTCCCCCTCCTCTCTCAAATAAATTGGAGGGATGGGAAAGAAGATTGGCACAGTGTTTGAAAGAATGCTACATGAAGAAAACCTGGTTTTGTTCTTAGTGACTTTTAAAAATAACATCTAAGAGTAAAAATGATTCTTGGCTCTGATTTTTAAAATACATGTTTTGGGGCAATGAAAAGAAAAATTACTTACCAATTAATTAGCTGCCTGGTGTGATTAAGATGAGTGGGGGAACATTTACACGGAGATCTGAAGTAAAAGTCCTTGGAGAAGTCGCTGTGTGCTGTGTAATTAGAGTTAATTAACATGTTTGCTAATTGACTATTATTTAGCACCCCAGCTGCTAAGGAAAAATCCATGGGCCCATTAAATATTAATTAGCATAAGTCTATTGTCTGATGCTGCCAGTGTCTGTATTGATCAGCTTTTGACAAGCCCAGCTTTGTTACCCAGGGTAGGGAGTTACAGTGCTCCACTGGGGCTCCCTAGTTAGGAAGAACAAGATGAGAACCTTCTAATAAGCACATGGAGAATTTGGTTTCCATCAAACAGTTGCCTCCTGATTATATTAACAAAATATTAGGCAAAAGGGGGCACATCATGTTTTCACAAAACTGTATGCTGCTATATGGCTGATGTATGTAGCTATTGTTACACAGAATTTATGGTATTTTCTGGGTATTTAGGGAACCCTTTAGATGTACAAATAACATTGAAGATTCTTAAGGATAGAACAAGAATGCCTGTTTGAGGTTTTGTAAGATCTTCTTAAAACCAGTCTCCCTTTAACTAAGGGCAATATTAACAGGCAAATTGAATGTTTATGTATTACATTCATATTAGTAGTTAGCGAAGTCACTCCTGATGATTGTTCCTGTCCCAGTATACAGGTGTGGTTAAAATGGGGCTATATATGTACCACGCCACACCAATCACAAGGGAGGCATTCTCTGCTGTGTAGCCCAATGTTCATTACTTGCCGTTATGTTGAAGCTCCGTTCCCAAGAATCACGGTTGGACAAGTCTTTTGTGAAAAAGAGTCATCACATTCCCGCCTTCTGCCCACCAGGCTGGTCTGGCTCCTGTGGTTGCTGTTGGAATCTTTATTTCAGGGCATTTCGAAGTGTGGGTTGGACCACTGCTCCTTTTAAACCACTTCGGCTTGCCACAAAGAAACTGTTTGGGTGTTCCTCTCTCATGCACTTTCCAAACATAGTCAACACAGAAGAGTTGTGCTATGATAAGACATCCAAAGGTCCACAGTGGTAATAATATTTTAACTCATTGGAAATATTGGTTAAGAACCAGATAGATGGAGATAGACAGACAGAGACAGAGAGATGTAAATCGAACAGAAAAGAAAGCTAAGAAATAAAGCTCAATGTTTATGACAGTAGTGTTCAAGAAATGCAAATTTAAAAACATTAGAGAATGAAATAATTATTTAATAAAAAAAATTTTGGGAAAATCAATCAGTGTCATGGAGGATCATTCGTTAAATCCATACTTAACTTGATACAACATAACAAAGTTATACTGAATCTATTTACTAAATGATTTTAAGGGGCATAAAAATTGAAAGAAAAAGGAATAATAAACTTTTCTCATTTGTGGAGAGGAAGAAAATGTTACCAAATTTTATCAAAGAATCAGAAACCTTTGGAGGCTAAATAATCGGTTAGACAAAGATGAAAGTAATTTGCACTACAAAAATCAATATCTAAAAGAAAAAGAAAAAATGTATCTGGAAGAATACACCAAAAAAAGATCTGCCATGCAAATCTTTACTAGCCAGCATGTATCTTTAAGAGTAAGATGTACTTCCTGGTGGAAAATGCTGGATTGGAGTCCAGGAGAGGTATTTAGATTGGATATCTAGATCTGGTGGTCATTTATACAACAAAGATAATTAAAGCACATAAATAATAAATAATAATATTTAATAATAGTAAATAAGACTGCCTAGGGAGCTCACATGGAAACATTTTCAAATTTCTTAATAAGGACAGAAACGTAAACCAAAATATTCTTTGAATATTTGTTTATAACTATTAAATTAATATAATAGCCAAAAAAAAGTTTTAAAAATTCAAGGTTGGTAGGACTTAGAGGAAATAGGCACTCTCCTATATTGCTGATGGGATGGCATTAAAAACCAGTTCTGCTCTCAGGACACAATAATATTCTAATAATATCATATAATATCATATCAATATATATATATCAATATATAATATAATATCAATAA
>CM053582.1:321321180-321379208 GCA_028627135.1 Pseudochirops cupreus | reverse complement strand
TTGTAGTAGAAAGAGACAGCAAGGTTTCATGGTTTCCCCCAGTTCCATCCAGCAGCATGTGAATCAGAGTGAAGAAAAAAATGGTGGGAGAAATTAGGGTTGGGTTTAGCAAGATATAATCAGTGATAGTACAAAGAAATGAGGAGGGTGGAATATAGTATAGTATAGTATAGCGCAGCATAGCATAGCATAGCATAGCATAGTATATAGTATAGAGTTGAACTAATTCACAAGCTGTTGAGAATGGGAAAAGAGAAAAGTATAGCCAGTGTAGGGGTGATAGCCTGAGTTAGTACTGAGGGACAAAGGAATCAAAGGTCCAGTATAATAAAGTCCAGTAGTAGTACAAGGAAGAGTAAGGCACAAAGGATGATAGAAAAATAAGATTATGATGGAATAAAGGAGTGTTAGAGTTCTTGAACATCGAAGTGGAACTCTAATAGATGATTGTACAATTAAGAGAAGACCATTCCTGTGAATAGGTGAGATGGAGTGGTGGTTGGAGTTCATTTGAATTGAATAATAGATTAAATGACTGGGAAGTTAGGATATTTGAGAGAGGATCAACATCTAGGTTGAAATTCTCTAATTTGACAACTGAGGGATAAAACATTATGATGGGATAAAGGAATTTTGGATTTCTTAAACATGGAAGTGGAACACCTGTAGGTGTTTATACTGTAGGTGACAGTATGATCAAGGGATGATCATCCTTATGTGTAGGTGAGATGGAGTGAAGAACTAGGTCATGAGAGTTAAATAACAGATTAAATAACTGTTAGGTTGGGTATTTGAGAGAACATCTATATGTATGTTGAAGTGTCCTAGTATGATGACAGGACAAAATAATGAGCTCATTGAGAAAATTGGCAGAATGTTTTGGAGTTGTTAGGGAACAGCTACCGGGATCTGGGTTGTACAACAAATTCAGATTGTGTAAATCTCAAAGGATGAGAGGTTGCTCAGCAGTTGTATTAGAAAGGCCAGTCAGGGTCATCAGGAGAAACCCAGTTCTCAGTGAGTGGCGTAGGATAGAAAGTACTATAAAATTAAGGAAAATTCGTTCATTGTGAAGCAGAGAACCAGGAAGACACAATGGAAGGCTTGAGCGGCTTTGGTGCTGAAGTAGATGGCAATGAGAGAACTGGCCGATGGGGTTGAGGAAGGGCAGCTTATTATATTGCAGTTGGAGGAGATACGTCGTATCACTCACATGGGGAAAGTAAGAATGATTGAAAGTTTCTAACTATTGGAAAATGAGTTTAGAAAGAATAGTAAAGTCTGGTGATAAAATCAGGTAATTAGGAAGTTCAAGGCCCTCCCTTGAGGTTTTAACACAGTTCTCAAATGTGATGAGCAAAAAGTTGTGTTCTCAGGCTGGAAGGTGTGAAGTCCGAAGGCCCTTCTTGGGACTAGCCTAGTGGTGAAGGCCTTGAGGCATGCAGAAGCCTAGAGAGGGGGCAGGAGGTGGTACATCCCAACCTGACTGAAGGCCCAAGCCCAATACATAAATGTATTATGCACTTAGCACAGTGCTGTAAGCATAGTAGGAACTTCATAAATTCTGTTGACTTGACCACTGCAGCTCTTTCAAACTTTCTCTTCTCTCCACAAGCCTCCCACCCCTCCTTCTCCTAAACCTCTCAATGAAGGGTCTTAACTTGTGTTTTTCATTGAAAAAAAAATTGGACCCATCACCAAGAATTGTTTCTTCCTTCTTCTTCATCTTACCTTCCTCTGATATCATCCCCTACTATCTGCTCCTACACTCTAGTCTCTAATTAACAGGGTTTGCCAAGACTAACCTCTCTACATGTATCCTTCAACCCATCCCTTCCTGTTTTTCCAGAAGATTAACCCCACTGTCATCACCATATTCTCCCTAATCTTTAATATTTCCCTATCTCCTGGTTCATTCCCTGTTGCCTTCAATCACACCTAAATTTCTCCATCACTGATCTTCTTCATTAGATCCTACCATGCTCATTAGCTATTGTCCTATACCTTTCCTTCCTTTTTGAGGTAAACTTGGAAAAAATATTTTTTTTTCTTCTGTAACTAAACCCTCTAAACCTTTTGCAATGTGGATTCCAAATTTATCATTCAAATGAAACTACTGTCCAAAGTTACCAAGATCTCTTAACTGCCATATCTTATGACATTTTCCCAACGTTTGTCATTCTTTAGTGAAGTGAGCAGAACCAGGAAAGCACTGTACATAGTAACAGCAACATTGTGGGATGATCAACTTTGTTAGATTTAGTTCTTCTGAGCAATGCAGTGATCTAAGAGATTTCTAAAAGGTTCATCATAGAAAATGCTATTCACATCCAGAGAAAGAACTATGGATTCCAATTGCAGATCAAAGAATACTATTTTCTCTTTCTTTTTTTTTTTTCTTTCTCATGGCTTTTCCCTTTTGTTCTGATTCTTCTTTCACAACGTGACTAATATGGAAATATGTTTAACATGATTGTACATGTATAGCCTCTCTCAGATTTGAATGCTTTCTTGTGGAGGGGGGGAATTTAGAACTCAAAAATCTTATAAAAATGAACACTGAAAACTAAAAATAAGAAAATAATTTTTTAAATGCTTGTCATTCTTGACCTCTCTGCAGCATTTATTACTATTGGACACCTCTTCCTAGATACTCGCTCCCCTCTCTGGGTTTTCATGATTCTATTCTGGCTCTTCTCCTACCTCTCTGATTATTCTTTCTTAGTCTTCTGGACTTGATCATCATCCATGTTAAGCCACTGTCCTGTGCCTTCTTTTCTTTTTTTCTTTATACTCTCTCCCTTGATGATCTCTTCAGCTCCTATGAGTATAATTATTCATGTCTATGCAGATGACTTCTAGATCTAGATATGTAGCCCTGGTCTTTTTCCTGCATCTCATATCAACAATATCCATAGCATATATCCATTTAATAACCAATAGGCATCTCAAACAACAGATGTTCATTATATTTTCTCCAAAACCTACCACTCTCCCAAACTTCCCTTTTCTGTCACCATCCTTGCTGTCATTCAAACTTACAGTCTCAGTTATTATCTTTGCCAACACATTCTTCCTCACTTTACATATCCAATCCACTGCCAACTCTTATAATTTCTCTACCTATCTGTCAGATATATTACCACTCTAATGCAATCTCTTATCACCTATCACCTAGATCATTGCAATAGCCTTCTAACTTATTTCACTCTCCCAACACACCCTACTCCAATCAATCCTCCACAAAACTTCCAAGTGATTTTCCCTAAAGCATAGGTCTAGCTACGTCATCCCTCTACTCAATTAACTCCAGTAGTTCCCAATTATTTGGGAAAATATTTGCTTGGCATTTAAAGCTCTTAATGGTATAATCCCTTCCAATCCTTTCTGGTTTTCTTGCACATTCTTTCCTTCCACTCATGCTACAGTCCAGCCATGCTGACCTACTTGCTATTCCACAACACAGTGCTCTACCTTCTCTATCAGCTTTGGCACTGACTCTCCCCCATGTCTAAGATTCTCTGCCTCCTAGAATGCCTGCTTTTCTTTTAAGACTTAACTCAAAAGGCAGAGCCTAAATGGTGGAGCAAAGGCAGGGACTTGTCTGAGCTCTCCCCTAAGCACCTCCAAATACCTTTAATAATAACTCTAAACAAATTCTAGAGTGGCAGAATCCACAAAAAGATGGAATGAAACAATTTTTCAGCCCAAGAGAACTTAGAAGATCAGCAGGAAAAGTCCGTTGCACCAGTCTGTGGACCAGAGAAGAGCACAGTCTAGTGCAGACAATGCCAACATAGACCAGGTCCAAGCAAACCAGGAACAGGCTTTGGGGGTGACTGAATTAGAGGCAGTAGTGGCAGTTTCCAGACCTCTAAGCCCACAGATGTTAAGAGGATCAAAAAATGGGTCAGAAGGAGATCTATAAGGGTCCCTTTCCTGGTACCAGGGACAGAACTCCATTGCATTGCCTATACTTGGATCTGCATAGCAGTTCTGGGCCTTAATCCCAGTACGAAGAGGAGCACTAGAACAGTAGAGCTCGTGGTCACAGAGGAATAGGGACTCTGGTCACAGTTCCAGGGTTGAAGGAGTGCTTGTGGTCACTCACAAATTAGTGCACAATATAGGAGAATAGTAAACATATCTCTCCCTAGATCTACCACCCTGGAAGAGTCAAAAACTTACAATTCCTCTGAATTACCTCTGAAAACAGCTACACAAAAAACCTGAAGTTTGGGATAGTGCACCTTCCACTTGGGAAGCAGAGCCCTACTTTAGCATAGAGTTAAAAGTTAAGAAATAGACTGGAAAATGAACAAACAGCAGAAAAAAAAATTCAGACCATAGAAATTTATTATGGTGACAAGGAAGCTCAAAACACACACTCAAGAAGAAGACAACAAAGTCAAAGTACCTGCATTCAAAATCTCAGAGAAAAATAGGAATTGGTCTCAGGCCATGGCTGAGGCTCAAAAAAGATTTTAAAAATCAAGTAAGAGAGGTAGAGGAAAAATTGGGATGAGAAATGAGAGAGATGCAAGGAAATCATAAAAAAAAAGTCAGCAATTGGTAACAGAGGCACAAAAAATACTGAAGAAAATAACACCTTTAAAAATAGACTAGGCCAAATGGTAAAAGAGGTCCAAAAAGCCAATCAGGAGAAGAATACCTTGAAAAGCACAAATGACCATATGGAAAAAGATATACAAAAATTCACTGAAGAAATCCTTAAAAAGTAAAATTGGCCAAATAGAAAAGGAGGTACAAAAGCTCACTGAAGAAAACAATTCCTTAAAAGTTAGAACAGGGTAAATGGAAATTAATGACTTTATGAGAAGTAGAGAAACAATAAAACAAAATCAAAAGAATGAAAGAATAGAAGAAAATATGAAATATCTCATTTGAAGAAACAACTAACCTGGAAAATAGATCCAGGAGAAATAATTTAAGAATTATTAGACTACCTGAAAGTCATGATCAAAAAAAGAGCCTAAATATCATCTTTCAAGAAATTAAGGAAAACTGCCCTAATATTCTAGAATAAGAGGGCATAGTGCCAACACAATATTCAGAGTGCCTATGATGGCTATACATATTCTGGCATAATTCTTAATTTGCAAAATATAATAGACTTTCCATGTGGAAGACAGAACCAAAACATTTATTCAAACACTAGAAAGCCAGATCCCAGTGCCAGAAAGCTAAATCCATCGTAGCAACAAGAAATCTACACACAATAACAATGCAGGGGGCACCACCATCCCCAGGTCTTCCTCTTGCCAGGACCTTCCCACAAACAAACACTCACAGCTTGCTACCTACTTCCTCTTTCTCTCTCAGCTCTCCTTCACCCTTACTGCCTCACCTATTCAGAAAGTTCCTCCCACCACAGGCTTTATATGACTTAAACTTACATGAATCAGGTTTCCATTGTGACTTAAGCAGGTCACATGGACTTATTAATGGATGAGAAAGATCTTATCACTTACATTACCATTACAGAAGGTAAAACAAAAATTGAAAGAATCCACCTAATTGAAAGAGATTCCAAAAGGAAAACTCCTAAGAATATTGCAGCCAAATTCCAGAGTTCCCAGGTCAAGGAGAACATATTGCAAGCACCCTAAAAGAAGCAATTCAAATGTTGTGGAGTCACAGTGAGGATAACACAAGATTTAGTAGTTTCTACATTGAAAGACTTGAGGATTTAGAATATGATATTCCAGAAGGCAAAAGAGCTAGAATTATAAGCAAGAATCACCTACCCAGCAAAACTGAGTATAAGCCTTCATGGGAAAATGGATATTAAACGAAATAAAGAACTTTCAAGCATTCCTGATGAAAAGACCAGGGCTGAAGAGAAAATGTGACTTTCAAACACAAGATGCAAAAGAATCATAAAATGGTAAACAGGAGAGAGAAACATAAGGGATTTGATAAGGTTAAACTGTTCATATTCCTGCATGGGAAAATAATATTTATAACTCCTAAAAAAATTTTCATTATTAGGGCAGTTAGAAGGAGAATACACAGAAAGCAGAGGTGTGAGTTGAATGTGATGATATGACTGAAAAATTAAAATTAAAGGATGAGAAAGAAGAATGCACTGGGAGAAGGGGCAAGGGAGAAATAGAATAGGATAAATTATCTGACATAAAAGAGTCCTGAAAGATTTTACAGTGGAGAGGAAAATAAGGGAAGGATGAAGGCGACACATGAACCTTAGTCTCATCAGAATTGGATAAAAGAGGGAGTAATATATACACTCAGTTGAGTGTAGAAATCTATCTCATCATACAGGAAAGCAACAGGGGAAGGGGAGAAAAGGGGAGAACGGATAAAAGGGAGGACAGTTTGGGGCAGGTGAAAGTCAGAAGCAAAACACTTTTGAGAATGGACATATTAAAGGAGAGAGAGTAGGATAGGGGAAAATTGGATGGAGGGAAATATATAGTTGGTAATCATTCCTGTGAAAAAAAAGTTTTTACAGTGAGTTTCTCTGATAAAGACATCATTTCTCAAAAATACACTATAGAAAAATGAGTCAAATTTATAGAAATAAGAACCATTCCTTAACTGATAAACTCAAAGGATATGAACATGCAGATTTCAGACAAAGTAATCAAAGAAATCTATAGCCATTTGAAAAAAATGCTCTAAATCACTATTGATGAGAGAAATGCAAATTGTAACAGCTCTAAGCTATTCCCTCATATCCGTCAGATTGACTAATATGACAGAAAAGAGGATGTGGGAAAATTGAAACACTAATGCACTATTGGTGAAGTTGTATACTTCTTCAACCATTCTGGAGAGCAATTGGCAACTACGCCCAAAGGACTATAAAACTGGGCATACTCATTAACTAAGCAATGCCACTTTATCCCAAAGAGAGAAAAAAAAAAGGAAAAAGGACCTATGTGTACAAAAATATTTATAGCAGCTCTTTTAGTGGTGGCAAAGAATTGGAAATTAAGGAGGTGTCTATCAATTGAGGAATGGCTGAACAAGTTGTTATATATGATCAGGATGGAATACTATTGTGCTTTAAGAAATGATGAACAGATAACTCTTAGAAAAACATGGAAAGACTTACATGAACCAATGCAAAGTGAAATGAGCAGAACCAGGACAACATCACATACAATAACTGAAATATTGTATGATGATTTACTATGAATAACTTGGTGATTTTCAGCAATGTAATGATACAAGACAATTCTGTAGGATTTATGAGGAAACGTGCTATCTCCAAAGAAAGAACTAATAGAACCTGAATGCAGATCAAAGATACTTTTTCTTTGCTTTCTTTATTTCTCATGGATTTTTTTGTCTTTCTTTCACAGAATGACTTATATGGAAATGTGTTTTCATGACTACACATGTATGACCTATGGCAAATTGCTTGCCTTCTCAATGCGGGGAGGGAGAGAATTCAGAACTCAAAATCTGAAAAAAAATGTTAAAATTGTTTTTATATGTAATTGGTGGGAAATAATATATTAAATAATGAAAAAAGGGAAGAAAAACTCAAGCACCACCTCCTTTGTGGGTCCACATAATTACTAGGGCATTCCCCATTACCTTCTATGGATTCTGTAAGTATTTTGTGTATTCCAGTCTATGTAGGTGTTGTCTCCCCCATTCTAATGTAAATTAGGGCAGGAACTCTTTTTCTTTTTCTTTGCCTCCCAGAGCTTAACATGGTGTCTGTACATGATACATGCTTAATCAATGCTTATTGATTAATTGACAGGCTAAACCAAATTGAGGGTAATCAACAGGCCTCAAACCTGTTGGTAAATTAGAGGGATATCTATCTCAAGCATGATTGCATGATAGTAAGAAAAAAAAGTTATAGATACTCAGATGTTATGTAAGCAAAGGTAGCCTCTTTTTTTATCCTATAAATTGTAAGGGTACCAAGAAATAAAGCTTGCAATCAGCCAACACTGTGTATGCTCCCACTGATATTTCACTGTTTCTGTGCTGGGTTCTCTTCTCTAGAACTATGCCTCAATCTCTTGCTTAGCCCCTATTTGGGCATTTTTCTTCCCTTTTTTATTCCTTCATTTGTCTACCTCCATTCAAGGTCATGATTTCAAATATATAGTTAATTAGATTAGTAATCACACACACATATACACAAACATATATGTGAATATGATATAGATATGGTTAAAAATAGGAACATTACTCTTCAAGGAAATAGGCTGTACATCCCATGTAATGCTTAATCCAATCCCTTCTAAAACATAAGTACCTCCTTTTTTGGCTGGAATCTTTCTCTCTCCTTTTTTCAGTCTCCCAGCCATAGCATCAGAGAAGCAGAAATAGTCAAAAAGCCCTGGTATGTTTGATTTGGGAAAATTCAATCCTTTGCAATAGTCACCTATTCAATGTCCAGAATTCCTGGCTGGAAAGGGCATCCTTGCCTTGAACAGCATTCAAAACATAACATAGCAATATTTCTTGACTCTGGTCACAAACCTCTGATCACTTATCTTCCTTTCGGGACAGATCATAATCCGGAAAGAACAGCCACCTAATGTCACAACTAGCATAAGGAGACAAAGATAAAAAGAACAATATCATTTTGGCTCATATCTAATAGAAGATGCAGGATAACAATCAGTTTCTGATACGTTTATTATGTCCCTATTCATTCACATTTATTCATATATAATGTTATATATTGCTTTTACAGTAAACCAGAAGTTTGTCCTACTTAACATCCTGCAGGACAACAATTACAGTTACCACTTTGTTCACTGAGCAATTATGATAAATGGAAAAATGTCATATCGTTTAAGAAATCTGTGTCCTCCAGTAAAGTTACCAAGATGGGAATAGGGTAGGGGAAGACTGTCTAAAAGAGACGTATGTACACACACACACACACACACACACACACACACACACACACACACACGAGTATATATGGTATATCTAGCTAGGTATATATGTGTGTATCTATGTATATATTATGTGCATGTGTATGCATGTATACATGTATATATACATCCCATTCATATCTAAATGATTAATTTGCTTGATTTATTTCCTCAAATTTGACAACCGTGGTCCCATGTATAAATATTCTTTCTACTAAAACTGTAATTTCTCACAGTGCTATGTATTATTTATTCACAAGATTTATCATCAGAAAGTCATCTGTATCATTCCACCCATGGTGTTTTCTGCATTTTCTTTGTGTTTGAATATATGCAGGGAGCAAGCCATTATTATTCTTGCAATAACCTTTTCATCAAACAGATAATCAGAAAAATACTTCAGTGAAGCTGAATGAGATAAGAAGTGTTTAGTTAGTTTCAGCCCGAAGGCTGTATCAAGGAAAACAGGAAGCAGAAATCAATTCCGATGAGTACAGGTGCTGAGGACCTCCCCAAACCAAAACGATTGGGCAGCTGGACTGTAGGGAGTCGTTCCCTGCACCTTATTATAGGAATGGCCATTAATGTTTAATACCTGCTGGAGGAGAGAGGAGCTTCTGTGTTTTGGAGGGAGCAGGGTTCGGGTGGGGGGAAGGAGGAGGGAGCTCTATTGTCTTCTTTGGAGATATTTACGGGAGCTTCAGGGCACAAGTGACATTTTTATTCCATTTTCTCCTGCTCTACAGCTGTTTCCTTAAAGGCAAAGAGAGCAGGCTGATTTTTCCATCTGCTTCCTACCTCTGATCTTCTGCCTTGCCAAATTAGTTTTCAAACAAATAAAAATATTTTGATTGTAAATCCTTGTTTATAATATTCCTCTGGGGAGGGTGTAATCGGCCTTATAATGTCAGGCAAGCAATCAGTTTAGCCCCAGTTGGAAGAGCTGCAATCTGGTCGGGCATAATTTCTTCTCTGGTTTCTGCTCTTTGTTGTTGGAGGCTTTCTTTCTTTTTTTTTTCTTGGCTATTTTTCTTCCTTTCTTACAATTCCTTCTCTCCACAATAATGTTACCTGCAGGGGGGAGGAGGAGCTGGGAATCATGTTATTCATGTTCTTTGGGAAAACCATGATATTTTTCTTCCTTATCTCAGAAAAAGATTTTAAATGTATATACTGGTAGTAGTACTATCTGGGCAAACTCTTAGAAGTTTCAATTTTAATAGGTGTTGATTGGTTTTTGCATACATATATTTATATAGTATAACATGTATCTTTTTTTTTTGTAACATACAAAGTGCCTATAGACAATATGTCCATTTGAAGGTTGGTGAATGACTGGAGACTCATGCATGAACGTTCCGATCCAATCAATCGATAAACACTTGTTGAGCGCCAGTTATATGCTAGGCACTCTGCTAAGTCCTGGGGATACAAAAAGAGACAAAAGATAGAAACCAGATGAAACAAAATCATCCTATAAAATTGATAATGTCATTTTATCTCTTATTCGAGTTAAACAAAAATAAATCAGTAGACCTTTTAGAATGTGTTGGTGGGATATTCATGTTCTGCGTGAACTTTGATCATTTAGAAAGCAGAGGAAAAAGTTGAGCTACTTTCGGATTAATCAATTAATCAGCATTTAAGGACTGACTATGTACTGCTGTTCTGTGCAGAGGGGAAACATACAAAAATGAGATTATCATTATCCTCACAGAATTTATATTCTTCCCCTTATGTGAGGGCCTACTTATTCTAATTAGCAGAATTAAAAGCTAATATTACTATGAATGGCTCCAAATGATTCTCTAAATTTGGGAAGAGCCTACTTTGTTATGTGCAAATAACTACTTTTTCTCTTTCCACACAAGGCCATACTATAGACATTGGGGATAGAGACTAAATCCATGGTTTCACAGGTGTGAGAAATTTCTAGATGAGGAACCTTCTCTACAATTGAAAGTGCACCTTCTCTGAAATTTTGTAGTCTTAGAGAGTTGTCTGTCTATACTAAAAGGTTAAATGGCTTACCCAGGTCACACACCCATGACTTGAATATAGATCTTCCTTTATTCGAGGAGAGCTGTCTATTTACTGGGCCACATTTCTTCCCAATGTTTTAACATAGTTGATATTAAGCTGATGCAGCTAAAATCAAATACACTAAAAGGTATGGCTCTGGCTATCTGTAACTAATAACGTACTCAATTTGGTTTACAGAAAGTGTAAGGAATCATTCCAATTCTGCTGGAACTCGATTATGTCATTTTTATCTCTGAATCATTACAATAATAAAACATAGGCATTTCTTACCTATGTAAAGTTTGTGTGTGTATGGTTTTTAATGTCTCCTAAATTGTTTGCATCATAACACAAAAACATATATAATCACAATATTATTTACAAAATTTGGTTAGCAAATGTTCACAACCAGAATCACCTTAAACCTTCAATATTACAGTAAATGATTCTCCCTCACTTTTGTACTCAGTTTCTTGTCATTCAGTTCATTCTAGATACTGATTAAAGTTTCTTAAGAAGCTTCTCCATATTTCTCCTGAAGGTGAGGCTAAATCTAGTCTCTTAAGAAATAAGGTAGAATAGTCCTTTTTTTGTCCTTACTTCAGCAATCACAGATAAAATATTTCCAAAATGTACTGTACTTGCCCATTTTTCATGAACTTCATAGAATTCTCTTTATAAGTATTCTTTATAACATATCACATAAAATATTTATGAGGAAAATATTTCATATTACCTTCTCCCTCTCCTTTTCCTCGCCCACAGATTCCTCAAAAATTCTCACAGATAATAGATTATGTTCCTTCCACCTGACTCCATGGGGAAAAGAAACATTCACAAATGTTTCCGAAACATAATTTCAAAACAGCCAGAGCAAACTGCTTTTCCCAGCATCCCACTTGACTTCCATACTTTTAAAAAGACGCTAATGGTTTCTAAAGACTGTAAAAGAAGATTTTTTTTTGAAACAGAAGTTACACGTGCGTTAACTTATTGGACCATCACATCAATTCTGAGGCATTCATATTTCCATTTTATAGCTGAAATACCTCAGATTCAGAACAAGGGAGTGCCTCAACTATGGTCACAAAATTCCCAAGTGTCAGAAGTGGGATTTGAACCTAGGTTTTCCTAACTGTAGGTAGATCCAACATTTTAAGTATTATTCCATGCCACTTGTTGAAAGATCTTGGAATTAATAGTGCTGCATTCATATCACTATGTAGAAATTAACCACCGTGTGTTACTTTACCATTACCACTTTACGGGACAACATATTCAGAATTCCGATTTAAATCTCTAGAAACAAATCCGCCATTGCTCTAAGAGCAAGTGCAAGGACTTTCCTGGCTCCTGAGGTAATGCTGGAAGGGGAGAGGGGCTGGGGAGAGAAGGAGGTGTGTGTCTGTATCTGTCTGTCAAGGAGGAGAGAGAAAGATTCTGGCATCCGCAACTCTCCCAAAAGCAGCAGAAGATTGTCCCGCCTCACCAAGCCAGGAGACCAAGCAAAGATGAAAGTAGATCTATAGAGAAGGCATAGTTATTCTTGCACCTCAGTTACTTGGTCACTTTTTACACATCCAAGAGAGAAGGTAACATTTTAGACATGTATTTAGACATCTGCATCAAGTAACAAAAAGTAATTCCTTCTCCCCTTCCCCCTTCCCCACCCCCAAGGCAGATGTTCTCTTTTACTCAATATAGAAATTGAGGCAAAAGTGGGCATTTGTTTTGCTTGACTGAATATTTGTTACAAGGACTGGTTTCTTTTCCTTTTTCCCCATGGATAGAGGATGGGAGGGAGGATAAGATAGGGAGAAAAAAGAATAGAATAGAAAGAAAAGAATCATCAAGGTATTTCTTTGGTGGCAGATAGAAGGTGCTGTAGATAGAGAACTAGACCTGTAATCAGAATAACCAGGGCTGGGGAACATGTGGCCTCAAGGCCATGTGTGGCCACCTAGGTCCTCAAGTGTGCCACACTTACAGCATAACCTTATGCAAGTCACTTAATCTCACTCATCCTCAATTTCTTCAACTGTCAAATGAATATAATAATTGCACCTACCTCCCAGAGTTTTTTAAAGGATCAAATGAGATCATTGTAAAGTGCTCAGCATACTATTTGACACATAAATGCTGAATAAATCCTTCCTTTCTTCCTCCTTCCCCTCCTTTCTCCCTCCCTCCTTTCTTCTCACCCTTTCTCTCTTCCTTCCTTCTTCCTTCCTGCCTTCCTTCACTCCTCCCTTTGCAAATATTAAAGTGTTATTTAAGTAGCTATTACTATTATCACTTTGTAATGGAGAGAAAAGAACAAAAGGAAGACCAGAAAGAAGACCAGACAAGTAGAACAACTTTAGAATCCACAGATCAATTTTGTTCAACTCTTAGGAGGAAGAAAAGCAAGATATACATATATAATAGAGCATAGGATTACATGAGATCCTCTTTTTCTGTGATATTACGTATATTTAAACAGCCATTCTATGTTTAATAAAAATAAAGAATTAAAATGAAAAGTAACAGAAACATTTCATTGTAACAAGAAAAACTGAGGCAAATGGTCAATAAAACCAGACCTTCTCAACATAGTCAGGGCCTATCATGCTATTTTTGATGTGTGAGAAACTGGACAGAGATAAAAGTTTTTGCATATTACAGTGGAGACAATACTGAATTTGGTGTCAGAAGTGGGTTGAATGCAGGCACTGTGTAATCCTGGATAAGTGATTTGACCTCTCTTTGCTTCAGTTTCTTCATTTGTAAGGTAAATGTACTATATTACAATAATGTAAGGAAAATTGTGTGTAAACCTTAAAGTACTATATAAGGAGTTATTCTTCTTTAATGACAATAGTGATAATAATTGTCCTAACAAGGGTAAGAAAATATTGCCAGGCAAATATGCTAATTTATATATTTATCTTTAATCCAGAAGAGAGAGGAGAGGAGAGCCATCCAATGACACTAGGCTCCTCAATGTTCCTCTCACAAGACATTCCATCTCCTCACTCCCCTTATTTTTACTGGCTGTTCCCCATCCCTGGTATGTTCTGTTTTGTAATCTCCACTTTAACTTCCCTGGTTTTCTTTAAACTTCAGCAATAATTCCACTTTCTAAAGGAAGCCTTTTTGTTATCTTCTTTAATTCCAGGGTATTCTCTCTGCTGATTATTTCCAATCTATCATGTATAATGTAGCTTGGTTGCATACAGTTGTTTGCATGTTGTCTCCGCCATTGGATTATGAGCTCCTTGGGAGCAGTGAATTTTTTTTTTGCTTTTTGCTGTTTGTTTTTCTTGTGTGTGTATGTGTGTTTGCCTTTCTTCATATCCTTAGCAATTAGCACAGTGTCTGGCAAACAACAAGCCCTTAATACATGTTGGTTGATGGATTTATGGACTGACTCACTAGACTCTTGCTCCTTATTCCTTTTCTCTGTCTTTTCTATGAGCAACAAGGATGAAAAGATTTAGGTTAAAATCTTACTTCTGCTACTATATAAATGACCTTGGACAGGTCATTTAATCTCAGTTTCATCTACAAAATGAAGGAGATGGCCTCTACAGTCCCTTTCATCTCTAGCTCTATGACCTTATGAACTTGAGTTCTGTGTCTAGTCTAATAGGAAGGTCATATGGAGAGCTGAGAAATAGTTAAGTAAATTTAAACAATGAAAATCATCAATCCCGTTATCTACAATAGGTGTTCAGGATTTTCTTTATGTTAATAATCACTACCCTTCCTACTTTACTTTTCTATAAACGAAGAACCTGTTCTAAGGCAGTAGCATTTTTTTTAATGGAGGATGATAAAATGGCAGTTAGTAGGAATCACTTTCTTTTTGACACTCTTTTCTCTCTAGATCAGCAGTTTTCAACCTGTGGGTCGCAGCCCCTTTGGGGGTCGAATGACCCTTTCACAGGGGTCTCCTAAGACCATCAGAAAACACATATTTCCAATGGTCTTAGGAACCGAGACACAGATCCTCTATCCGTCTCCAGGCAGGTCCTCCCACATGCAGATACACCCACATATGAGTATTAAAGGGTCACGGCATTAGGAAGGTTGAGAAGCACTGCTATAGATTTTCATGACATGATTCTTTCCTGGTTCTCTCTTACCTGCCTGACCATTCCTTCTTCATCTCCTTTGCTCCATTTTCATCTAGGTTATGCTAATGATTAGCATGGGTATCTTCCGTGTCTCTGTCCTGGGCCCTCCCCTCATTTCTCTTTAAACTATGTTGCTTGGAGATATGCAACTATCATCCTTACATACATGATTCTCAGATTCATTTGTCCCTCCCATAATTCTCTTAACCTTCAATCTTGCATCTCTAATTGCCTATTAGATATCATAAATTGGATGTCTCAAACACATCTTAAACTTAACATATCCAAAACTAAACTCATTATATTTCCTGTAAAACTCTCCCTACTCCTAACTTCCCTATTACCATCTATTGTTGTTGGTCCTTCATTTTTGAAGAGGCCCAGTGACATTGTGGGTGATGTCTTGAGCTGTACAAAGTCATCAGTCTCACTTTCTCTTCCAAAGTCATTGAAGTACAATGACAAAACAAATGTTAGGTCAACTGGTGATGGCCCAGGATGCATTGGATAACCTCAGTATCCTCAACGTCTGACCAAGAGCTAAGTGCTCCACAGCACCTGCTTCAGCCACCTTCACAGCTGTTGGAAAAAATTGTTCTCATCTGCTCATTGTGCCTGGGAAAGTCTTCACATGCTTGGAGTAGATATCCCCTTAACTCACCAAGGGTTTGACATCTGTTGGCTACCTTCAATCTAGTTTTGCCATCTGCCAAGATGGTTTTACAGGAGGAGTGTGGCCACTGCACACACTATAGCTTCTTGGAGCCACAGGTGTGAATTGGGTGAAGGTGGACACCTAAAGCAAATGAGCAGCCCAGGAAAAGGGCTCAGCAAGCCCTCACACCACAGGTACTATTGCTCCTTGAACACCACGTACACACCCTTATCTAGGGAACCATCATCCTCCCATTCACCTGGACTCAAAACTTAGGAGTCAACCCTGATGCTTCACTATCTCAACCTGCTCCCATATGCAATCAGTTGCCAAGTTCTATCATTTCTACCTTTTTAACTTTTCTCTTAGATGTCATCTTCTGTCCTCTGACACTGCCAGGATTCCAGTTCAGCCCCTTACCACCTCACACCTAGATTATTCCATTAGCCTTCTGGTGGATTTCCCAGCTTCAAGTTTTTTTCCCACTTCAGTCCATCTTCCACTCAGATGTCAAACTGTTTTTTCCAAAGTGTAAGTTTGACTATGTCTCTTTTTCTTCACCCCTCCAGTACTTATTCAATTCCAATGGCTCCCTATTGACTCTAGGATCAAATATAAAATTTTCTGTTCAACTTTTAAAACACTCTATAACCTAGTCTCTTTCAGCCTTTCAAGGTTCCTCCTTCTCCTTCTTTTTCTTCTTCTTTTCTTCTCTCTCTCTTTTCTTTTTCTTATCTTTCCTTTCTTCACATCTTTCTCCCTTTTTCTTTTTCTCTCTCCTCTTTCTGTCTATACTTTTTCTTTTTTCTCTTTCTCTGTCTTATCTTTGTCTCTGTCTGTCTGTCTGTCTGTCTCTCTCTCTCTCTCTCTCTCTCTCTCTCTCTCTCTCTCACACACACACACACACACACACACACACACACACACACTCACACTCATAGATTTAGTGACATTGGCCTCCTTGTTATTCCTCCCACAGTTTCCCAACTCCAGGCAGTTTCATTGGCTCTTCTCCTTTCCTGGAATGTTCTTCCTCCTCGTCTTTACCCCTTTGCTTCCCTAGCTTCTTTTACATGGAAGCTAAAACACCACCTTCTACGGGAAGCCTTTCCCAGTCCACCTTGACACTGATGTCCTTCCTCGGTTGCTAATCTCCATTCGTCCCACATGTAGCTTTTTTGTATTTGCTTCATTGTTGTCCCTTTGAGGGCAGGGACTGTCTTTTTCTTTGTATCCTCAGAGCTTAGCACATGAAAAAAAAAATTTAAAAAAATACGTTTGGCACATAGCAGGCAATAATAAATGCTTGTTAACTGGCTGACAAACTAATCCAATTCCTTATTTAAAAATATGGAACCCAAGACCTAGAGACCTAAAGTTATATCACAAGTAAGGGGCAGAGCTGAGCCTCAAATACATATTCAATGGCTCCCAGAGAAGTGCCATTTCCTCTATAGTCCACTCTATGGTTTATCTCTGACAGCTATGACTCAATTGCCATGGATTTAAGAAACTTCTAGGTGCTAGGCACTAGGCTAGTTGTTATGGAGAAAAGTGAAGTAGTCCTTCCTGCAAGGAGGCAGCTAGGTCAGTCTCTTAGTGGATAGAGCACTGGGCCTAGAGTCAGGAAGAGCTGAGTTCAAACCTGGCTCCAGACACTTACTGGTTGTGTGACTCTGAGCAAGTCACTTTACCTCTCTTTGCCTTGATCCACTGGAAAAGAAAATGGCAGACCACTCTTTTTTCAACAGCTAGGTGGGGTGGTGAATAGAGTGCTGGGCCTAGAGTCAGGAAGAGCTCAGTTCAAACCTGGCTCCAGACACTTACTGGCTGTGTGACCCTGGGCAACTAATTTAACCCTATTTAGCTCAGTTTCCTCATTTGTAAAAAAAAAATGATCTGGAGAAAGAAATGGTAAATCACTCCTGTATCTTTGTCAAGAAAACTTCAAATGGGATCACCAAGAGTTAACAGCAACAAGAAACTGATATTCTATCTATGGAAAAAAATGTAGACATATAAGTACATATGATATATAGATATATATATGTATGTATGTACATATATGTATATATATATATATATATATATATATATATATATATAAAGTAATTATATGGTAATTTCAGGGTGTAGGTACTAAAGCTGGGAATTAGGAAAAGCCTCATATAGGAAATGGTGTTTGAGATTTGGAGGAAACTAGGGATTCTGAGAATCCCTAGTAGAGGCAAGGGTAGAGGTGTGTTCCAGACATATAGGACAATCTATACAAGGGCACAGAGAAATGAGGTGAAATTCTGCATGTGGGGAACCACAGGAAGACCAAGATGGATGAACCTGTAGAGTACATGAATGGGAGCAATATATTATAAACCTATAAAGATCACGTTCATTCAAGTTGGGAAGGGCTATGAATATCAGAGTATTTGTACTTAATCCACATGGTATTAAGAAGCTTCAGGGGGTCCCAGGTTCTGTCACTCCATTACCTACCGCCGCCTCACCCCCACACATACGTTCATGTGTTTTTGCTCCAAGTGCTGGAATTCCTAGTTATGCTCTAGTTAGTATTGCAGAAAGCTCAAAAAGACACCAGCAAGTAAAGAAAGGTACAACAGAATCACACGTTTTGGCATGGCTTGTTTTTAACAGCAACTTGGCATGTGCCAACCATAATCCCTTGTGCTTCCTAAAGAAAATAGTTTTGCTGGTTTGAGAATTGGACACTACTCCTCTCTTGTAGCTATTAATTTTATAGGGAATGCTCAATGATCACTAAAATGAGCCCAAAACTTTAAGACATTATGCCAATATATTTGTCTGATTTCTCATGGGCATCTACTTTGTGCTGGAATGATTTTTTATCTTAATTTTCTTAAACAGGTACATGTTGTCCTTATAACTAATGTCCCTTGTGTTTTCTTGGTAGCAGGCTCAGCTTCACAGCATCATAGCCATAACATCTGCTAAAGAAGATTTATGAATGGTGAAAATGCCCAGAGAGATTACGATTTTGTAATGATTCATTGTGAGATCTTCGGTTATGTGTGGCTGGTACCTACATAAAGCTGGTGCCTCATTCCACACCGAAATTAAAGCCCAGGTTTGAACAAAGAGGGATCCTATTTAGGCCCAGGTATATAAAATATAAGATGAATATTAAGGCAACCTAATTATAACATCCACCTTTATAACGAGCACCCTGTCACTCTGAAAGGGTCTTAGCTCCCGTGAACAGTGATCTGCACTTGTAGCTGTGGCAACCACACTAGCAGCGTGCAGAGCAAGGGCTCATGGCTCGGCTTTTGTTCTGCTCCCCACCCCCAGCTCTGCTGGAGTTCCTCTCAATGTTAAAGCCCCTCCACAACTCACGTTTGGGGACTTCATCCAACAGAGATAATTAGCGATTGCAATTGGGAAGTCAGAGGAACCTTACTCCTGCTTTAGAAGGAAACTTAAAGAGTGAAATTGAAGAAGATTTGCATTTCAGGGCAGTTACCATAATCTTACTGGCACCAATTACTTATTGGTGCTCAGTCCTTGGTCCTCTTCTACAAATTAGGAAAAATATTTCCAATCTCCAAATTAAGATAGATATTCATAGAATCTACATAGAATAGTCTGGGAGAAAGTGTTTGTTAGTGGTGATGATAAGGATGAGGGTGATGAGAACGATGATGTAGGAGCAGAGCTATAACTACAGTAGATCAAAAGGGACTTAGCCCCAGAGTGATGAAACTTAAAGAGCCCCTGAGAGCACCCAGACAAGGTTTGCTTCCTACTCTCAGCAGTTAAAACCTTGGCCCACAGTTCATCCTCTTCCTGGCCTTCCCGGTAGCATTTAATCCTTCAGCAGTGTGGATATATCCTACCCTCAAATGTCTGCACCTCAGGGAAAGTACTCATCCTTCCCCTGTGTCCTGCTCCCCCACATTGCACCAGGTGCAGAAATTCCAAGCTATAATTCTGTGTAATAGACTCAACAATGGAACTATGACAACATCCACATAGAGTTACTTTTGTTGCAATTAACACAAAACATCATTTTAAATGTATATGCTCTGCTATATGTTTTGAATGCTTCCTTTGTGTCTTTTGAAATTCCCTGCTTCTCTAAGGTTTAGGCACAAGTAAGAAAAGTCAGAGGTGAAGGATACACGGGAGGAAAAGATGCAAAGGAAATAATAGCTATGATCCCTGGCTTTGAGAAGTATGGTCTATAAACATTTGTTGAGTATCTTCTATTTGCTGAGCTTTGCATCAGGCACCATGGGGGAGACAAAAGAAGACACAGCCCCTGATTTTTTGTACTGTCTAGTTGAAAGACAAGATGTATATGTGTGTGTGTGTGTGTGTGTGTGTGTGTGTTTACATCATTCTCACATCTCTCTCTCTTTATATATTTGTGGGTACACCATGTTGGGTGGTCCTATGCCAGTGCCTCCCATATACATGTTACGGAGTAGTGCATGATGAAGATGCACAGGCAGAAGAGAGCCGTGATACAGATGAAATGAATAGCCATGAATGCCAAGCTGAAGTGTTGGAATTCATAACAGAAAATTGGGAACCATGTTAGTTCCTTTAGAAGTGATAGGATAAAAGCAATGCTTAAGAAGAAGAATATTTTAGTACTAAAGACTGGTTCAGAGTGAGGAAGGACGAGACTGAAGACGGGGATACTGAGTAGAATAACATGAAATTGTAGATCTTGAGCTGGAAGGAACCTAAGATATCATCTAATCTCTCCAAATTTTACAGATAAGGAAACTGAAGTCCATGGAAGTTGTTACTCATTCAAGGCCACACAGGTAGTAAATATCAGAGGTTGTATTTTAGCTTATATCCTTTAGAGTTTAAATGTGATGATTAAGGATCTGAACTTAAATCTAACCTCTTCCCACTATACCATGATGCTTCAATTGTTGTTCTTTATTCTTTATTCCCAAAGAGGACCTACGAAATCATGTTATTGCAGCAATTGAGGTATAAGGTGATGAGGCTTTGAGGAAGATCTGAAAATGACTGTAAAGAAAAAAATTGATAGGATTTAATGACTATAATAATTGGATGTGTAATCTAAGCAGAGAATGTCAATAAACCCACATAAAAAAGGCATTGAGTTTACTAGAAAGTATGTAAATGAATATAAAACCAGTAATAGTTTTATAAAATATAGACATTTTGGATGGAATAAAGTTACTGTTGGATCTGTCTAATTCTTGTACAATAAAATAGACATCATCTAAAATGCTTACTTTAGACAGAGTATTTGTTGGATGAAATTAAAAGCAAAAGAATATTCCTATAAAGTTAGATGCATCATGCCATCTATACAAGTGATAAATGGTATCTCATAGACTTTAAATTGTCATATGTAAATGAAATCAGACCAAGCCTAAAGGAATATTGAATATGACATTCAACTTACATCTGGTAGACTGGTCCATCTAAGATAGCATCCTGAAAGAAATTAAACAAAATTAACACTCTAAAAATCCATAATTGCACATCATAACAATGCAATGAAATATAAGAGAATGAAACAATATTTAGATAATTCTAATAAAAAGTCAAATAATCACTTCTTTGCTAAAGAGAAACAATAATCTTGCTTTGCTGTCATAAATAAGATTAAGGATTTATATTTATATAAGTATATATTCATTCCCTGCACTGACTCAACCCTCCTCCTCATAATATGTTCAATATATGTATGTGTGTGTGTTTATCCCTGTTCTACCTAATAGCATCCCACACTATTAATTTTCTCATAAGCTGGCAATACCTCAGATCCCTTTTTAATCTGGATAACACAGACTCATTGCCTGGGCCCCATCCCTCCAAGACTTTGTAGTCAGAACATTACTACTCTATTAACTCCTTATGGGACGGATGCTAGGACACTATTGAACACTGATCTTTTGCTAATTCTGACCATTATGAATGCAGAGTGTGGGTCCTCAAATCAAAGTCATGTCAATGACTATGACTGTTCAGGTTTTGTGGTCTGAACTTTAAACTGTGGGTAAAGTGATTTCTCTAGTCCAAGAAGAGTTAGGCTCACCTAAACCTTGATGGTCTCTGGTACTTTAACTAATTTTACTAATCTGATGATCACACCAGGTGGTAGTTGGAGTATCATAAAACATGAGGAAAAATTTCATTCATTGCCCACAATGACCAGTAGCACTTATCTTCAGAATATGATCCTCTTGCCTTTTTCAGAGGCATGCAGTCCAGTCTGGTTTGGTAAATGGAGCACTAATCTTCAAACTTGGCAACAGACACTCTGCACCCCAAAAAAGAATTTGGAGCCAAAGTCATAGAAAAAAACCAAATGCTTCATTTTGGTCTGATTTGCTGACTAGGTTCTGCCTGTAAAGCTGCTGAAAAGTTTGCTTTATCAACCATTCAGTCCCCTTGGAAACCAATTGGCTGTTGAACCAGGGCTAAAATCCTGTGGGTTGTCCTCCAGTCAATTTTAATTTGATTAGCAGAGTCTACAGACAACTGGGTTCATATATTGGGTGCACCTGACCTCATTGTCAAACTTCTCTTCCATAGAGTTATTCAGATATGCAACAAAGTCCTTCATTTCAGGTCACCTTAATTCTCATCTTTATTGTATCACTGAGGAAATGGAAAGAAAGCTGACGTGGGTCCACTGAGGCAAATTTGCTAACCTGTGAACCACTTTTCCAATATCTATCACCATAGTGAGCAACAGTAATTTCCCTCACCCCCAAATCATCTGATAAGGGAAGTATGATGGTTCAATACTTTATTTAAGGAAGGTTCAGCCACCTTTTACTGCTTTAAAACTGATCTAAATGACTTAGAGTAATTTTGGGGACCGCATTACTCTTAAAATGAAAGGAGATATGGGGTAAAATGAAAATGTTAATTTCACATTTTTCCCAGAGCTCTAGATTTGCCTGGTCTCCTTCATCTAGGTTGATGTCATGTTCAATATTGCATCACTTATGGTGGATCCTGTAGTGCTCGTTAACTAGCAAATGTTTAATAAATGCTTTCTTAATTGACATTTTCCTTATGAGATACAGAGACAGAGAAGAGTCCAGATGGAGTGGGTATAGGAAATAAGCGCAAGACAGAGAGGAGAGAAGAGAAAGGAAGAGACCAAAGTGGGTAATATGTAAGACTTCCTTGCAGATAGTAGCTGAAGATGACTTTTGTTCATGTTAGGGTCTTGGCATAAAGATTCTCATTAAGGTGGGGGGGGAAGCAGTCAGACAAAGAGGCAAGCAGTATTATGTTGTAAGAAACAATGGGGAAAAACATGAAAAGGTAAAGTAACCCCCAACAGCATACATACAGAACCAAGCAAATAGAAACAAAGATGGAGAAATAACAAGGTACAACATGGGGGAATGAAAGGTCTAATACTAGAGATATTAATACAAGGTTAAATGTGGCTTCATTAGTACCACTGAGACTTATAGAATAGAATTCATGATTGGAAATGGTGACCAAAAGGGCAAGTTTTATTTTAAAAAGACAAATTAGACAGAGGTGATAGAACAGCAGTATATATTTTATATTATGTAACTACAGCATGTATTACATTATGGTATACAACTGTGCATTGTGTGATTTCATTCATAAATGGAACTCAATGGGAAAATTCTCTGTGACAATGGAAATTAGCACTTGCTTTGTAATTCATAGTCTTGGAGAGTTGCCTGGGATACTGAAAGATTAAATGACTTTTGGCCGGTGCGTGTCAGAAGTAGGACTTGAAGCCAGATCTTCCTGACTGAGGCCTGCTCACTGTCTGCTGCATTATATAATATTATATACATATAGATGATATGCCCACACAAGAGAATCTATGATAAGGTATGATGGAGAAGACTTGAATAAGAAACTATGGAAGCAAAAACAGAAACAATATTATGATAGAAATATACTACATTTTACCTATTTTTAAAAGGGGGGATGGAATAAATGAATAAAAAAAACAAAATAATTTTAACTTTTAATATGTGCTTAAGTATTAAGCATTGGAAATGCAAACATAAGCTAGGAAATCTCTGCCTTCAAGAAGCTTTCTTTCTAATAGAGAAAAATAACAAATATAGGGGCATGGTGGTTAAGGAGGAATGTTTTGGTCATAGAAGTCAGAGGGATAGTGAAAGTAGGCATAGGGTAATTGATTGACACATCTCTTTTAGGAATGGTAATGTTAATTTGATTCTTCACAGACAGGGTTGGAAAGTAGAGGGAGGAGGAAAGGAGCAGAGGATAGAAGGATAGGTATATGGTGACATGGAATAAAAATAAAGCCAGGAAATAGCATGGGGTCTAGAACAAGACAAGACAAAGTAAAGTGTTCACTGATCAGAAGCCCAAAGTATCTGAGATGGGAATGGATGACACATTTTGGAACTACGTTGTAAACTTGGCATAGAAGTGTGACATAATAACAATAGAAACCTTAAACCATCCCAATATTTGTTTGAGCTACTCTAAAAGCACAGCACTATTACTATAAATTACAGGTTTTTCCTTAATGATAATCAAATTTTTCAAAAGGTGTAGGAAGCAGGGAGGAGAATTGTTTTCCTTTATGTGATGTTAACCAATAAGGAGAAACTAGTTGTTTTAAGGTAGAATTGAAGAAAACATTCAGATAAAAGGAAATACCCAGAGAAGATTATGTAATGAAGTTAACAATAACAGAAGATTTGCATCATGTTTTACACATACTGTCTCATCTCATTCTCAACAACTCTGTGGACAGATACTATTATTGTACCTATTTTACAGATGAGGAAACTGAGGCTAAGAAAGGTTAAATGACCTTCCCAAGAACACACAGATAACAAATATCTGAGGCAGAATTCAAACTGAGGTCTTCCCCGTTCCAAGTCCAATGTTTTTGCCAATGTATCACCTAACTTCAGGATTGTATTCCTGGATGGAATAAAATCAAAAGGAGAGATTGGAGAGTGAGAGTGAAGCAACAGCAGTGCCTAATAACATACTGATTCCTCCTTCTGGCACAGTCAATCATAGACATGAAAGAAGGGGTTACTTGCTCTAGAGACAGTGTCCAGGGAACAAGTGTCTTCTAGAAAGAGTCAGGTTTCTATGGGCAGCAATAGGTGGAAAGAGCACGAGATGATGAAACCCAAGAAAAAGGAGCTATTTGTTAACAATAGAAATGGAGGTGCAGAAGGCAGCAAGAAAGGAAAGGAACAGAAGTAGGTGAGACAAGAATTCTGGGAGAGATAGTGGAGAAATAGAATTTTCATCAAGGCATGTATGACATTCAATCTCAGGAATTAGGGAAGCAGAAAGTGGAAGTTTTCCAGCAAACAATGGGAAAAGGAGCAACTGTTCAGACTCTTCATCATCTAGCACCCAGTAACAATTGTGCATGAATTCAATGCAAGAATGGTGGTGTCAGCATCCATGGCTTATGACTTCAAATACCAGAATGCGGAGGATGAAGGCTGTAGGAAGTACTGGCTGGCCGTTTGATTCAGCAAACACCTGGTCCTCCATGCTGGACTAGACTCAACAGTGAGGGTGCCTACTCTGTCGGCATGTCATAAAATGACAGGGGATAAAGTACATGACCTCAGACACTCACGAGCTGTGTGACCTTAGGAAAATCACATAACTCTGTTTGCCTCAGTCTCCTCAACTGTAAAATGAGCTGGAGAAGGAAATGGTCGACCACTCCAGTATCTTTGCCAAGAAAATGCCAAGTGGAGTCACAAAGAGTCAGACAAACTGAAAAAGACTAAACATATGGTAGCATGTGGCTTTGGAAAAATACTTTGATTAGTGTCATTTGATGTCACTTAACTTGTTTGCATCAGTTCCTCATCTGTAAATTCAGCTGGAAAAGAAAACGGCAAGCCACTCTAGTATCTTTGCCAAGAAAACCCCAAATGGGGTTAAAAGAGTCAGACACGGAAAACGACTGAACAAAAAAGGCACACCCAGAAGCTATTCCACACAATACCGTATATTCAGTTCCTATTCTCTGGAGATTCTGTTTCCATCCACACAAACCTTCCAATACCTTCAGCAACGTTCTAAAATAATCACCAAACATTTATTAAGCACCTACTACATGTTTAATAGACACCGTGCAAGGCCATGGGGATACAAAAAAGTATAAAAGACAGTCCCTGTTCTTAAGGAACAGTCTAATGGGAGAAACAACATGCAAACTATGTACAGGATAAACTGGAAAGAATCAATAAAGGGAAGATTCTTGAATTAATGAGGTTTAGAAAAGACGGAGGGTAGGATTTTAGCAGGGACTTGACTGAAGCTAGGAAAGTAAGAAGGCAGAGATGAAGAGGAACAAAATTTCAGGCATGGTAGACAGAGGGTGTCGGAGTCTAGAAATAGAGTGTTTTGCTCAAGCAACAGAAAGGTGGTCATTATCACTGGGTCCCAAAATGTGAGGGTACGAGTAAAGTGTAATACTATCAGGTAGGAGATTTGAAGAGCTTTGAAGGCCAAGAGAGGATTTTATATTTGAGCTTGGAGGTGATAGGGAGCCCCTGGAGGTTTTTGAAGACAGTATTGGCATGATCATTCCTGTGCTTCAGACAGATCATTTGACAACTGGAGGACAGAGTAGGTGAGGAAAGATTTGTAGCTGAGAGACCAATCAGTAGGCTATTGCAATAATCCAGGAGTGAGGAGCCTTGTACCAGAGTGGTAACAATGATAGGTGAGAGAAGGGGACAAGTATAGGAGATGTTATGAAGGTAAAATTGACAGGACTTGGCAATAGATTATATAAAGCAGTGGTTCTCAACCTTCCTAATGCTGCGACCCTTTAATACTTGTATGTGGGCGTATCTGCATGTGGGCAGACCCTCCTAGAGATGGATAGAGGAGCAGAGTCTCAGTTCATAAGACCATCGGAAACATGTGTTTTCCAATGGTCTTAGGCAACCCTATTGGACCCCCAAAGGGGTTGTGACCCACAGGTTAAGAACCACTGATAAAAAAGAATAAGAGTAAGGAGTCAAGGATGACACTTAAGTTGTACACCTGGATGCCTTGAAGGATGGTGGTACCTTCAAAAGAAAAAAAAATTCAGAATGGGGGAAGGGGTGGATGTAAAAGATAAATTCAATTTTGGACTTGTTGGGTTAAACTTGGCTATAGGACATCTAGGTGAAGATGTCTAAAAGGCAATTGGAGATGTGAGCCTGGAGGTTGAGAGAGGTTAGAACTAGATAAGTAAATATGAGAATCATCTGCATAGAGATGATTAATTGAATCCATGGGAGCTGATGACATCACGAAAGGAAATAGTATGGAGAGAGAAGAAAAGAGAACACAGGAAAGAGCCCAAGGGACACCCACCATTAATATGAATGGCCTGGACAAAGAACCAGCAAAGGAGACTGAGGAGGAATGGTTAAAGAAGTAGGAAAAATGGAATGGTGTCATGAAAACCTAGAGAGAACAAGTGAGGGTTTTTTGAGGATGAGGGAAACATGAGCATGTTTATAAGCAGTTGGCAAGCAAACAGTAGACAGAAAGAAATGGAAGATAATTGAAATAGTGGGAATAATAGAGAAGTGCAATCTGCTAGAAAAGACAAGATAGAATGGAATCACTTGTACATGTAGAGGACTTTACCTTAGCAAGGAGAAGGGCCCCTTCTTCATGTGAGATGGAATTGAAGGAGGGGATAGGGGCAGAAGGCATCTGAATGATAATGTGATGATAAGCTGGAAGAGATAATTCCTAGCAAATGACCTCAATGTTTTAAATGAAATATGAGGCAAAACTCTTAGCTGACAATGTTAGGGCAGGGGGAGCCATGGGAACCTTGAAGTTTTGGAAAAGCCAACGCAGTAAATGGGATATTAATTCAATTAGAGAGGCACAAAAGTATTGCCTTGATGCAGTGAAGTCCCAGTTAAGTCTATATAACAAATTTGTAGTGGATCCAATCAAAAGCTTCATAATTTTCTCTAGATTCAGCAGTTTTGCTTTGTTCTTTTATGGTGACAAAGAATTGCAAACTGAGGGGATGTCCATCAATTTGGGAATGACTGAAAAAGTCGTGGTATATGATTGTGATAGAATATTATTGTAGTATAAGAAATGATGAGTAGGATGCCCTTAGGGGAAAAAAAAGAAAAACTTATATGGACTGAAGCAAAGTGAGATGAGCAGAACAAGGAAAATGTAGTATACAGTAACTAACAACAGCAATATTTCACTATGTCCAATTATGAATGACTTAATCTCAGCAATACAATGATCTAAAACTATTTCAAAGGACTTATGATGAAAAAATGCTATCCACCTGCAGAGAAAGAACTGAATAAAAATTTAAGCATACTTTTGTTTTACTTTATTTTTTTTCTTTTTTTTGGTCTGTGTTTTCTTTTGCAACATGGCTAATATGGAAATGTTTTGTATGACTGCACATATATAATCTATATCAAGTTGCTTGCCTTCTCAAAGAGGGGGGAAGGGAGAGAGAGAGAGAGAGAGACTTTGAAACTCAAAATTTTGAGTTTCAAAATGTTAAATTTTTTGTTTACACATAACTGAGAAAAATAAAAATTAAATATAAGAAAGAAGAAAATTTTTAAAAGATTTTCTTTGGTTAGGCTGATGTCAGACCAAATTTAAGTTAAAAATATTTAAACACTGGAAAGCTATGAGATGGTGAAGTTTTGGGTAGAAAACAGTACAGAGAAAAAGGTCTAGAGATTTTAAAGACCTACAAATTCAACATTAGACAACAGTATGACATAGCAGCCCTAAAAGGTGAATTGTCAATTAAGTTATAGCATTATTATTTGATTTATTGTGACCCAAATAAAGGCAAATTCTCCTAGGAGAGATTCTACTATTCATTCTACTCATGAATTCATTGTGGCATGCTCATGCAGGGGTAAGTGTGGCTATAGGTAACATAGTCTTAGTCCCTGTGTTCCCAGGTTATGACTAAGGGAATGGAATCCCTCATTGGTCCCTTTGGGTTGAGGTGGTGAATGACCAGTTTTTTGGATACACTCTGAGAAAGATCACAATGGCATCAAGTGGGAAATCACTCACACGTTAATAAGTCATGAAGAGTACAGAGGCAAAGGACATAAGTGGGTGAGTGGGGCTCATAGCAGCAAAAATTTTAGGGATAGGGAATGAGGAGGTGGAGAGAGGTAGGTAGTGGTGAGGAAAAGAACAGGGAAGGGTAGGGCATGGAATGTCATTTACTTAACTGCAAATCAAAGTTATGAGCACTCAGGCAGCATGCATAGAAAGTGGAGGAGTCCTTGAGAGGACAGAAGTTGGAGGTATCATTTTTATAGGGTTTTGGGAGGGGGTGAGGTGGGGGAAAGACAGGGAAAGGGAATGGATTAACTCTTATCCATGCCACCTTAGCTTTAGTTCATTAACATATTCATATCACCTCAGAAACTATCAGCAACACCTTAGGGTTAGTTGATTTGCATAATGTTTCACTAGTGTTCTGCTGTTCTTACTATCTACGTCCAGAATTTATCTAAAGCTTACAGACCACCAGCAATTAGTAAGAGAGAGGCACCATTACATTAAGATCTATATGGCTTTCCCTAATATAGCACACAGTCTCAGGGTATAGCCTTAGTTAATTTATGAGACAGTTGCCAGTGGTTCCTACACTCCCTTAATTTATGAGACAATTTGCAAGTAGCTATTATGGTCCTTTAGTTTATGGGACAGTCTATAAGTGACTTCTAGATTGCCCTTTGCCATCTTACTTCCTACTATTGTTACTTTATACTAGCTACTTATAAATGTACAATATTAGCTAAGGGGGAAGGTGATCAGGGATACCAGAAGATGCAATTTCCACAAAAAGGTAATACAATCTTAGATTGTATTAATAGAGTCAAAGCATCTATATACAAGGCAAGTGATAGGACTACTTCCTATACTCTTCCATGGTAAAATGTCATCTGAGTTTAGTCTTAGATACCACATTTTAGAAAGGACATTGACAAACTGAAGAATGTCCAGAAATGTTTCAAAAACTTAATATCATGACATTTGAGAATGAGTTAAAGGAACAGGTTCTATTTAGATGAGCAGAGAAGAAAGACATCAGAAGGCCTAAATCTGAAGACATGAAGCTGTCATGTGAAATCAATCAATCAAAAAGTATGTACTGAACACCTACTCTGTGCTAGGCTTTGTATTGTCTACAAAGATTTAAAAGACACCATCTCCAACCTCAAAGAACTTGCCTTTTGGAGAGATAGCCTGTTATATAAATATATATACAAAATATACATGAAATAAATCCATAGATACAAATTTTTGAGGGAAAAGTACTAGTAACTATAGGGATTGGCAAAGATCTTATGCAGAAAGTGAATTCTTAAGAAAACTTGGGATTGTAAGAGGTAGAGGTGAGGAGGAAGTGCTAACAAGGCATTGGGGACAACCGGAGAAAATGTATGGAGATGTGAAATGGAGTACTATAGGTGAGGAACCACAAAAGGATCATTTTGGCTGAATCATAGAGTATGTAAAGGACAGTCATGTATCCTCTAAACTCATGTAGACATAACCAGTTCCTTCGGCTCATTTTCATGTCACAATATCTAGTCCTCTTAATATAACAGAAAAGGTAGATTAGTTTGCTTTTGAAGAGCTTTCAAATCCAAACAAAGGAGTTTTTATTTAATTCTAGAGGTAATAGGAACCCACTGGAGTTTATTGAGTAGTGGAATGACCTGGCCAACTACACTTTATGAAAACCACTTTGGCATCTCCATGGTAAGGCAGATAGACTAAGAGGCAATTACAATAGCACATAGGAGAAGTGATGAAGGCCTGAACTGGGGTGGTAGAAGAAGGACAACACATTATACTTCTGCTATATGACTCTAGAGAACAAAACTAAAGACAGTAGGTAGACACTTCATAGGAGGCATATTTTAGTTCAACATAAAAATAAAAGCTTCCTGATTTTTTTTTTTAAATATCTACCCTATTAGTATAAGGAACTCTGAGGACAAAAACTCCCTCTATTGATGCAGATTAGTAACTCATCTTAGATAATCAACTGGGGGCAGTTGGAAGTTAAATCATATGCTCATGGTAACACAGCTGACATGTGTCAGCCCCAAGGACTTGAAGTCAGGTTATCTTGTCTCCAAAGCTGCTGTTCTATCCATTATACCATGCTTTTTCAATTTGAGCTTCCTAACATTAGAACAGTCTAGAAATGGGGAGGAACGGAGGGGAAGATCCTTTAAGGGTGAATAATTTCACCATGACAGGTAGTCTTCAATTGAGCATTTAATCAAGATGTGTTTATTAATTATTTGTTCTGTATCAGGTACTACGCTAGGCACTGGAGATACAAAGAGAAACATGAAAAAAAAATTCCCTTTTCTAAAGGAGATTACATTTTATCAAATAGACTTGGCTGGCTGATCACTTGATAAGAAAACTGGAAAGAAGAATCCAATGGGACCTCTAAGGTCCCATCCAACTCCAAGACTATAACTCTTCCATTCTGTCCATTTAATTGCACTGAATAGAAAAGAAATTTAATGAATCCAGATTTTCTGTTAGCTTTTTTCGTAGAAATTTTCCCACCTTCTGTGCTATTCATGTGTCTTTTCTCTTTTTAAAATCTTACTCAAAGATCACAATTTCCAGTTCAATTTGGTAAAATAAGTTGAAATTTAGTAGCATTTGCTATGAATAAAACACAATGCAGGTAATGTTCCTGTGAATAATTGAAAGATGACTTTCATGTGGAAATGCATGCCCAGATGTGTAACTCCTCACTTACAGTGACAGCCGTGCACAGGAGTTATACGTTGCCGTATTATGAGATACAGCACACATAGATGCCTTGGAGAAAGACAATTCTGTTCTCCTGGGTAATGCTATTTTGATACGAAAATGTTTTAATTTTCGTTTTTACCAACTCTTCAATTCTTGACAGTGGAACTGTTAGAAACTGGCTTGATTAGATATTCATACAATGAGCATTTATAAAGCACTATGTGCATATACCTAAAATGATCAGACTGTCCCTGACCTAAAGGATTTTATAGTCTACTGGGCAGCTTACAAATGTAAACAGATAAGTATGAAGAATGCAATTTAGGGAGTGATGGGGCCAAAGGGGAGGGTCACACAAAACACTTTGGGAAACTTTGAGGAAGAGAATTTGTTTTAATCTGGGGAGATTAAGGATGACCTTACAGAGAATCTGGTACCTGAGCTGCACCATAGAAGACAAGAACTCTGAAGGGAGGAGATGAGGGAGTACACACATCAGTGTTAATGTTGACAAGCATTATTGCCGTCTCATAATATCCCCAGCTTATTAATGTGGCACCTATAATGCAGCCATTTGAGTAACAGAGAAATGTTAAACTTCTACAATGATAAATGGCCTTCCAGGCTGGATAGATAAACCAAATAGAAGGCTATTCATTCAGAGCCGGGACAAGATCTTTCTGTCATAGATGGATTTTAACAAGTATCCCTCAAATCAGAATGGGTTTGAAGTGTGACCATAAAATGCAAATTATTGGCCTCTAGAGACTTGTCCCTAGGCTATGTCCCTGTCTAGAATGACCTTAGTCTAAAGTGTATATCTTCTGAGAATTTCCTGATTTGTAAGTCATCACCATGGTGACCTTGGACAAACATCAGAGTATTATTTTTTTTTATAGAGAATTGAGGCTATGTGCATGTGTAGCCATTTAAGCTGAGCAAAAGCTATAGACAAGTTCTTCCCATCCTTTCTTTAAGGCAGACTGAGCAGGACACATTTCTACATTCTTTCTACATTTACCTTGCTTCCTGGTGGAAGCAGCTACAGAAGGCAGCTCTGGCGGGAAAATGTAGTTCCAAGGAACCTACCTTTTGCCAAGAGGATAACTACTTGTAAATGTGACTTGTGACATTGAAATACTAGTGAATTAAAATCCAGTGTAATCAATTAGGCTCTGTGTGTGTGTGAGAGAGAGAGAGACAGAGACACAGAGAGACACAGAGAGACAGAGACAGAGAGAGAGAGAGATTAGGCAAGAACTAAAATGTAAATTACCTACCTCTGCTACTTTGGATAAGATTTATGTATTAGGGTTTAAAATGAAAACTCCTCCCAAATAACCCATAAACATTTTCATTCTTATAGACTTAGAATTGAAAGGGACATCAGAAACGACCTATTTTAAAAAGTTAATTGTAGGAAATATATTAGATGGATTAGAGTGCCAAGTGAAACATACAATTTTGGACATGGACAATACATGGTTTTGTTTTGCTTGACTACGGTCATTTGTTATAAGAGAAGTTTTAAAAATTAGGGGACGGGGGACAATTGGCAGGGAGGGAAAGACTAGTCAAAATGATATCAAAAAGGAAGAAAAGAAAGAAGAGAGTCCTAATTAGATGTATTTAGAAACTGCAAAAAGAAAAGAAAACAAGAAAGTTCAGAGGGAGATACAGACAAGCAAGGCAGCTTTGGAAATAACCCACTGAATTTATTATACATATTGAAAAAAATAAGCTATATATATTGAAATAATAGGCAATAAAGAATAATGGTTTTATATACAATTCTCTTTTTCCATTCTTTGTGCATAAAATTATCTGTGGTCCATGATGTTTATCAAGTTCAAAATAACAAAAAAATATATTCTAGATTCACTACTTTAACTCCCACATTTCACAGATGAAGAAACTGAGGCTGAAAAAGAGAGTGATTTGTCCAGAGTCAAATTGGTACTAGATGGTAGTCAATGCTCAAATGCAGATCTTCTGACTCTCAGTCTCTTTTGTAATCTATAAACAAACCTTGCTTCTCTAGGAAATGTGTGTGTGTGTGTGTGTGTGTGTGTGTGTGTGTGTGTGTGTGTGTTTTGGCTTTTCAATCATATTAATAGCATTCTACTGGCCAATCATGAAAAATCCCAGGGGGTATTACAAGATTGACTGGTAAGGAGAATACGGGTAACCCCTCTGAACTCCAGCAAGAACCTCAGTAAAAGAAGTCCCATAAGAGACTTGAAGTAAATCTATCCCAGACTTCCTATGCTTTTTCTTTAGAGTTTTTAGAATTTTTCAATCACTTGATGACTGATTGCATAATGGACCTCATCTCCCAGTCCAGCAAATGAGATGGTTCAAATGTGTATCTTAATTTCCTAGTACTTTATTTTAAAAAATGAAAACAGATGCATATAGCAAAGTAAAGGATACAACGTATCTCAGGGAATGATTTCCCCCCTCCTAAAGATGCAGATTGAATGAATAAAATATTCTACTCTCCAGCCATTATAACCAGTTAGAAATAGAAGGAACAAAGAAGTGAAAATTCGCCTTTGAAAAAATGACTTGGGACATTTCACTCTCCCCCCTTTCAAATGCAGACTTAAGTGTCTTCAAGTATTTGAATGGATGTTCTATAGATGAGCGACTTTTCAAGAACTAGGAGTAGTGAGTAAATGTTGCAGAGGCAAATTTAGGCTGAATGTAAGGAAAATCTTTACAATCAGGGTGGGTCCAAAATAGAATTTGTCTTCCTTGGAAAATAGTGGATTCTTCCTCACTGGAGGTGTTCTGGCTATACCTGCATGACCATTGATTAGGAGTATTGTAGATACAATTCTTTTTGGATGAAATGGGCACTATAATCCCTTCTAACTATGAAATTTTATAAAAATGAAATGTTTTAAAATTGTGAAGTATCTAAAAAGAAGCAGGTCTAAAGTGACTGCTAACAGGAAAAACCAAAGGATTAAAGTTGAAGGGTGAGGAGGAATGAAAATAGTTGAAGAAATATGAGCACGCCAAACACTTTATTTCCTAAGTAGTTCATAACAGAAATTTTCAAATGTGTTGGATAATAATAATAGTTAGCATTTATGCAAAGCTTTAAAGTTTGCATAGTGCTTTACAAATACCTCATTTTTGTCCTAATTACAACTTAGCTTTTAATCTTCCCATTTTATAGATAAGGAAACTGAGGTTAAGTGGCCAGGGTCAAATAGGTACAAAGTCTATGAAGTCAAATTTGAATTCAGGACTTTCTGGCTCCAGATCCAATGTTCTATCCACTCTGCCAACTAGCTGCCTCTACATGAAAGTCTTTTTCCAATTCAGTTCAGTATAGATGTACTTCTCATGCATTGTGTTAGGCAGTGGATATAAAAAAGATGAAAAAGATATAATCCCTTATCTTAAGAAGCTTATAGTCTAGAAGGAAGGTGACAGCTATACAAATAAATTTAATAAAGTTAGAATGGGATCTGTCCATAGGAAAGAAGAGCTCACTAAAGAGGGAAAGGAGATTGGAAAGGGAGAGGTCACTTCTAGCTGGAAGGATTAGAGAATGTTTCATGGAAGAAGCCTTGAAGGAAAATGGATTTTAACGCATAGAGATAAGGAGGGAGACTGTCCTAAATATGGTAGCTAGCTGGTACAAATCCAACAATGCAGGAACGAGATCAGGACAAAATCAGGAAAATAATAGTCCGGCGTATCTGAAAAGTAGACTTAATAAAGGAGAAATTGTTTCACCTTTTTATACTAAAGCCCTAGCAGCTAACATAACATCTGGCACATGGTAGACCCTTGATAAGTGCATGTTGATGGAATGAATATGGAACTTTGGCAGATTTTTGAACAGAGAGAGATACAATCAGATTTGTCCATTATGAAGATTAATTTGGCAAGCTTTGTAAAGGATGGATTGAAATAGAGAGAACCTAGCAGCAAGGAGACCAGTTGTGAAGATATTAAGAAAATAAAAAGAAATGAGGGCCTGGATGGAGGTGGTTGTAGTAAGACTGGGAAGTGAGGGACAGATGGGAAGGTATACAGAAATCTAGACATTTAGTCAAATTATCTCTCTGGTATTCCGTTAACAAAGGCTCTCTATTAATTCTACCAGCGCCACCCCTAGGGTGTATGAGGACCTTGTCCATATAAATACTTTGAAAATATAAAATTCATGGGCCATATGAGGTTTGCTGGTTTATTGATGAAAATTTAGAGTAATGGGTAGAGAAGAGGTACTTACATATTTATTCATTGTCTAGTCAGTGCATATGGGGATTCTTCATAGCATTTAGGAACCATCTCTTTCTGTTTTGGTCCAAGAACCATCTATCTAGTCATTGTCTTTATTGTCAAATGCATAATTCATTTCTAATTGCATATAGCCCACCTTAAGAAAAAAATAACGATGCCATTATTACTCACAATGCTTTTCATAAGAAGCACTGGAATTTAAAGCACTAAACTGTACACAGCTGAAATGAATATTTAAATTTGGATTATTATCATAGTGCACTTGACCACTCCCATTACAATTCAACGCAGCATGTGTAACCATTGATGGTTAAAGAATGCATTCCCCCCGTCCATCCTCCTATTCGTAGCACTCTTCCTCAGATAATCCAGGAATGGTAGTACCACCATTTCACAAATCGCACTATTTCGTACCTTCTTGCCCACTTCTAAATAAGAAATGGAATTAATATTCAAAGCTTGATGCTTTTAAAACAGTTTTTAGAATGAGGAATCAGGGGTAGCTAGGTGGCACTGTGAATAGAGCACCAGCCCTGGAGTCAGGGGGACCTGAGTTCAAATCTCACCTCAGACACTTAACACTTACTAGCTGTGTGACCTTGGGCAAGTCACTTAACCCCAATTGCCCCTTCAAAAAAGAAAAGCAAAAGAATGAGGAATCAAGATGGCCATGTATGGAAGGAATTAGCTTGTGGTCATGCAAAAGGAAGAATGCCAGGTTATGTTAGATAAAGACTAAAGAAGCTTCATATTCACATTAATACCCTTGAGATTACAATGTGGGTGAAAAACAAATCATTAACATATTCAAAAGCATGTCAAATCCTGAAAGTTGCATCACAAACTCAGACTTGGTTAAATGATTTTCTTTTATTGATATAGATTGCTAAAACTCTTTGTCTGATCCTCCTTATCAGTCCCCCAGGCTCTTACCTGAGCCAAAGAAACTTAACCAAAGAAATTAAGCAAACTCTTGGGTAATCTGATGAGTAAGGGATTGCAAGTGTGGGTTTTGTGGAAGAATCTTTAATTTTTAAAAGAAATAACACTGAGCATATATTTATTTAATAGAGGTAGTGTTTTGCAATAAATAAGATCTTAAAGAAACTGCATTTTAAAATATGGCTATCAATTTTTTACCCATTCATAACGAATAGAAAGAGTCTACACAACTGGTAATGAAGGTAGCACAGAGGGGTGAGATGAGCTCTAGAATTAGGACCAGAAGAGCAGGGTTCAAATGTCAACTCTGCTACTAAGTGAGTTCATACAAGTTATGTTACCTCTCTCTAGGATTCTGTTTCCTTATCTGGAAAATGAAGACAATGAACAAGATGACCTCCTTGGTTTCTTTCTCCTCTAAATCTATGATCCTATAATTTTCTGAATTTACATGTATTTGCATTCATTTGTTTGTTTTGTTTTGTTTTCACAAATCTAGGATTACTTTGGTGTAAGGGAGCTTCTAGTCAAGAAATCTTAATAAAGGAGTAGGTAAGCATTTTCTCTAAAACTTTACATTCTGATTGCCATGGGATACCGAGGGACTAAGTAACACACCCAATTTCACAGTCAGGAAATAATGGAGGTTAGAGTTGAAGTCAGGTCCTGAGTGTTCACAAAAAGGGGCAAAACAAGAAAGAATTCCATGATCTGAAAATGTTGGAAGTCCCAAGCCTAGGTAAACTTACTCATTGTGGTGGAACCAAATCTAGAATCACTTCTTTACCAAATAAGAGCTTTCCTTAAGTCACCCACACCAATGCAGAATGACCACATCTCCCAAACACGGTGTACAATGGGTTTTACTTATCTGAGTCACTAAAGATAGTAAAAAGCATCTCTAGATAATATATTTTATAATAATAAAGTGTCTCTCAGGACAGCTAAGTGGCACAGTAGATGCAGTGCTGGGTCAGGAGTCAGAAAGACTCATCTTCCTGAGTTCAAATCTGACCTCAGATATTTACTAGCCATGTGACCCTGGGCAAGTCACTTAACTCTCTTGCCTCAGTTTACTCATCTATAAAATGAACTGGAGAAGGAAATGACAAACCACTCCAGTATTTTTTGCCAAGAATACCCCAAATGGGGTCACAAAGAGTCAGACATGACTGAAAAATGCTGAATGACGACAAAAAGTAGCTACCATTAAGAAAATACTATGATGATATCCTTCAAATTCTTTTAAAATACTATCAGTTCAGTCATAAGCAAAAATGGAGCAATAAAAACCACAAAACTTATAAGGAAAATGAGGTTAGGAGTAAAACTTCATCAGTGTCACATTTTTTAAAAATAGGAACCTTGTAAAAACAGCAGCACCCTCCTATACATGTTAAGTATCTAAAAAATTCACAAATTCTGCAATAAATAATGGACACACTGGTGTCCTCAGGTATCAGCCTGTACCCCTGATGATGTGAGTCAGTTGAGTAGGCAACAGATTGGAGAGGAGAGAGTGAGATTGAGGAGTGGAGGATGACACCTCAGTGAAGAGCCTGGGGGATTAATTGGGAGGAGAAGACAGTAATAAGGTAGGAGGGTAGGAGGATTTAGGGAGAAAGATAATAGCTTCAGTTTTGGACATTTTGTTTTTAATATGTCTACTGGACACCCATTTTGAGATGCCTAAAAGGCAGCTGAGGCTGTGAGAGGTTAGGACAAGGTAAGTTGATCTGAGAGTCTTCAGCATAGAGATTGGAATTAAATCCATGGGAGTGGGGGAGATCATGGAGTGAAGTAGTATAGAAGGAGAAGAGAAAATCTAGTATAGAGCCCTGTGGGCCAGCTAGCATGGGAGAAAGTGATCTGGTCAAGTCTCTAGCAAAGGAGAAGGTGCAAGATGAGGGTTGGGGTGGTGTAGAAGAAAACTTTTCTTCTCACATTTTCTACTGCAACAGAAAATATGCAGTAAATACAGCATTTTGCCTTGAAAAAAAAACCTGAAGTTTAAGTATAAAAGTGGGCATCAGATGGGTTGTAGCTTAAGTTATGACGAAGCAGTACCATTTTCTGTATTCTCACTATATTTTCTAAAAGAAATCTCATAGGAACAAACTTGAAATTTAAGTTACACTCAGAATGATCCCTAATATATCAATTGGTTGGAGCAAATTTGCATCTTGGTATAATCAGTAGTGGGGTCTCTGTCTTGGATGTTGTAGGTTTATGTGTACCTAGAAGCCAATAGTTAAGGTGGGTCATTTCTGACATATGTACCAGCTCTATAATTCTGTGTTATCAGGGAATAAACTAATCACTTGTTGAGATCAGACAGAAATTCTTCTGTACTGTAGTCAGGTATAGGATAGGGAAGTCCCCCTCTTTCAGCTGCCATCATTATTCATTGACAACTGCCAAGAAAATGGTTTTCATGGGGAAATACTTTTTTCTTCTTCTTCAATTATCCTTATTAGTTTATTTCTCTTTGGGGTTACTTTATGATCAAATCATTTTACCATACATTCTTCCAACTAGATTTCTAAAATATTTAGTGACTTTGAAACAGGTGGCACATTCATTTTGTCTGTTTTTCTGTTCAAACAGCTATCATATTTCTTTATGTATAGACAGTTGAAAATATTAACTCATAAATCAGAGATATAAATCAAATACAATCTTCTACCCAAATAGCAACCCACCAGTATGAGGGATTCCCCACTTTTTCCCCATAGCAGTAGCAACATTTTCAAAAAGTGTTTATCCTGTGGGTTTCTCTCCCATGGGCTTCAATCCTGTGCCCATTTAACATCTAATTTCATGGAACCTAGCATTTTTAATACAGATTCAAAAAGGATCCTCTGAATAATCAATTTCCTGGGTTTGGGGAATCCTTTTGAGGGGGTGTTGTTCAGTTATTTACACTCACGTACAACTCTTTACAACTCCATTTGGAAGTTGGCAAAAATACTGAAGTGATTTACTGTTGCCCTCTCTTGCTCATTTGACAAATGAGGAAACTGAGGCAAACAGGATGACATTACTTACCTGGGGTCACACAGCTAGCATGTGTCTAAGGTAGAATTTGAACTCAGGTCTTTCTCACTCTAGGTCCAGGAACTCTATCCACTGTGCCATTCACCTTACGCTAAATGCTAAAAGGGAAAACAACTATTCAGTGACAATTACTAGCATAACATAGCTAAGAGATGCATTGAAAAAAGTTATTTAAGCTGCAGCGCACTCAAAGTTTTTTGAGTCATGACATTTGGACATTTCTACAAGAGAAAGACGAGAAATAAAAGTCGATGGTAGTGATGGCGATATGGAACTGGTGATGCGTGATCTTTCCTTCCCCAAACTTCCTGGCTTTTTGCTGACTCCTTTCATATACCGTTTTCTATGTAGAAGTCATCTAGCCAGCTTGTATTCTACCTTATCTAAAGCTTGTATTTCTTACAGTGCCTAGTCCAGTATTTGATAATAATAATAATAATAATAACAATTCATAAAAACTATGATAAACGTTTAAATTATACTCAACTGAATTGAATTGAATTATGTACTTTATAGAATTGAGCCCAGAGGTTAAGATGAGAGCAATAGAAAAATGGTCACCAAAATCAATGAGCATTTTCCCTAGTTTCCAATGGTATCCAATGATAATCTGTTATTGAAGTAGATGTTTACTATGTCTATTCCCCACACTCTTTTTCCTTTTATTCTAGGTTCCTCTCCACTCCAGAAAATCCTTGTTAATCATCAAATACAATTAGAAACAGATCCCTACTGGTCACACATTGACTCAGAAAAGGTCAAATTAACATTGTCTATGTTGGATTGTATTTTCATTTTGCTAAACATTTTCCAATTACATTTTAATCTGGTTCAGGCACACTAGGGAATTTTGTAGATCATGTGTTGCTATATCTTGTGAATCTGACGTCTTTGATAGAGCTTTAAAGGCTGCTTATCTAGACTTCCTGGTTGGCATATTCACTTAAAAAAAAAAAGCAACCAAAATTATCTCTGCACATTTTGTGTCCTGGCACCTATAGCTCAAGATTCTTCCCCACATTATGTTGACTGTCAATATGGAGTCAGGAAAAGATCATCTAATGCCAAAACTACTAAGTACTTTTTAAACTGTAAAGTGCCATATAAATGTGAGAAGTTATTATTTAATTTTCTATCCTTTGTGAATTCATAGTCAAAACATCAAGAGATAGTAGAATAAATTACCAGAGAATGCTATTACATACATCTAGGAAGGGATGTGTTGGAGCCAATTGTTGAATGTTCTGTGAGCATTTACACCTCAGAAATCAGCAAATGCCACAAATCAGGGCTTGATTTATCATTTTCTTGATTGGCTAAACTTTAAAAAGTGACAGAAAATGCTAATAATGCAGACTAAACCTAAAAGTGTCTCACATACATTTTTCCCCAAAAGTGAATTCTTAAACATTTATCAGCACACTACTGCATCTGGCTATATTTTGATGTAGCTAGTGATATGTGTGTATATATACATACATATAAACATCAAAGTATAAGAAAATACTATATATGTGTTTATACATATCTATATACAATTGTGTGCATGTGTGTGTATATGTATGTATATGAATGGAGTGATAGGTAAGTAGATAGACAGACAGACAGACAGATAGATAGATAGATTTCACATAGTATGAATGTGAACAAATATTTCTGAACCAGAAAAGAAACTAATTAATAAAAAAAAGTGTGAAATTGTTCCCAGGAAACAAAATTGAATGATTGATGTATGGTCAGCACTATTCTTGAGGATATGTAATATTTAAAAACTTAACTCTTCATTTGTATATAATTCTACTCCCTTCTTTGAAGCTAAGAGCCATACTACTTGCATGTTTCCACAGCACCTACCATAATGCCTTATACTTGGTAGGTACTCAAAAATATTAGTCAAAAACATCTAAAATATTGAGTTAGCAGACCATCAAAATTAAGAACCAAATGTTTATTTGGTTCCAAAGTTACACTCAAGGGGCTCCTTTATTCGCATATAAAATTGAATCTATGGAGAACATCAAAACTAGGAAAGATGAAATGACCATGTCCCACAGGATCACTGCCAAATGCTGAACTATTTGTTAATAATCAATGTTTAGCCATATATGGGCAGAGACAGAAGGACTGCTACCAGCAGGATGTGCCCAAGCAAAAGTAGTCTGGAAATTCCAGGGCCATGGGTCATGTGCAGTGGTGGAAGTCAAATGCTGCTACCTTGAATTGAATACAAGATTGACTATTATTGTGAACAGCTGGGAGTCCTGTCTATTTTGATGATCCACTTAAGTCAAGGTCTGACTGGATAGAACTTGTTTTTGCCTGAATGTGCTTTTCTTACAGCATTTATAGACCTGGTGAATTTATCCTCTCTCTACCTCCTCCCCTTCTCCCTGTCTCATCACTTCCTTTTGATGCTTTCTGCTCTTTTAAAGACTTGTTTATTTACTCTTTGTACTTTTAATGTGGGTTTTGTCTCCAGATAAACATAACCTGACTTTTCTTTCTTTCTGAAAAATTATTTCTGAATAAGTGTTAACTTTATGGGAATGGTTAAGACAGGTAAAATAATGACTAGTGGTGATATTTAGCGTAGCATACTATAATGAAAAGATACCAATTTCTGTTTAGTGCCTAAGTAAAGAAAAATATTTCTTCCTTAGACTGGGATTCCAAGCTTACTGAATATGGGGAATATTTGGCATAGTTAGCTCCATGAAATCTCAAGGAAGACAAAATTGAGCACATGAGACTAAGTTTGTAGTCTAGATTTTAAAGAGAAAAATTGTAAGTCTAAATTTAGCAATCTGGTAACAAAAAATGGGACTTCAAATGCAAAATCGTAAAACTTGATTTAGATTTAAGTAGAAAGCTCCCAATAATTCTGTTTGAGAAGAGAAATTCTTGCCTTCTTTATTACTCCTAAGTTTTACCAAATCCTATATCCTGACTCCATTTTGAGCCATGATTAATTTTCCCTCTAATCTTCCTAACCTGACTTGCAAAATTAGGAGTTACATCTCTGAAATGATGTCTCAATTATAGAATTCATGTACATACGTATATATTTAACTTAGATATACACATATATACACACATAGACATACACATTATATAACATACATATATGTATGTGTGCATATATGTCTATATGAAGTAGAAGTTAGAATTGTTCAGAAAAAAACATATTCACCAATGTGGAAAACTTTAAGTATAAGGAAGAGATAGAAAAAAAGCCTTTATTGACCCCCTATTACGTGCCACACAGTGTACTAACTTTACAAATGTTACCCCATTTCAGATATACAGGAAGGAAGGCATTGTGTAAAACACTGAAAAAAAGCATCAAAGGAAAGAGAAATAGGGACAATAAAGTGATGGTATATACTACAGACCTCATGGCCAGCTTGAGAAATTAGACGATAAGAAACCTATAGCTTTCCCCACAGCAACTGTTAAGAACTCTCTTATCAGGGGTGGCTAGGTGGTGCAGTGAATAGAGCACTGGTCCTGGAGTCAGGAGGACCTGAGTTCCAATCTGGTCTCAGACACTTAAGACAAAAATTATCTGTGTGACCTTGGGCAAGTCACTTAACCCCAATTGCCCTAACTCCCCTCCTCCAAAAAGCAAAAAAAAAAAAGAACTCTTTTATCTTCTTATTTATATGTACATCTGAATACTTTAGAAGACACACAGACAAACAGATGTGATCTTTTAATATGCCTTTCCAAAAGAATTAGAATTTTGTGCCTTGGAAAGATTATCATCTCTCTGGGTCAAATTCTTGATATGAGGGTAAAAAAAGATGATCCTTGAAAAAGATGAAAGGGAAATGATGGCAAACCCACCATATTCTAGAATATTAGTATCCCAAAGGAAAAAAAAATCTTTTTTTATTGTAGCAGAGACCTAAGCTTGCATTCCCAAGAGGAGTTTCTCATGATAATAAATCACAATTGCACGATAAACTAGCAAAGTCAAGGCAGTATGTTACACACTTTTTTTTTTTTGCAAAAAAAGTTTTGAGTCATCACACCTGTTTTAATGTCATTCCTCTGCTTATGCAATGACAAGCAAAATAGTCTGCTGCTTTTGATCTCTTTGTGGGCTCCCTATGGTTTAAAGTTCTAACTTAAGATTTCTACAAAGATTGCTAAATACAGAAGATAGCAAATGCTCTGAACCTTCTGGGATTTCCTTCTTTCTTAGGTAATATCTGTCTTACAGACTTAAATTCAACTCTGTCTGAAAGCAGAGAATGGAGATGAGTCTTGATGGGTAGCGAACATTATCATCATCATTGCTGCTATTTATATGGTGTCTTATGGTTTACAAAAGTACTCTGCATATGTTGTATTATTTGATATTCACAAAAACCATCAGAGATATGTGACACGATTATTGTACAGATGAATAAACTGAAACTGAGAGAGATGAATTGACTAAGCCAGGGTCAAATAATTGAGAAGTGTGTGAGGCAAGATTTGAACTCACTTCTTGACTCCAAGCTTAAAACTTTATTATCAATTCCAAAATACCTTACTATTCCAAAATACCAAAAGAGGGGTTATTGGGATTTTTTTTCACCTTACTTTTAAAGAAATGAGCAATTGAGTAGAGAAGCAAGAATAGTGTTAAGAACATCCTGAAAGTAAGGAAATTCACATGACATAGGGAGGCAAGGTGGTGGTGGGGACAGAAGCATTAGAGAGAAGACTATCATTCCCTCTCATTCTCCATCCTTCACTAACCTATGATGCTATTCTCATCCCCTCTCTTGGGGAACATATTCTCCTCTACCCCAATTGACTCCCACATTGGCCCAGTATGACCATAAGATAAGAGGAACTGGAGTGATAGTCACTATAGGCAAAAAAGCATTTCTATTCAATGTCAGGACCTGAGACAAATTTCCAGCCACTCTACCCTAGTAATGATTCTGTCATTTCTGCTAGGGTTTTTTGCGGGGATAAGGGTAGAAAAAGAGTTACATAATATGATTTTTAAAAGAAGGGAGGGGTAAAATGCATCCCTGATATCTATGAAGGGCTAAACTATAAGATTTTGTCTGGAAGATCTCCACACAGTCAAGTATCATGTGGTGTTAAATTTATGGCCATAGGAAATATGAGCTATTGGTGCCTAAGCTATAACCTGCAGTTCCAAAAAGCTGAAAAATTTTCCATATTCTGCTGTTACCAAGGACACCCTTCTCATGTCTGCTGGAAACATGAGCAGCATCATAAATGTACTCTTAATTCTGTGAAGGAAAAAAAGTGAAAATGTTTACCCAGTACAAATGTTATCAGACATATGTTATCAATCATTATCATCAATTATTTATAAGAACTCATTCCCATGTTACAATAGCCCTTCAAAATGATAAAACTATCAAATGATAGATTGAGACTTTTTGTTATTGTTCAGTCATGTCTGACTCTTCATTTTCTTGGCAAGGATACTGGAGTGGTTTGCCATTTCCTTCTCCAGTTCATTTAACAGATGAAGAAACTGAGGCAAACAGGGTTAAGTGACTTGTCCAGGGTCACACAGCTAGTGAGTGTCTGAGACCAGATTTGAACTCAGGGAGATGAGTCTTCCTGAGTCCAGGCCTGGCCCTCTATCACTGTACCACCCAGCTGCCCAGATCTAGACTTTAGAGGAGGCAAGAAGCTTTAGATTCTGAGAATCAAGATGCTGACTTCTTTGAGACTTTGAAACCATTGCAGAATTGCTCTAAAACTCAGTTTCTTCACATATAACATGGAGGAAATGGCATTCCTCCCCCACTTAATGTACTAAGTAGGTGTGAGAATTTTGTTTGTTGTGCTCTTTGAACTGCACTTAAGGAAAAGATGAAAAGGAAAGGCTCTTCCTTCTTACTGCTTCTTTCTCTCCACTATTCTTAACCCCACTTCCCTGCTTATCGTGAATCTGAAACAAATGGACAGATGTGCTACAGAATTGGACAGGTTGCAATCCAGTGACATCTACTAAGCCACTAACTCAGTATGGGGTGCGGAATTCCCAGCCAAAGTTCCTGATTCATTAGCAAAAGAAGAAAAGACATTGAAACTAGGAAAGGTTGTGTTTAAAAAACACTGGGATGGTTGAGAGGGTGTTAACCCTACTTGTCTAGATATATATACCAGTGTCATTTTTCCTCTAATATAAATCAAATCTTTGGTACAGATCGCCTTCAGCTCATTTACTGTTTTTGATTGGAGGGGGGATTGGAGGCCTCATAAAAGAGTCTTTTGAAGAAAATGATCTGTCCAACACCAGGTTTTTAGAATATAAGATTTTAATTCCCATAAAAATAAACTTTCACATACAGAAAATTAAACATGTAAACCTTCCCATTAGTAACCACCAGTAAATGAAACTGAAATGATTCATTGGCCAAAGAACCAGACACAACCAACAATATTTGGAAAGATTATGTCAATTATCTCAACTTTGGGTGTCACATGGACAAAAGGAAAGATATTTGCTACATCTATAATTCACAAAAATGAAGAAGAAAAAAACTGAGGATAGGATAAAAAAATATATCAAATAGGAAATTAAACACAGCTCCTTGCCAACTTTGAATAGTCAGTGAAGGAAGTTCTCTCTACAACTCACCTTTCCCTCCTTTTCTGTTATTTTTGTGTCATTTAATTAAACTAGATTTATTAAAGCTTCTTCCCCACATGCTATAAGAGAAAAAAAAAGCTATAGTTCTTTCTCTTAATGGACAGGGGACCTAAAACTCTGCAAGATGGTTTTCTCAAGATGAGAACTATTGGTCTGTTTGTCAGACCATCAGACGAGGCAAAGAAATGCAGCTGAGTACCCAATAAAATTTAACTTCTCCAAGGAAGTCCAAATCTACAAGGTCCTACAAGTATTGCCAGATATCTGCCTACTGTCTGAATCCAGCCTCAGTAGTGCCACTGGGGACACTGAAGGATGACAAGAACTTACAAAGGGGATTGTCCTTTGGGGATAATGGCGAGCTGGCAGGAAAGAATGTGCACAAATTGGAAGCCCAGAATCAGTCACAGGGGAAACAAATCCCCACAGAAGTAATCATCACCTTCTTTCACACCTCGCCCCACATGCATCACATTCTTCTAGTCTCTCTGAGGTCTGACTTTGGCACCAGCTTTTGGCTTTTATTTTGATAAATGTTCCAAGTCTTCAGTGATATGCCAGAGAAACCTGATTCCTTAGCATCTCAAATACCAAACATCTACCTGCAGAAGGAATGTTTAGGTCAGGACATCCAGATGAAAAGTTTGAGATGAAATATTCAATGCTCCTATTAACTCATTATATATCCTTTCCCTTAGTTTGTCCCTATCTCTTACAAAGCAGAGAAGGGAGAAAAAAAGCCTTGGGGTTAAAAAGCCCAAACTTATGGTCATGTATGAAAGTAAATTATTATTACTTGGAAAGCACGAATATGAGGGAGTTCCTTAAGGTTGAATGCTAAAGGCATTCTTGAGTCAATTATAGGTATTTTGATGAAATCATTCTGTAATATAATGTGATTTAGAAATTCATGCAGCATGTCTAAGCTCTTTGCAATTAACAATTGTTAACTATTTTAAGGGAAGGAGGGAGGGAACATTATATATAAAGCATTATGAAAGGCAAATATCTAGAAAGAATTCCATAATCTAAAGAAAGCTGATGACATACTGAATTTTTCAGATAGATTTTGTATAACTGTGAAGGTTTCACATTACTCTGCAAAATAGGCCACACACAAAGTGTTACAACTTTGTCATTTCAAAATTATAAATAGCATCTTTTAAAATTCTGAAAAGTCATTTGCTCTCAGGACTTGGACAAGACTTTGACCCTGAGTAGAAATCAGTGGCAAGCCAAAATAGTCACCATAGTCAGGTTTCTCATCTTTCCTCCAGAAGATGGTGCTGACAGTGATATGTTCTCAGCATTTTATTTATTATGGAGCGTCAGTCTTTGCCTCCTACTCTGAAAGAGAACAGTTGGCATGTCATTAAGTCACGTGCTTTGCCATGCTTTATAACTTTGAATGAGACGTTGACTTGCTAGAAAAAAGATGAAACAGCACATGTTGAAAAAGTCTGGTAAGTTCTCTCCACTTCATATTATAATGTACTAGGAGAGTTCTTGCAGTTTAGTACTCAATATGGCCAGTGAGGAGGGTGAATCCATCTTTATTTCCCATGATGCCATGGGACTGTGTTACTTTTGACCCACATCTGGCTTCTCATAGCAAGCTCTCTTATTTGTTGGCTAGCTCAGTGGGTCAAAGCATGGTGCTAATAAGACCAAGGTCATGGGTTCAGTCCCTGTGTGGGCCAGTGGCTTAAATTTGTTCGCTGGCTAGAGGCTACACCTTTAACCCTAGCCAGCTGCCTTGCACATGTTGGTCATAACAGAGGCCAGAAGACAGAGTATGACAAGTATAATACAGAACCATCCCAATCCTGGAGAAAACAATCCATCTTCAACAGATGACTAATTAAAGGATTTTTTAAAATAGTGTTCAAAAAAGAAAGAAAGGCAAGTTATCCAGAGCCATGTGAAGAAAAAATGCACCAAATCACTTCTAAGGGAAATGCAAGTTAAAGCAGCTCTCAGGTTTCACATCACAACCTATAAATTAGTGAACATGATAGAGAATTAAAATTTAAAATTTAGGAAGAATGCTGGAGAAAAAAGCTTACTAATAAGTTGTTGATAAAACTATAAGCTTGTTCAATCATTCTGGAAAACAGTATGAATTTTTACAAGAAAAGAGACTAAATTGTTCATACCCTTTGGCCCACTGAGATCTCTACTGGGCATTTACCCTTCCAAGGAGGCCAGAGACAGTGAGAAAGGGTCTGTGCTACCGAAATATTAGTAGCAGCACTTTTTGTGGTAGCTAGAAACTAAAAACCAAGCATGTGCCCTTCATTCGGGGAGTGACTGAACAAATTGCAGAATATGAATGGAAATGAGAAATCACAAATAAAAATAATTCAGAGAAACTTGGGAAAACTTGTGTGAACTAAAGCAAAATCAACATAATCAGCAGAAGAATGTACACAATAATTATGATAATGTAAAAGAAAAACAACACTAAAATTCATCAGAATTCAGATCTATGAAATGACCAATCTTAACTCCAAAAGATTAAGGACAAAAAGAAAATACTTCCACGTTCTTTGTGGAGGGGTGGTAAACTTATAGGTACAGAATAAGACATATACTATAAGACATGATCAAGGTGTCATTTTGTTTTAACTCGACTTTGTTACTTGGGAACAGAGGTGGTATTGGAATGTGGAAATGATATTAAAAGCATTAACAAAATTTTAAAAAATAAATGCAGTTTAAAGTGGATGCCTTATTGAGAGTAGATCACAACCCCACCATCATTTTCTTCTGCAATGTCTGTATTCCACTTTCACATTTTCTTTTAACAAGGCTTTCTTTATTACTAATTAATTCCTTGTCCATAGAATTAGAACATTTCCTAATTAAGTCCATAAACAAGCTCATAAGTAACTTACCATAGTAGAATGGCTCCCATAAAGTTGTAGAAAAGAAATATATGTGTTGCCAATGATAAGAAGACGCCTTTTTGAAGAAATTCTCCCCTACCCTGCACTGGTTAAGAGGCTAGCTACTTTTTAAAAGAAATGACTCTTCAGGAAATTCTGTACTTGAACACATCTTGGACATATTTTTTTTATCTGGGTTTTCAGGAGCATAGCAGTTATTTTTCAAGTAACAACAAGGGGCTCACTCATTAACCAACATTTGAGTCCCTGATCTGAAGGAACCTCCCTGTCAAACTGATCTGGAGGAGATCAGTTCCTGGAGACAGACAGCTGAGCCTAGTATTTTCAATAAGGGCTTATTCAATTTGAGTCAGGAGCTGAGTGAGAAATTGAACCTAGATCTGGTCCACAGGAAGGCGACTGCTTCTGCTGAGAAAATGCAAAGTCTCTAAAATGGCTCCAATTCACATTAGTTTGCCAAGCCAAGTGTCAAGTTTTCATTTAAATATGATTTGTTTCTCTTACTTTAACCTCTAGAGGATGAATGGCTCCATAATCCATCAACTTAGGCTACATATGGAAAGAAAAGGAAGTATTCCCCGTAGAAACTAAACAATGTCACCCTTTAATTCGACCAAGATGACATGTAGGGACCTAGGGCATCCCTACTCTGTATCACTGAATTCCAACTGCAGTGTAAATTTAGGTTTGTTTCACCGTTTTTAAGTAGGTCTGGTTTTAACATTGTGACATTTTTGATTGAGTTAACGAAGAAGATTTGGACAAAATAAAGCTGCTTCTGACATCTATGCATATAGAGGACAAGTGTCTTTTCTTCTAAATTTAATTGCTTCCATTTGAATTGTCTCAGGGAGATTTTGAAGATCACCTGGCAGGATAAGGTACTGGCCACTAAGGTCCTTTCTCAAACTAAACAGTTAAGCATTCAAACACTACTGCCTCTAATGAGTGCCTCAACACTCACAGAAAGGGATAACACTAAGGAAACTTATAGCAGCCTAGACATGTCTTTATTTTAACGAGGCCTCTTCCTATGGCTCCCCCCCATTTTCCCATCCCTCAAAGAAGCCAGTATCTTCCTCTATGCCCTTTTAACACCATTCTGGTCAAAACCTTTTCCAAGAAAAGAATCTGATATCAGTCATTTATATCTCAGTGTGACTTTAATGTGTGACTTTAGCAATGTGTTTATTATCTAAGGTTGAGGGGAGATGACCTTTTAAGCTTTTTTTTCTCCCTAATTAAGAGACATTGGTCACTGTTCAGGGAAGTCACCAGGAAGTTATTTGGCAGAAAGCAGCAGGCCCTTCTCTGTGAAATCACAACGTGTAGTTTCTTGCATGGAGATGGGAAAGCTGCCATTGAATATTTGAGCAGTTGTCATATGGAAGAGATATAGGACTCCTTTCCTGTTATTGATATGCCATGTGGCCTTGGACAAATTGCTTACCCCTTTGGGTCTCAGTTTCATGATGCAAAGAGATTCTCAGAGTCTAGGAATTACATCTTCCAGAAAGTCTTTAAGTTAATCTGTAGCATTTAGCCATATTCAGCTTGAAAGAGTGGTAGGACTCCCTACAGAATGTTATTGGATGAAACCTATTCTAAAGACAAAATAATCAGAGACAGGGGGAGAGAGGGAAAAGTAAATGGAGTAGATGGATCTAGTTCATGCCAGAGTTATTAGCATGAAACATTTGGAATAGGGTTCAATTCAAGGTGCCATAGTTTAGGAAGGGCATTGATAAACTCTAAACCAACCAAAGAAGGGTAACCCAAAAATGAAGGGCCTTAGTTTTATTGGTTGGAAGAACTGGATATATTTAGTCTGAAAAAGAGGAGACTGAATAAGGACACGATCACTTAAAGGTGTATCAGGACAGCTGTCATGTGGAAAAGGAATTAGATTCACCATTTGGTCCCAGAGGGTAGAACCAGGAATATTGGGTGGAAGTTGCAGAGAAAAGATTTTTAGCTTGATGTAAAACTTTTGAATAATTAAAGCTGTTCCATTAGTGGAATGGATAGATGCAGGGGTGTAGAGTTCACCCTCTCAGTAGGTTTAGACATCTTAAGGCTGAGACTGGATGACAATTTGTTGGGTATGTTATAGGGGTTGGATTAGATGGCCTCTTAGGTCTGTTTTGTTGCTAACATTCCAATATTTCTGGTAATTTTCTCAGCTGCAACCTAGGGCATGCAGAGATGCTAATAGTAGGAGGCATTTCCCTCAGCTCTATCTGGCGTGGGTGGTGGTGTCAGCATTCTGGATAAAAGATACAATTGGAGTAGCAGCAGAAAAGCAAGCAAATTGGAGTCTAACCTGAGAAGAAAGCATGGGAAGTAACTAGAGAGAGCAGACTCTGAAATGTTAGGGAGACAGAAGTGTTAATGGCTGATGGCAAAACCAACTATATGTCTCTAAATGTGTTGAAGACAGAGGAAGTGGATTTGTAGTCTCCAATCACAGAGGAAATTTGGAAATTCTCTTCAGAGATTCCCACAACCCCTTTACATTCCTGTTTAAAATTAGGAGATTTGAAGGGAGATCTCTAGTGGAGTGTACTAAAGAATTGCCCTTGGCTTCAGTGAGTTGGATGAAAGTAAAACTAGCATGCTTATCAAACTTTTGCACAACACAAACGTGTTGGACAAGAAAATTAAGATTTAAAGAAATCCCAATGGTCTAGAAAAATAGGACAAAACTAATCAGATGAAAATCTAATATGGATAGGTTAAAGATTCAATTGGAAATATCAACTATACGAGAAAAAGATTTAGAATAGAGTGGTATGGCAAGAAAAAAATACATAAAACTAATACAATCTTAGACTGCTTTAGCAAAAATAGGACAAAGGTTAGGCTGAACCTAATATATTGTGTCTGGTTCTGGACACCTCATTTCTAGAATGATATTGAGAAAATTCAACATATCTAGAGGAAGGGGATCAGAATGGTGAAAAATATCTAAACCATGTCTCATAAGGAATAGTTCAAGGAACCAGGCAATGGCAATCAGAATGGTGAAGTGCTTTTAATCCAGTGGTTCTCAACCTTCCTAATGCCGGACCCTTTAATACTAGTATGTGGGCTTATCTGCATGTGGGCAGACCCGCCTGGAGACAGATAGAGGAGTGGTGTCTCGGTTCCTAAGACCATAGGAAATATGTGTTTCCCAATAGTCTTAGGAGACCCCTGTGACCCCTGTGAAAGGGTTGTTCAACCCCCAAAGGGGTCGCGACCCACAGGAGGACCACTGCTTTAACCCATAACACATGAGGATTTGATGGGCTGAAGGCACTGGGAATGATTAGCCTGGAGAAGAGAAGACTAAATGGGGACATCATAACTTTCTTTAAGTATTAGAAGTGTTTTCTTATAGAAGAAAGATTATTTTGCCCCCAGAAGGCAAAGCTAATGAGTAGAATTGAGAGAGAACATGGTTCAACAAAGAGAATTTTCAGATTAATCAGAACTGATAAAAAATGAAATGGACTGCTTTAGGATATAATAAGCTCCCATCACTGGATATAAGCAATGGAGGACCAATAATGGTGTAGAGGAGATACCGGCATTGTGTAGGAGGTGTCTATATGTATACCTGAGATGACAATCTCTAAGACACTTTTCAGCCCAAGAGTCTATATTTTTAAAAATTTATTTTATTTTTAATTTTTGGAATAAAGCATTTCTATAAGATAGTATAATTTTTAAAAAGACAATTGCACATGAAACTGCAAATGTATTATGTACAACTTTCTATTCCTTTTAAATATATAATATAATTAACATGTAAATTTTTTTCTTTTTCCTTTTTTTCTTCCCCCTTCACCAAAAGAGTCTATATTAATGAAAGCCTTATATACTATAACTAAGATAAAGAGGAGAATGGGAAAGTGTATTATCTTCCATTTCATATTTAACACATTGTTAGCACAACTCTTACCATAACACTCCATTGTTGAAAAAGCTTGAGTAGGGGTGGCCAGGTGACACAGTGAATAGAGCACTGGCCCTGGAGTCATGAGGACCTGAGTCCAAATCTGGCCAAATCTTAACACTTACTAGCTGTGTGACCTTGGGCAAGTCACTTAACCCCAATTGCCCTGCCTTCCCTCCTCCAAAAAACAAGAAGGAAGGAAGGAAGGAAGGAAGGAAGGAAGCAAGGAAGGAAGGAAGGAAAACACTTGAGTAGCTCCCTATTTTCTCTTAGATAAAATACAAATGCCTATGTTTTAAATTTTAAGCCCTTCACAACTTGTTTTCAGTCTCCCCTTACAGAGTTATCTAAAATTACTTTCCCTAACACACTATCTCCTGGCCAAACCAGCTTAAGTGTTATTCCTCATGCATGATGATCCATTTCCCACTTCTATGTATTTGCACAGACTGATCCCTATGCCAGGAATGCTCTCCTAGCACTCCTACTGTAAAGCCAAGCATGATCAGCTTTCCAGAAGAATGCTACTGTGAACAGCTTTTAAGGTTCTGATTACATAGTATAGTGAACACTCTATTTATTCAATAAAAAATCAGAGCAAAACATTCACAGTAAATCAAGGTACAGCATTCACAATATTATAATTTATCACAGATAATCAAAATATAACATTCACAAAAACTTATCACAGAAAATGGCCACATAGTTTACACCACAGTAGTCACACAATTTTGAACAAAGAACAATCATTTAGCAACTCAATCATTCAATCATCTCAGTCATTCCTTCATCCTTAAGGAGGTTTGCCTCCTTAAGGGACATAAAGTACAATAGTCAAAGTTCCCCACCCATGGGGCACACCAAGTTACAAATCGGTTGCTGTTCAGTCATCATTCACTATTCAATCATCAGAAAATATACAAGCCCTCCACCCCTAGGTCACTAGTAAATTACAATTTCTCAGTCAGTTCACAGTATCTAAGTAAAGTCTTCTTTCAGCTTGACTCGGGGTGGTCCCTCAGATTTCCTGGATCCCCTTCTATAGTCCTAGCTCCTACCTGAATTCACCAAACTGTCATCTGGATTCAAAGGCAGACAACTCCCAGGTACTTGTCCAGTTCTCCATGCACTTCCTGTTCCATGCTGAAGCTCACAGCATCCAGTTCACCTTAAATCCGTTGCAGTTACTATTCCCAGGAAGTTGAGACTTAACAAAGCCACAAACAGGTTCATTCAAAGTACCAGCATCACAGACGTGCTTCCTCAGTCTGCGGCAGCTCCAACTGGCCACTAGATGTCTTCAGCAGCTCCAAGAAGCTCTAGCTGGCACTCAGACTCAGCAGCTCCTCAGCAGAAGCTCCAGCTAGTTCCCAGAATCAACATCATTTCACCCAGGTTCTCAAAATCAAAATCATTCTTTCCAGCCTGGGGAACCTTTCCAATACAGCCTCCCCAGTGATGGCAGCTTCTGCCTCCATGAAGCTTGCTCCAAGTAGATCTGTCTGACTCAGCAGGGGCTTCTCCTTACATACACACATGGCATTAGCTGCTTCCTGTTTCAGCCATTTCCTATTTCAACCCCTTCCTGTTATGTCAACAACAGGGGTTCATACCTTCTATTTCTTTAACAGAGGCTTGATTAATTACTAAGTGCTAAGTACCTGTTAGCTTTGCCAATACACAGGGATCAAATCTACCTATTGGAATCCCTATCTACCTTCAAGGCTCAGTCCAAATGCTATCTTCTATACAAGGCCTTTACTGATCCTGCAAGTTGGTTATGTCTTCTCCACTCTCCCTCATTTACTTTAGATATACTTTGTACATATTTTGTCATTTTATCCTTCTATGTATATCCTGTATGTGAGAACAGGGTCTTTATATGTTCAGTACCTAGCATAGCTCCTTGTACATAATAGATACTTAATAAAAGTTTGCTGATTGAATGAACACATGATTTTCAGAACCGTCGAGTCTGGAATATGTTTCAAAATTTCTAATTTGATTCTTATTCAGACATATTAAGAAGAAGTAGCTATGGAGAATAGGAAAGACTTTTCTTAAAGAAATATTTTCAATTAAAATGAACATTTCCAAATTTTCTCTTGAAAAACGTTACAAGGCAACCTAACATATGGCAGATGAATTTTGTCTCAGTTTAAAGGAAATTTATTTTGGGAGTAGACTTGTTGAGCAGTATATTATCAGTAGGGATCAGCACAGGAAAAATAGTTAAACAAAGACCACATATAATCAAAAAATTCATGTTAGTGCAGATGACAAATAAGCAAACTGACAAACTGGAGATGGAATTCATAATTATCTGCTCTAGCATACCCCTCCCTGAGGGCAGAAGCAGTACCTTTGGTAGATACAGGTGCCATATGGGATAGTGTTAGGCTTTGATTCAGAAAAGCCTGGGTTCAAATCCTGCCTCAGACACTGACTAGCTGCGTGACCCTGGACAAAGCACTTAAAACTTCTCCTCCTGTTTTCTTATCTGTAAAATGGGGGAAATAATGTTATTGTGAGAATCAAATAAAATTATAGATATATAGACACAGATAGACAGATAGATAGATGAAAGAGATAGAAAGAGAAAGAGAGAGAGAGAGAGAGAGAGAGAGAGAGAGAGAGAGAGGATAGAAAATATACAAAGCCATAGGTATATAAAGTTCTTTGCTAATCTAAAAGCATATTTCCTTATTATTTCTGTGTCTCCAAGTAACTTGCATATTCCTGGCATTTGATAACATTTTTGCTGATTGGAGCAATAAAAAGCCAAGAAATGGGCAGAGGATCCGTAACTTGAAGAAAACAGGGTGAAAATAAAAGATGTAGAAAATCTACAGCACACAGCCTCAGACCTCTGAATGACCAATAAGTGACCAATATGTTGTACTAATGCATTTTGGCCTGACTTGATTGTTTATTGTTAAAGCTTCTGGAGGGGCTAGTAGGGGAGAGAGTTCTTCACTATGTTGTTATGACTCAGATGTAGGACAGCTTTCTTTACCAAATCTTGCTTTTTATTATCTTCTGGCAAAAAGTCAGACTCATGGGGACATATTTGTTTTGTTCCAAGGATTATTTGACCTATGTGTACACCCACGCATGTGTGCACATGCACACAAACACACACACACACACCATATAAATACAGACAAAAATAGTATAGTCTCACATGAACACTAATGAAAATGTGCAGATCCCTTACGCTGCCCCTGCACTGATCCATTAGGACAATTTTATCGTCATCATTTTTTTTTTCAAGCAGATTGGAGTCAGTTAGAAGTTATGTTACTAAGAGAAAATATTAGGGATAAAAGCTTGCTTTCCATGAGTCTCAGAATTCAGAAGCTGAGCTCCTTCCTAGAGCTGCTGATGAATGTAGTCTACTAAGCCCCCTTTTCTCTCCTACCTGTCTTGGATTGTATTTGAAGGTAATGATGTCTATTTAGTGATGATGTAAATTTTGCATTTGATCAGGGGCTATGACACAAATCATCCATCCCCATCATCAATCTTTAGAGTGCTGTTACTGAAGAACCGATAAACAGCAGGAAGTCCTAAAAGAAACTTAATTCTGAGCATCCCTTGAGAACAGTAGGCAGTTAAAGAAAGTACTGGAAGTAGCCAAACCCTTCAGTGAAAGCATTTGCTTTCCCATAAGATTGTGCACCCTGATCTTATGCCTTGAGTACACTAAGCAGAAATTACTAAGAGCAATATCCCTACCCAGGAGTGAAGTGCATCTAGGAGATAGCTGGAAAAATAATAAGATGGTGGGATAAGGTAACTACAGTTATGGGAAGGATTCACATCCAGAAGTGTTACAGAACAGGTAGCTGGGATAAAGTTCCCACTATCACCAGGGAGGAAACAGTGAGGGCACCTGATACTGAGGTGCCGTCGCATCACTGTCCACAGTAGCAGTGCCCATGCTATTTGGTCACTGCCAAGAAGGAGAGGGGCAGCTAGGTGGTGCAGTGAATAAAAGCACTGGCCCTGGAGTCAGGAGGATCTGAGTTCAAATTCAGCCTCAGACAATTAACACTTGCTAGCCATGCGACCTTAGGCAAGTCATTTAACCCCAATTGCCCTGCCTGCCCTTCTCCAAAAAGCAAAAAAAAAATTAAAAAGAGGGAGACAAAGAGGAAGGGTCAGCTGAAGCATGACTTGTAATCACCCCCTTTTCTATTTGCTACATGCCCCATAATCAATTTACTTTAAATTCAGACACTTGGTAGTCTCAGTTGCTTGCAGGAAATAAACTGAACGCTCTGGGGGGCGGGGGAGATAAAAGAAACAAAATTATGATGTTTCCAAAAAAACCTTTGGAAGTAATCATAAGGAAGCAATAAATGATAACATATATAAAATAATAATTAAAAAGAAATATTCAAGTCTGAATTAATATCCCTGTGAGTTCAAGCTTTTTTTCTGTTATTATCGGGAACAAGTTCCAAGGTACTCAAAGCCCTCCAATCACTTTCCTGGCTTATTTCATATTATTTCCCTTCCCATAGTATGTTCCAGTATGTTCCCTGAACTTGACATTTTATCATCGGCTTCTGCATACCTACATATATATATATATATGTATATATATATATGTATAGATATATATATCTACATCTATATATACATATCTACATATAGATTTCTGTATATCTATATCTACATATAAATATACAGATATATATATATTTACATATACATATATATCTATATCAATCTATCTATATCTGTCCTCCATGCCTAGAATAGCC
>CM053582.1:321297884-321320680 GCA_028627135.1 Pseudochirops cupreus | reverse complement strand
CTCTTATATAAATTTATGTGTATGTATATGTATATATACATTTGTATTCCCTTGCCCTATCCTCATACTGAGAAAAGTTTCATCAGTTACAAATGTCACTTTTCCATGTTGTCATGTATATAGTTCATCTTTGATAAGTACCTTATGATTTATTTTCCATGTTTATCCTCTCATGCTTCTTGTGTTGGAGTGCCCATTTTGCAGTTGAAGAAACTGAGTTAAACTAAATGACTAGCCCAGGATCATACAGCTATTAAGTGTCTGAAGCTGGATTTGAACACAGATCTTACTGACTCCAGGCCCAGTTCTCTATGCATTGAAGCACAATCTGCTTTCATTTTTACTTCACAGGAATTTCCAGATGTACTGTACTCTCCCACACCACTTCCCTCCTGCTTCTTCCTTCATAAGAAAAGAAGACCAATAAGCAAAACCAACCACATTTGATCATGTCTCACTTGTGATGTGAAACTGAAAAAAAGGGGGTGGAGGAGCCATTAAATCCATATGCAACTATCATTGTGGGTGGCATATTTAACTTACTTTCAAAATCTATTGCCTATTTTTTGGATTTTTCTTTATTTTGTTAAGTATTCCCCAACTTTTTCATCTGGTTCACAGCACATTCAGGAGTATCGAGGCTCACGTGTAGATTATGGGCTTCATTTCTGACATCTCTGATGTATACCATACTTCACACTCTGGGTTCCCCACCTTTCCACTTCAGTAGAATGTACATTGCCTCATTTCTTCTTCTTGCTGGGCGGTGGTGGTATGTGAATGTGAGTGAGTATGTGAGTATATGTGTGAACCTTGGTAATTATTAGCATTCAATTTTTTAAATGTCCTTTTCAACTCCATTATTATTGTCTTTCAGCATATAGTCTCCTTGATTCTGTTTACTTCACTCTGCCCAAGCTGATGCGATAAGTCCCACACTTTTTCTGAATTCCTCAGTAATTCCATCATGTATAATTTATTTAAAAGGTTTTGTGGAAGATAACATAGCTAAAGATATAATGACTATATCCAACAAATATTACACATGTTGCGGAACCAGTTTTTACAGAGGTAAAAAGGAGAGGGGGTATCTGGGAGTCTGGCCCTCAGAGGGCAGTTCAATTCCAGCTGATGGTCTTCTGTATACAATTCAAAATGACCTCTTAAGCAAAACATATTGCTGTTTCTTATGATGGAAACTGTAAAGAGAAAGAAGTGACAGTTAACTTAGTCTTATTCTTTGCTGCCAGCCTGATAAAAGCAAAGCTTTTATACTCCCCTCCCTCTATTATCAATGCACCTCAGATGTGGTCTGTAAGCTAAATGAGGTTACAACACTTGGCAGCCTGTCAAGCCTAATATATAAGTGTCTAGCTTGTACTCCCTTGCCCCGGTAAAATGATTTTTGTTATTCCTGCTTTCTCACTTATACACCTGCATGAAATCATTTAGATAGCCCCCAAGAAATCTATAACAAAAGCAAGTTTAATGTTTCATTAATAGGCTGGCAATTCCACCTCTCTTGGTCCCCAAAGACTTGTTCTATTTTGCTATATCACTGTGCAAATATGGCCCCTCAGTGTGTGTTTAAGAGCTGCTGCAGACATTTTGAACAGAGCAGCATCTTACTTTTAGCTTGCTGGTTTGAACCTGCCTAGTGTGAAATTGTTAAAGCTCATTATCCTCTAACAAGGGTTTAGGAACAGATATAGCGCAATTTCGTGACTGTTCAATTTTGTAATGGCAAGAGGCAAGTATCAAGTACTTGCCAACATCATGAGTTCTCACCCAGTTTTCATTTGTTTGGTGTAAATGAATGTTCTTGTTGAAAATTCAAGCAGCAATAACAAGAGGTCATTAGGCATTAGGCTTTTAGGAGATAAAACAATATTTTTGTCCTGTTACAGATACCAGAGATGTGCTTGGGAACCTATGTTGGGCTATTCCCTTTTCTAGGTAAAAGTTAGCCATTCTATAGACCAATAGACCTGCCAATCTCCAGGATTTTGGGACATTGAAAAGGTAGAAAGAAAACTGAATATTCAAGAAGAGATCTATTTTAACCCACCTCACAGTTTTCAGTGAGTTATAATTGTGAAGTAGGCCACTGTGTATGGTCATGTTTTATGACAGTGAGTTGGAAAGGGATCAGCTGAAGACAATGGCTTTGATGCTAGATTAAATGCATTTGATTCCCACATTAATATAGTATGAGTCTTCATGATGCCAAATAGACAAAAGAGAAATAAAAAAAGAAAATTGCAGATGCTGGTGAAATGCTAAGAGTTAAAGGAAAAAGAGAGAAAGAGAGGTTGAGCATCTTTAATTTTTATTAGGCCTATGGTCAGATTTTTATTAAGCCTGATTTGAATGGTCTTAGGGTTTGATAATGTGACAGGCCTGTTTCATCTAGTGGAGGATGACTTGTTTTTTTTAAAAATAGGACATTTAAAAAAATTTATTTTTCATTTGCAAAACATATATTTTATAGTATCTTTTGAATGAAATTTGGAAAACAATCACTGAGCAATAAATATTCTCTGAATCTCCTTGAGGTGAAGAGGAGTCCATTATGATGCTTCTACACACTATTCGTTGTGTACTACATCTCCTGTGATAACTTGTCAATCTTCATTCCCCTGGGACTATTATCATCTAGAAGATTAGCAACTAGTTAGGAAAAATATAAGAGAGAGAACATATATGAGAATTCATTTTTGGTGAAACCATAAAGCTGTTGGCCAAATTTGTAGAGTCAAATTTCCCAGGGTGTTATTAGTGGAAGAGGAGGAAATGAAGGTAAGAGGAAGGGATAAGAAGGAAAAAGAAATTTCTGCTTCTGTCTTAATAAAGTTTGTGAGGATAAGACATAGGCTTTTTATCAGCAAACCCCTGTTGTTTGATAAGAAAAGAAATAATTTTTCTAGAAATGTGGGGAAATCTGAAATCGGAAACTTGCAGCAGTTGGCTGTCACTCTGTTGATTTCAAGGGGAAATGGAAGTAGTGAAAGAGAAAGTATATTGATCAAACTTCCAAATTGCCTAGTGAAGGCAAGTATTTCCTCCCAAGGGAATTCTCATATATTTTTTTTTAACTCCACAGTTGTATTCAGCACTAACTAGTCAGGAAGGACCAGCTGCCATTGTTATGCCTGGTTATTTTATTTTGATATGCTGCATTATTGAGCTAATTAATGCCCAAGTGACATGGTTTCACTTCATTAAAGTTTGGGTATATTTCTAACTAGCTTAAGATTTATGTTTGTTTGTTTTTTTTTTTACTTAATATATGTTCAGGTGGTATGCATTCTGTTAAAGCTTTTGAATTTTTTCTTCTATCTGAGGAAACTTTTTTTTTCCTTCCAGGAAATTTCTTAATGCAATATTTAATATTGCAGTCATAAGGGACTTTACATGATTGAAGTTAGGATCTTCATTTTGACAGCTTAATGCATTTTACATCATGATGGCATCGTATGCTTCAATTCATGAAGGGGAGCCTGTGTTAGATCTCAGAGTGGCTGACCTTTTTTCCTATCCTTTGGTTCTCATACAATCGTGGAAGGGATGTTAGAGGTTGTTTAGTCCAATCTCTCATGCAATGCATGGATGTCTTCTACACCATTCCTGGCAAGTGACCATTCAACCCCTTCTTGAACACATTCAGCCTTGGGAGTGTCCCAAAGGATTATCCTTGCCTCTCTTCATTTCTCTTTCTTCTTTGACACTCTCAAGTCATGGAAATTCATGATTTCAACTGCAACCTCTATACAGATAATTCAAAATGGTATAGTTGAAAGAACACAAGACTTTAAGTGAGAAGAGAGATTTAGTTTCTGATCCTGCCTAGGACACTTTCTAGTTTTGTGGCTATATGCCAATTACTTAATCTCACTGCCCCTTAGTTTCCTTCTCTGAAGAAGGGAGATAATATTGCTTATAGCATCTCCTTCCACAGATAATTGTTAGATCAATTTAGATAAGAGAGAGATAAACCAATATGTAAATTTCATCTATTACTATGATGACTCTTAAATCTCAGTCTCCATCACTGACTTCTTTTCTACATTGCAACCTAAGATGCCCAAAGTATTCCTCCACCTGGATGTCCAAGTGGCATCTCAAATTTATCATTTCCCAATCTAAGCTTATTATTTCTCCCCCTAAACTTCAACTCTTTTGACTCTATTTTTTGGCACCACCATTCATCTCTGTTTTTTGTTAACTTTAACTCTTTCCTCTTCTTTATCTCCTAGATCCAGTCAGTTGACAGGTTCTGTCCATTCCATCTCTGCAACATCTCAAGTGCCCATGCTCTCCCATCTGTTCCCATTCCCTACTATAGTACTTCATTAAATTAGAGCAGACTGTTGAGCCAGCCTCCTTCTAGGTATTTCCACCTATTCTCTTTTCTTCTAATTTTTCTATCTATTCTTCTTAGCACTGCCAGAATAACCTATCTTTTACACAGATGTGGATCTCTTTTTCCAACCAAGTAAATCACTGCTATTAACTGGGTCTGGAACCTTTTCCTGAAAATGTCCATTTTTGGTCAGCTCAGTCTACTCTCTTTTCTGGCCAAGTACAGGAACCCATTTCATGATCGAGAGGTGACAAATATCAATCCCTGTGACACACAACCTGACACTTATGTTCTAGGTCAGCAGTTCTCAACCTGTGGGTTGTGACCCCTGTGGGGGTTGAATGGGGTCACCTAAGACCATCGGAAAACATATATTTCTGATGGTCTTAGGAACTGAGACACAGCTCCTCCATCCATCTCCAGGCAGATCTGCCCACATGCAGATATGCCCACATATAAGCATTAAAGGGTTCTGGCATTAGGAAGGTTGAGAACCACTGTTCTAGGTGGCTCTGGCCAGTATAGAATTTTTTTTCTTGAATATACTTCATGTTATATAACAGAACTATTTAATACTTTGACAAATGCAACACAGAGATAACAAGAGGAATATATGCATCTGCTTTGACTGATAACCTTCCCTCTCCCTCCCTGAAAATACAACCAGGGGATTTACAATGAAGAGCCTTTTTTCAAAGTCACTGAGATCTCTTTGATAGTCAATGGGGAAAAAAAATGGAAGTTTGCTGAAGCTACCTTTTAATGGTCCAGGAAAATTATTTTAAACTGCTGAATAAATAATTGCTAAGTAAAGCTGGGAATCCTAATGATGTTATGAAAGAAAAGACTGTTTGACAATGACCACTGGCACTTGCAAAATACTAAGTAAGTTAGTTCAAGAGGGATGATGGAAAAGCTAATAATATTTTTAGGTCTATAATGAGACCATAACAGACTTAGAGTATTTGACTGTTGATAATAAGGACTTTTGGTCCAGAGGCTACATATTTAATGTTTTATCTATCAGCACTAAACAATATGTGAAGCTAAAGAAGGTTTATTTGGAGAACTTTTAGATTTTTTTTTTAAGGAGGCATGGCAACATATATTATGCATATTCTGAGTAATTTATATTTGTGTAATAAGCTGAGGATGAGGGTCTAGAAAATGAAGCTGCCTTCTTCTGGAAGATTTTAGACCATAGCACAGTTTGGTGGCTTGGTGGATAGAACACTGAATTTATGATCCAGGAGTCCCGAATTTGAATGCTGCCTCAGACAGTAACTGGGTGACCCTGAGCAAGTCTCCCTAATGTAGTTTTCCTATTGGTAAAATGAGGTTTCTAGTCGTACTTACCTCACAACATTGTTGTGAAGATCAAATGAGATAACGAATATAAAGCGGTTTATGAACCTTTTCTTTTGGTTGTGTTTTTTAAATTCAGTTGTGTCCAAATCTCCATGACTCCATTTGGGGTTTTCTTGGCAGAGGTACTAAAACGGTTTGTAATTTCCTTCTCTAGCTCATTTTACAGATGAGAAACTGAGGCAAACAGCATTAAGTGACTTGCCCAGGGTCACACAGCCATTAAGTATCTGAGGCTGGATTTGAACTCAGGCAGATGAGTATTCCTGACTCCAGGCCTGGAACTCTATCTACTGGGCTACTAGTTTCACTTTGAACCTTAAATTGCTATGTGGATGTTAGTTGGTTATCTAATGAGACTTTAGTAGAACAGAGTGTGAACAATAAAATTGGAATTTAATTTGAGTCTAAAGCTACCTGCAGACACATTAGATATGCCAGGCACAGTGCTAAAAGCTGGAGATACAGGGGAGAAATGAAACAGTCTCAGTCCTCATGGCACTTACATTCCGTTGGACAGGAACAGCATGCACATAGAAAAGTGTATTTAAGATTCATACACAAAATAATCCAAGGTAGTTTTTTTTGGGGGGAGTGGGGAGGAGGGAGGAAAGAGAAACAATTAGCATCTGTGAAAATAAAGAAAAGTTTTCAGAAGATATACTGCAGAGGAAAGCAAAAATAGAACAACCAAAAATGAACCCATTGGCCTAGAAGAGAATACTGACCTACTAATTTCTATTTCGAAAGAGCTGTAGGATCCAATGGGATGGAAATGCTATAAAAGTGACTCCTCTAATTTATGCTATCTGGATTACTTTAATATTTCAATGACTCCATGATCTCCTTAACAATCTTGAGCAGTAGAGATGACAACCTGTCCTCATTCCCACATTTTTTATGATTCTTGACCTCCTCTTTCTATAAATCCTCTTAGACTCAGAGCTCCAGGTCTGGAAAGTACAATGGAGGCCAACTGGTTGAACCCCATCTTTTTTTGATGATATAGGGCAGGCCAAGGGTGGTTAGGTGATTTGTCCATTGGGGATAATAGTAGCATCTGCTTCTCAGGGTTACTGTGAGCATCAAATGTGGTAAAACATATAAAGCCTTTTTGCAAATCTTACCGTGCTACCTTAATTTTAGAGAGGTTCAAAGACATGGAAGGAATAATTTCACTTTAAAAGTATGGAATACACAGTCATTAAATATCAGAAGTGAGATTTGAACTGAGATCCTCTATCTAGGAATTTTAACATTATATTAGAGAGCCTCCATAGAGGAGTCATCCAAAGTTCTGTAAACTTTCTTAATGGTCTTTGAATATTTTTTTTGGGGGGGGGTTGGTTAACCAGTGCAACCCTAGGACTATCCATCCTTGTTCTAGTTACACAGTTAATCCACTTCTTATGTTGATTATACATGTCTTTAATATCATTAATCATTGATATCATTACATCACTTTTTGAATGAAATTTGTAGTTGGTAACATGCAAACATTATGTTTAGAGCTCTTAAATGTCTTTCTATTGGAATTTTTCTGAGATCAGAGTGCCCTGTTATTTGTAGCCAAGTAGTATAATTGGAAGATATTACTTTATGTTTCTATCAAGAGGTTCCTATGATAAGCTGGTGACTATGAATATGCTGTCAAATTCTCAATTGCTAAATATAACAGACTCTCCATATAGAAGAAAGAAGCAAAACATTTATTCAGACACCAGAAAACCAAATCCCAACACCAGAAAATCAAATCTATTATAGTAACAAAAGAAGTTAATATACACAGCAGTGAGCCATACTATTCTTTAGCCTTCCCACAAACAAAGACTCATAGCCTAACTGTCATAGCAGGGGGGAAAGGAATACTCATAAGCCTAGTTGTCTCCTTGGGTGGGTCCTCTCCTCTATCCAGCTCTAACTGCTCTGATTCCCAGCTTCCTGTGGGCTCTGCTCTACCCTTCAGCAAACTTCTCCCTTCACAAGCTCCATGTGAATACATTCAACCTATTAAGGGGCAGGGAAGATCTTCAAATTCCCATTCCCATTCCCATTCCTATCTCCTTATATGAAATTAACAACTAGTGGAAGAACACACAATTTTTTTAGAGTTAAGAACATTACAGACCAAATTTAGACTATTTAGCTGGATCTTTAACACTGATGCTGAAATTAATTCCAATACATTTTAAGAAATTCAAGTTCTTACTCAGAAAAAAGTAATAAATCCTCCTCATTCCCCTTGAATTCTAGCTGTGCTCCTAATTTGTGTGACCTTGAGTAAACCCCTTAATTTCCCTGAATCTCAGTTTCTTAATTTGTAAAAAGAGATGTTTCTGAGATCACTTCTAGGTTGAAATTTATGATCCAATGATACACACCTTCTTCAGAGGACCTTCTCTGATCATTCAGGGTCTCATTGAGTCTCTTATCTGAATTATAGTATTTGAAGGTCAGATGCGAAAATATAGCACTTAATTACATTTTCTCTTGGATTATTCATTAGTGGTTTTGTATGCTAATCTTATATCCCCAGCTAGATTATAAACTCTTTTAGGACAAGTCTTGGTCTTATACTTTTTCTTTTATTCCCCTCAGAGCTTAGTACAATGTTGAGCACATTGTAGGTACTTATCAAATCTCTTGTTTTTTCTTTACCTTAAACTTAATCCACTGATAATTTCTTGGAAGCTGCATATAGTGGAAGGTGGAAAGAGGACTTCTGCCACCTATTACCATCTCTATGACTTTGGACAAGACAGTTAATCATTTTCTATTTCCTTAACTGTAAATTGAAAGTTTAAACAAATGAATGAATGAATTCTAAAATCCCTTAAAGCATTATGTTTGTGATCCCACAAGTGTTTTCTAAATTCCTCAAATGGTTCATAATTCATGTGAAACATTTATTCTAGTTTACCAATTTGGGTCAAATGGAGAATGGTAGTAAGTGGTGGTTGTAATGCCATGCACTAGCAGATCCCCAAAAGAATGCTACTGTGAACAGCTTTTAAGGTTTGGATTACAAAGTATAGTGAACACTCCATTTATTCCATTACAAATCAAGGCAAACATTCACAATATATCACAATATAATATTCACCACATTACATCTTATCACAGAAAATCACAGTATAGTGTTCACAACAGCTTAACATTAGAATGGCCACACAGTTTTCACTACAATGGCCACAATATTTAGAACAAAGAACAAAAGAATAATCATCTGGTTTCCCTAAGGGGGAAACCCTTCTTAATCAATCAATTCACAATACAATAATCAATACTTAATCATTCAATCAATTCACAATACAATAATCAATCTTCCACTCGTGGGGTGTAATCACATGCACCAGCAGATTCCCTAAAGAATGCTACTAAAAGCTGTGAACAGCTTTTAGAGTTCGGATTATACAATATAGTGAACTCTCTGTTTATTCCATTACAAATCAAAGACGAACATTCACAATATATCACAATATAATACTCACAACATTACATCTTATCACAGAAAATGGCCACACAGTTTTCACTACAGTGGCCACAATATTTAGCACAAGAAACAATAGAATAATCAAATTTCCACTCATGGGGCAACCATTAACTTAATCAGTCACTATTCTAGATTCACAATTACTAAATATCACTAATCACAAATACAATCATTAGAAAAAACACACAAACGCTCCACCCCTCGGTGTCCAGAAAACCTCAATTTCATCCAAGGGGAGGCCTTTTCTTCATTTTGACTCTAGGTGGTCTCTCTGATTCCCTGGATCCCCTTCCATGGTCCCGGCTCCCTCCTGAATCCACCAGACAGTCACCTGGATACAGAAGCAGACAGCTCCAAGGTCCTTGTCCAGTCCTCAGATGTAGACAGCTCCCAGGTCTTTGTCCAGTCCTCAGGGCAGGCCCTGGCACACACTGAAGTTTACAAGGTCCAGAACATCTCACACTCTTCACCACTTCTCTTGCCTGGAACTCAAGAATCAGCCAGGCCACGAACAAACAAAGTCTTATCCTGGTCATGCTTCTTCAGTCCTCCAGCAGTTCAGCTGGTCCTAGGACCCAGAAGGAATATTGGCCTTCCAGGCAGCCTTCCAGGCAAGCCCTCTCAGCCTTCCAGGTGGCCTTCACCAGATTCTGGTCTCAGGAAAACTCTATCTCAGTTCTCAATCAGTTCTCAGCTTCCAGATGCTGGGAGAGAAACATTTTCTCTCTCTCTCTCTCTCTCTCTCTCTCTCTCTCTCTCTCTCTGTCCGTCTCTCTTCCTCTCTCCCAGCTGGCCTCAGTCTCCAGGATTCTTCCTTTACCAGGAGCAGTGTTCCAATTCTGTCTCTCAGATGCTGGGAGAGAAACTTTCTCTCTCTCCCTCTGTCTCTCTCTCAGACAGTTTCAGTCTCCATGATTCTTCCTTCACCCAGAGCAACGTTCCAATTCTGTCTCTCTGTCTCTGGAATTCTTGCTTATATATACGCACTGGCCTCCTGTCTCAGCCAATCCCCTTCTTCCACATCAACAGGGGCTCAGCCAATCCCCTTCTTCCACATCAACAGGGGAGTTAATGTCTTCTCAACAGTGGGACAGAGTTTGCACCTTCCACACTTAGCCCCAAGGTACTAAGTGCTAAATATCTGCTAAACTGATTACTATTACGTGGGGCAATCATACATTAACTTAATCAGTCACTTATTTAACAATCAGTCACTAAATATAGTCATTAGAAAACCACACAAACCCTCCACCCCTTGGTGTGGGGCAAACCTCAATTTCATCCAAGGGGAGGCCTTTTCTTTATCTTGACTCAGGGGTGGTCTCTCTGATTCCCTAGATCCCCTTCGATGGTCCCAGCTCCTTCCTGAATCCACCAAACAGTCACCTGGATTCAGGGACAGACAGCTCCCAGTTCCTTGTCCAGTCCTCCAGGCAGTTCCTGGTACACACTGAAGTTCACAGGGTCTGGCACATCTCAGACCCTTCACCACTTCTTTCGCCCAGAACTCAAGGATCAGCCAGGCCACAAACCAACAAAGTCTTATCCTGCTCATGCTTCTTTAGTCCTCCAGCAGTTCAGCTGGCCCTAGGACCCAGTAGAAAACTCAGCCTTCCAGGCAGCCCCAGCAACACTGGCCTTCCAGGCAGTGCAACAGCCACTTCGGCCTTCACCAGATTCTGGTCTCAAGAAAAACTCCAATTCAGTTCTCAGTGAGCTTCCAGATGCTGGGAGTGAAACTCTCTCTCTCTCTCTCTCTCTCTCTCTCTCTCTCTCTCTCTCTCTCTCTCTCTCAAAAAAACTCCAACTCACTTTTTCAGTCCAGCAGCCCAGCTCACAGATGCTGGGACAATCCTGCTTCCTCCAACAGGAGCCACCAGGAAGAACATTCTGATTCTGTCTCACTGTCTCTAGAACTCTTCTTATATACACAGACACATACACTGGCCTCTTGTCTCAGCCAACCCCCTCCTGCCACATCAGGAACAGGAAGCAGAGCTGAGTTCACACCTTCTGTACTTAGCCTTAAGTTACTAAGAGTTAAGTATCTGCTAAATTGGTTACTGTTACAGTGGTGGATAAAAGTTAGAATGATTTAGTTAAGTTTGAGTTATAAACTGTGGAATTGTAGCATGCTCTTTAAAAAAACACATTCCCTTTATTTTTTTCAAGACTTATCGTAAACCAAACTAAACTCGTAGATGAGTCATTCTTAGGGATTTTCTTTCACGAATAGTTAAGAATGATGAATAGGCCTTTCTAAAGCATTTGAGGATTTCTGAAAATAGTTGGGGGGTTTTTTTTGTGCTACATTTTGAACCCCTTTCCCATTTATCCTCTATGTTGTTATTTACATGGTTCACCTGTGCTACTTATAAAGAAAGTATTTTCCAGGTAAGGACAGTTTATTGGCCAGATTCTCTTCAGTTATTATAATTTCCAAATGAATATAGGCAGAATTAGTGAGATTATGTTCCTTTCCCTTCTTGGCTAATACTTTCATTGATCCCTACAACTGTTAGCATTTAAGAATATATCTGCTCTATATCATAGTAGATACTTCCCAGGGAATGGAATACACAGTAAATGACTGACTAGAGTCACATAGTAACTAAGTGGGATTTGAACCCAGATTTTCTTGAAGCCAAGCACAGAACTCTGTCCATTATGCCATCCTACCTCTAAAATTTAAGAAATTGGATGAGGAAATAATTTTTGTAACAATGTGATTGAATTGCTGGCTCACCAATTTTCTTTGATTCCTTTCTCAAGTGGGAATCTTGAACCACAATTTTTCAAACTATGCCAGTACCTACTTGATTTCCATAGTGACAGAATCTCTGACTCTCTAAATAGGATAGTTTAGTGCTTTCAGGCATGTTGGGATGAATGCATAATGCACTTTTCATATAATTAATGGCCTTGGGGATAATGGGATACTTGATGCAATTCGCTATAACTTCCCTCTTAAGGAAAAAGTGAGTTTGCCCTATTAATCTTTAAGCTTAATATTTGATCTTTCACTAAATTTGAAGGCATGGCTCAATCTGTTAATATATATAATTGAGTTTAGGCATCATCTGACTATTCATTAGAATAATATTTGATTTATTTATTCACCTGCATGCGACATCAGAGATTATAACAATAGGTGAGAACAGCGTGTCTTAAACCATAATATTAAATTATTGGACATGTTTAAATTTATCTCCCAATTATAATATTAATGGAAATTTTACTAATGGAAAAATATTGGATAAGGAAATTGTTTGGAGAAATATCTCTGTGTGTTTGATTCCTCCCTGTGTTCTTAGAAATTTTTAAATTAGAGTAAAAATCTCATTATGCAAATAGTTTTACTGGGGAATGTAGGAGAAGAAATAGAGAAGGAAGAAAAAGTGGCATCCTCTCTCTATTCTTGACCTTCATTTATTTTCACTTATCTTCTAACTGCAATTATAAGTAATCAATCAGAGGATCAGAGTGAAATTGTTGTGGAACCTAGATCTACACACTTGGGAAAACCTGCTTGGCTTTTAAGAAAGAAAATTCATAAATATGATGCTTTACACTTGCATTCACACAATAATGCAAATAAGATTTATCTAACCATTCACACGAGAAAAAAAGTGGATGAAAAATGCATATTGCCAAGACCATGGCACACAGTTGGATTGGTAATTGGTTAGATTAGTTCTTCAACATGTGTTACCTGGGCAAATGTTACAGATGAATAAAGATCTGTGCCCAGGACTGAGCAAGAGAATGAAAATACTTTGGATTGCAATTGGGAAATTAGTAATTCTTTTCATGATCAGAGGAGGTCATCACCAGACAGCTGGGACTGAGATCTGCATTAGTGGAGGCATAGATTTTTAAAGTATTGCAGTCATAAAGCATATGCTTGTGATGTCTGTGGATGACCCTAAGGAGAGACATTGGCAACATCATATTAGAGAGGATTAGAATTCAAAGGGACCTTGACAAATCAGACAAACAGTTGCTTAGATACAGGATGGAACTCAATGGGGGATATATACTACTGATTGTACTTAGGGACAAAAATAAAGCTAGACTGAGCAAGAGTGAAAGATAGCATGGGAATGCAAATTGCTCCAAGTCAACTTGGATATGGGAAGATGGATACAACAAAGAATTTTTGCTATTGTTTTTTTTTTGAAGTTACCATGTGCCAGTAGAAAAATGAGCCCCCTTTTCTTTCTTTTTCTTCCTGCAATGATCAGACCTTTTACTAGAGAACTGCAATCTGTTTTAGAGTCTACATTCTTAGTAAGGAAGTGGACTGGAGAATTTGGAGAGAGTCCAGAGATGAGTAATGTAGATGATTAATGGCTTAGAAAATAGAACTTTGGAGGAAAGGTTAAAAGTAGCTAGGATTTTTAACCTATAGCAAAACAATGACTTAAGTGCCTTCAAGCATATGGTGGAGACTTACTTCTTTTTCATCTCCACAGGAAAGATGTAAGAAAGCCATTTAAATTGCAGTGAGAGAGAATCAGATTAGACTGAGTAAATAAGATCACAAACACTGAGTCTAGTTAAATTATGGAGCATAGGTAGTGAGGGACATGGTGTGATAGAGTACTGGACTCAGAGTCAGAAGTCCTGGAATCACATTCTTCTTAGGTGACCATTGGTAAGTGAGCCATTTAAATACTCCTGGTCTGTTTCCTCATCCATAAAGTAAAGGAGTTAGACTAGTTCATATCTAAGGTCCCCTCCAGCTATCAATCTATAATCTCCATTCTTGAAGATCTTATTCAGATAGAAAACTGTCTGGCATAGCTTAGAGATGCTCTTGTGTGAAGGACATTTTGAGTATCCTTTCATTTCTTTGATTTTGAAAATGTAGCATTCGCAGATTTTGTGTAAATCACATAGTGCCCAACATGACTAACATTAGTTATCTGAGAAAGATCAGTCCTTTATATTCAAAGTCCAGGGACAATGGGGTATAGTTGTAAGATGAATCAGGAGTTGTTTGTCATTTCATTTGTGTCTTTTAGTGACATTTGGGGTTTTCTTGGCAAAGATATAGGAGTGGTTTGCCCTTTCTTCCTTCAGCACATTTTATAAATGAGGAAACCAGGGTCAAAAAAGGGTTAAGTTAATGCCAAGAGTTACATAGCTTGTGTCTGGGGTTGGATTTGAATTTAGCTCTTCCTGATTCCAGGCCCTGTGCTCTATCCACTGTGCCAGATAGTTGCCCCTAGAATCCAGGAGACTAGTATTCAAATCCAGGCTCTGATCTGATAACTAGTTATGTGACTGTAACCCAACTCTCTTTATTTCCTCATAGATAATATGGGGATATTGTTACTTTTGCAATCTTCCTCACAAGCCAATAGAAGAAAGTACTTTATAACTTTAAACTCTCTAGAAATGTGAGCTATTATTATTAATGGTTGGTTCACTTGGACTTCTTTTAGTTTGTTGACACAAATCTGTGTAGATAGAATATTCAAAGATATTCCAAATTTTCTTTATACAGTACAAATGTAGTTTGTTCATTACTCTTCAGAAGCATAAGAAGTAATATGACTGTTTAGCTCTCCCAGAATCCAAATTGTTTCATTTTCTGTTTCCTGATTTTGGGAGATGTTAGGTGTACTCCTATTTTAATTGAAATAAGATATTATCAATTTGCACATATAGCCAGTTGATTGGGGCCAATCTTCTTTCTAAGGTGGGCTAGCTAGAGGTTATTAATGCAAGGCATTTGATGAAAACTGTGGCTAGCTTTTTTTTTAAACAGTGGTCTTGTAATTCACGCCTGTTTCTCTTTTACTCTGTAGCTCACATAACATTGACCTCATCTATTTAAAAATAAAATGAAATCCATAAAGCCTAATATCCAATAAAACTATGACGTTGGCATAAAAGAATTCTGGAAAATAAAATCATAATCCTTACACCTGTATCTAGTTCAATATTTTCCACACAATAGCATGTGTTAAGCATCTTGGCCATAATATTACCCTACTTTTATAGCTGGTGAAGTTCATTTCTTTGCTTATCCTTTAATCAGGGAATATTCAAGGAATGGTGGGGGGTGTATGGAGAGTGGTCTGTGTTCAAGTTATAGTTCTCTTACCAGCTGTGTGATGCTAGACAAGGCACTTAGCCTTTCTGGACCTCAGTTTTATCATCTATAAAATGATGAGTTTAGAGTAGATGATCTATAAGGTCCTTTCCAGATCTAATACTTCTCTATCTTATGGTTAACTTTTTCTAAACTATTCTTTTTACACATCAAAAGAGTGGAGACTCAGAGAGAGAGAGAGCTGTGTTCATAGTTACATAGCAAGTTAGGGTCAGAACCAGAACTTCAGACTAAGGATTTATATTTAACCTTCCCAAGAAAAAAATTCTCAAGAGATTTTAGAATTATTTTGATGAAAATGCATATTCTGATCTGTAAATAATCTTTATCTTTCATTATAGCACACCTGGAAAGATCACTACTTTGTTAAATGTTAGTTCTGGTGACCATATGCACCCAGTGAGGTGTTTCTTTACAAATATTCATATAATATTTTTTTACAAATACTTTTTATTTCAGATTTTTACTTAATTTGTGCTAATAGAACTATTGAACTTATCATGCTGTAAAATCCTCAAACTTGCTCTTTCTTGCTCTAATTATGAATCATGTTGGGATCTCAAGTAGGCTGGAAGATTCATCCTTTAGATATGGTAATAAATTTTTTTTTTTTTAAATCTAATCACTCCTCCTTGGAAAATAGCCTGATAAATTTAGGATATGTCTATATATGTTGTGGCTCAACCAAAAAATTTCAACTGGGCCATTTTTATTTCAGCTTTCTAAATGACTAATTTCTGTAGTCAATGAGGTCAGACATTCAATTTATCCAATTCAGTTGTTAAAACAGCCCTAAACATGAGATTGATGATTTTTCAATATGGTATTTTAACTTGTGTGTTTTTTCAGCCCCCTGTGTAGAAATCTACCCATTTGCAGGTAGTGTGTCTATCTTCTCTAATCAAATAGAACTAGTCCTGAAGCCTTCTGTACCTTTCAAGTCATCTTTGCAAAATGGATTCGTTGTTTTATTTATCCTAAAGCCTGAGACACCTTCTAAATGGCAATAGTTTTAGCCTGCTAAGAATGTAGGAAGTTAAAATGATTTATTTGTTGAACTTAGGCCAAGACTGCTCTAGTAGTAAATTGGTAGGTTTCTATGTTGTTGCTGTTCTTCCTTTGTTCTCAAAGAGGACCAATGACATCACCAGTGTGATGACTTGCACATGAATTGGATTTAAGTGAGGCAGAGCTGTGTGAAATTGTGGTCCTAAACTTCTCCTAGCCCTGATGGATGAACATTATATCTGACTAGCCATCCATTTATCAGATCCTTTAGAAAGATGGTGCTTAGGGGAAGGTATGAAAGATAAGGGATTTGAAGGAAAACAAGATAATAAACATGGTAGACATTTTGGGGTAAAAATGGTCAAGGAAGATTTCTGAAAGTATTTGACAATTTAATCCTATTCTTCCATTTTAGTCACTTCAATGGATCCACAAGATCATCTCTGTGCTACTCTTTCTGCTGATGGAGATTGTAACTTATTATTGCCTTTTCCTCCTGAACATTGTTGTTCATACCTTTCTGTAAATTCTTTTTTTAAAATAAATTTTATGTTTATTTTCAGTTTACAACATTCATTTCCACAAAATTTTTGAGTTACAAATTTTCTCCCCGTCTGTCCTCTACCCACCACCCCAAAACAGCAATCCCACTGAATATCCTCTCCCCAAATCTGCTCTCTCCTATATCCTTCCCCATGCTCCCTCTGACTTTCCAGTAGGGCAAGATGGATCTCCATATCCCAGTGCCCATATATCTTATTTCCCAGTTGCATGTAAAATAATAATAATTAATAATAATTAATAATAATAATAATTTAAAAAATTTGATTTTAAAACATTGAATACCAGATTCTTTCCCTTCTTCCCTCATCACCCACCCTTCCTGGGAAGACAAACAATTCAATATAGATTGTACATGTGTAGTTACACAAATCATTTCCATCGTAGTTATATTGTGAAAGACTTACTATATTTCCCTCCATCTTATCCTACCCCCCGCTTATTCTATTTTCTCCTTTGACCCTATCCCTTTTCAAAAATGTTAGCTTCTAACTACCCTCTCCCCCAATCTACTTTCCCTTCTATCATCCCCGCTTTTATCCCCTTTCCCCCTACTTTCCTGTAGGGGAAGATACCCAATTTAGTGTGTATGTTATTCCCTCCTTAAGCCAAATTCAATGAGAGTAAGGTTGACCCATTCCCTTTTGCCTTCCTGTTCTTCCCCTCCATTGTATCAGTTTTCCCTTGCCTCTTTTACATGAGATAATTTACCCTATTCAGTCTCTCCCTATCTCCTCTCATGATATTCTTCTCTCACCGCTTAATTTTATTTTTTAAATCATCCCTTCCTATTCAATTGATCCTGTGCCCTTTGTCTATGTATATCTGTACACATATATACACACACTCACATATGTATGTATACATATATATTTCCTTCATCTATCCTCATACTGAGAAAAGTTTCATAAGTTACAATTATCATTTTTCCATGTAGGCACGTAAATAGTTCAACAATCTCTATTTTCCAGGTCAGTGGTTTTCCCAATGAGATAGTTCACATTGCTTTCTATTTTTTCATTTGTTTGGATCTGTTTAATAGTATCTTGATTTCTCATAAAGTCATTTGCTTCCATTTCCTTCAATCTAATTCTGAAGGAATTATTCTCTTCAGTGAGCTTTTGAAATTCTTTTTCTATCTGGCAAATTTGGCTTTTCAAGGCATTCTTCTCCCCATTGGCTTTTTGGGCCTCTTTTGCCATTTGAGTCAGTCTGTTTTTTAAGGTGTTATTTTCTTCAATCAGGTTGTTGACTCTCTTTTCATGATTTTCTTGCATCATTTCTTACATCATCCTGCATCATTCTTGCATCATTTCTCTTTCCAATTTTTCCTCCACTTTTTTTACTTAGTTTTCAAAATTCTTCTTGAGCTCCTCCATGACCTGTAACCAATTCATATTTTTCTTGGAAGCTTTTGGTGCAGGAGTTCTGACTTTGTTGCTTCCTGCTATTCCATGATTTGATCCTTTTTGTCCCCAAAAAATGAATCTAAGGTTTGATTTCTGTGCTTGCTTTGCTTCCTTTGCTTGCTCATGTTGCCACTCAATTACTTGATGTTTTTGCCACAGTAGAACTCTGCTTCCAGAGAGGAGAGCTTTGTCCCAAATTGTGGGGTTTTCACAGCTGCTGGATCTATTAGTTGGGTACCCTCTCTACAGCCCCCACAAGCTCTGGCTTACTGGTCACATACCCTAGGACCACCACCCAAGGCAGCAATCTAGATCCAAGCAGGTTAAAGCAAGATCAATTACCCTCTGAATGGTTGCTTGTTCCCTCTATGATCTGCAAGGCAGGAACTCTGAAGCAGCCACATGGAGGCATTTGCATGGCCACAGCACCTCCATAGCTTCTTGCCTTCTCACCTTGGGGGCAGTGGCCAGACCACACTCTTGGTCCCTGTGTTCCCACAAAGTCCACACTGACCTTTCACTTTGTCTTTGGCACTTATGGGTTGATAATTCTGGAATCCACCACAGCTGCTGGTGATCCACTCTCCTGACATTCTCTCCAGCTACTTCTGGTTGGGGTCGCCCTGGGGCTAAAACCACAGGCTCATGTCGGGCTGGGCTTGGCTCCTAGCACACTGTGATGGACCCTTCCTGCTGGCCTGCTGGGATGTCTTCAGTGCGAGATTTGTTCCTCTCTGTGACTTTGTGGGTTCTGTAGCTTCAAAATTTGTTTAGCGTCATATTTTATAGGTATTTGAGGTGGTTATGGGGGGAGCTCAAGGAGTTTTCCTGCTTCTACACTGCCACCTTGGCTCCACCCCTCTGTAAATTCTTGATGCAGAATCTACACAGGATGTTGGTGATCTTCCCCTAGTAGGCAGTACAGATAGTGTTCCTTTAGTTTGATAATTACTTTGTTCAGCAAAAGAACATTTCGGAGTCAAGAGAGATCTAGGTCTTGACTCTCCTTCTGGCACTTATTTATTTATGTGACCCAAGGCAAATTGCTTAATCTCTCTGAGACTCAGTTTATTCATCTTTAAACTGGAGAAAAAATTCTTTCAGCACTTCCCTCAGGGTTGTTGTGGGGATTCAAATTAAAATGTTTGTAAGGCACTTTGTAAATTTCAAGGTATTTCATGAAAGTCAGATGTCATTGTTTTTGTTGGCACCTTCATCTGTCTGTTATGCCTTGCCCCTTCTTCGTGACCGACCCCTCTCCTTTTTTGGTCATGTATATCCTTGATGATATATCTTATACCATTTCTGGTACACAAACCATCACTGATAATGAGATGCAACCTACTTAAACTCACCATGCCTCTTTCCATTGTCCTTTGGGTCACTTTCAGTATTTGATATCATAGAATTTATAACATGAACTTATATATTTTTTTGCATTGAGGCAGCTTGAGATCAGTGAAAATATCATGTCATTTTCTAGATGCATTTCAGCCAATATCCTCCCGTTCAGTTCTGGGACCAACTTATTGTCTATTTGTGTTGTCTGTCCAAGGCATATATATTAAGTGATTAATTTATGAAATTCTGCTATATCCTTCAGAAACAGGGTGACTTGTCATAGACGGGGATCTTGACTGTCTACCACTAGAAAATACCTAAACACCTAGGTTTCATGAAGTTGAAGTCAAATGACAATGTCATGGTGTCATATATACAAACATATATATATGTATGTGTGTATTTATAATATAAGCCAGTATATATGATGGAGACCTCAAATTTTCATTTCCTAATGCAGGTTCCACGTTCTTACAAGCTGAATGCACTGGATGAACCTATAGTACTTGACATTTTAAGAGTGAATGAATAATGTTAATTTGCTTTCCCTTCTGGGATAAGGACCTATAGCTCTTTAATTTTATTTTAAAGAAATGACACAGTCTCCAGGATAGAGGGAACACTTGTCCAATGGAGTTAGATAATTGGAGATTGCTAAATTATCTATCTAAGCTATAATACATATGTTTTCCAAGATTCATAATAGCTATTAAAAATGTCAGAGGGAAAATGGCCATTACAGTTATGGGACTTTAAAATATTTTCCAAAAGAGCTGTATCTGTCATCACTTCTAAGAGCTGACCAAACGCACATGACGAGAGACAGACAGCTGGTTCTCATTCATATGAAGTTCTTCTCAAGCTAAAGGAATGTTGTCAATCTGGCCTCATATTATGTTGATTCCAAAGTAATTACATTTGTTATTTTCAGTCTATGCTGTAAATCAAATTGTAGCAAGTATGCAGACATTTCACAGAAACAATTTCAGAGACCATTTAATGTGATCACATGTGATACTAACCCTTCCTATCCTTTATGATAATAAATGTTCACTTAGATGGGGAAAAGGTCACCTTTTAGATGGCAAAAGTAATTTTTAAAAGTTAGGCTATGTATGTTGGTTTGAATTCAGAAAGAAATAAATATAAGAAAGAAAAAATCCAGTTAAGGCATTTGGGGCCAAAAGGAATTGTGGGCTTGCCATAGTGGAATGGATTACTTTTTCCCTATTCTTAGCCCAGGAGTAGCTAAATCCAGATGTTTCAGAGGAAGTTGTAAACCTCCCCAGAACACACCTGCTATCATAGTACTTTACTATACCATGGGGTAGGTATTTCCTTCCTGCCCTAGCCAGTGATTAGCTAATGCCCTGAAGCACAGGGATTGATGGCTCTTATAATTTTATCATTATGGGAGCCAGTGCAGATATTATTCTTATACACATAAAGGCTTAATGCTTCTAGAAATGTAATAAGTTGAATGCCTAAAGGTTAAATACCCAAAGACTCTCAGACAGACGCTAAATGATAGCCTTATTGTCTGAAAGTCATCATTGAAAAAGGAGGCAATTCTGGCTTTAGTCTATGAGTTGACCTCTCTTTAACACCATTTTCCTGTCTGTTGTCAGGCTTTGAAAATAAAGGAATTGAAACATTTTCTGACAATTCTGTTTCTTGGGTTTTGTAAGAAGAAGGCTCTTATAAGACTACAGTGAAAGCTGTGGCTAGCTCAGGCAGAACATGATAGTTAAATCTCTAAGCCCCACACCCAACTCAGTAGATCACTGTAGACTTACGAACAAGGAATTAACACCATAGGAAAAGCTACTGCAAAGCATGTCATCAAAGAAATGTAAAATTGGAAAGGAAGGTGGGTTAGTCACATGATAAGAGTGATGGGTAATGGATAGACAGTCTTCTTGTCTAATTAGTCTACTTGTGATAGTAAGAGAACACTAGAAAGGCCTACAGTACACTAGGTGGTTCCTTAGTGGTAAACCTATGTGAAGACATGAATGAAAGTTTCAAGGGATGGGCAAGGCATGAATAAACTACAGTCTTCATCATGGGGACAAAGGGTAGAATATGAATATTGATGAGATCACTAAACCACTGGAGTTTTGGAGTATTACTTAATGCAGTATAAATAATCAAGGTGTGGGAAACCTGGAATAGTTTAGGTAGAAACTGCCTAGGGATGGTGGAAAGGATAAGGTGACTTCTGGAAGATCCTTCTAACACAATAATTTTAGGAAAATGGAACAACAGAACCGACTCATTTGTGTAATGTGGCAATGCTTGTGAGCCCATCAATAAAAGATATAGCATTGTCTCAGCTGATATGAAATGTCAAGCCACCTGGTATAGTGCATAGAGTGTAGTGCTTGGAGTTGAGAAGACTGGAGTTCAAAACCCACTTCAGATACTTCTTAGCCATGTGATCCTGGGCAAGTCACTTAATCTCTTTCAGTCTTAGCTTCCTCATCTGTAAAATGTATATAACAATAGCACCTAACACACAAGGTTGCTGTGATCAAACCAGATAAAGTATGTAGACATTCTTTGCAAACCTTAAGGTGTTATATAAATACTAGTGATATTGATGATGACAATGAGGACATGATGAAATGGGTCAATGTCATAGAAGTTGGGTATCATATATATAAGATGATTGTAACATTAAGGGTCAGCTAGTTCAAACCCTTCCTTTTACTTCAGACCCTTCCTTTAGAGAGGGTAAGTGATGTGCTCAGGGTCACATGGCTAAAAAGTTGCTAAAACTAGAATTTGAACTCTGGATTTCTGACACTTGAGTCAATGTACTATTCATTGTACAATAATTGTCCTGATTTTTGTCAAGTTTCTTTGGAAAAACCAGAGGAGGTATCTGGAAACAGAAAAGACAAAGAACAAACAAACACAAATCCCAAAGGCCAAAGAATACTTAACAGAAAAGAATTTCCTACCTTTATTCCACACCCCCCCCCCCCCAAATCACTCAAACTTTTATTTTTCTGCTTACTGTAGAGCTATATAGTGAGATGTTAAACTTGTGGATAGACACAATAACAAAAAAGTTGGAAAATGTAATCAATAGAAAAGCAAACAAGAAAATTCCTTCTGTATGTATTC
>CM053582.1:321274552-321297384 GCA_028627135.1 Pseudochirops cupreus | reverse complement strand
GATCCATCCTGCCCTACCGAAAAGTCAGAGGGGTGAGGGGGGAAGACATAGGAGAGAATAGATTGGGGGAGGGGGGATACACTGGGATGGCTGTTCTGGAGCAGTGGGTATGGGAAAGATGGGGAGAAAATCAAAATCTCATGGAAATGAATGATGTAAACTAAAATAGAATTAAAAAAAAATAAAGTCTATAAAAAAATTTTTAAAAAACTGCAAAATGGGGATAATAATAGCACCTATCTCCTAGGGTTTTTGTGAGATTCAAATGAGATCATATTTGTAAAAAGTGCTTAGCCCAGTGCTTGGCACATGGTAAGCATTATATAAATGCTTATTACCTTTCCTTTCCCCTTAATGAAGAAGAAATAAAATAAATAACACTAACAAAATGGAACTTGAATCCTCTAAAGATGTTTGTCTAAGATATAGGAACACAATATGGTACTTTTAGGAAGCTTATTAAGTTGAGAGGTAATTACAACCCAACTGAAAGGAGAGCTATCACACCAGGAGAAGAGACAACGGCATTGGATTCAAGAGCAGCAGCAGAGCACTTTAGAATGATCCTCCCAAATATAAGACCATGCTACCTGGGCCAGGATGAAGAATTGGCCACACAGAGTCCTGCCTTTGGTTCATTTCCCATCTCTGTACCTTAATATTCCAAGCTTCAAAGATGGCAATAGTGACTGTCCCTATCTCTGTCACACAGATGTTCCAAGGATTAATGAAACCATGCTTGAAAAGTGTTTTAAGCCCATAAAAAAGGTTCTGAGTATATTTACAAGCTACAGCTGGCAAGAAATTTTGTAACTTCACCATTATTATCAGAAACAGAGACGGAGACAGAGAGAGACAGAGAGATGAACAAAGAGGCCCAATGAGCACCATCTAAAAATTAACCTCAAATCATAGAAAACAAGGGAACCAGCCTCCAGCCTTGTAGGTCATTATGTCCATCAAAGCACTGATCTTTGTTTATTTTAAGGTCTGATTATCAGTAGATTCCGATATGACAGCTTGAACTGAATACTAGGGAATAACCCTTTTTAATAAAGCTCACGACACATCTTTCACGTGTGTTCCAAGTATTGGTGAGGAATGTGAAATAAAGATTGGAATTTTAAATGTTCCATTTATTTCTAGGTCAGGTTTCTATTTGAGCTATAATGTTTAGCAAGTCTTTTTTTTTTTAAGGCCAGTGTCAGTTTCAAGCAGCCCATGTTAACTTTGAGCATAATTCACTTTAAGAATAAAATCTTTCTTTGTGGCATATTATGAGTCTTTTTTGTCAGGTAGTTAACTAAACTGGCACTAGTTAACTGTGATCTGAACTTTATATTGACAGATCTGGCAACAGACTGACATTCCTTGTGCTCATTTTGGCTGCCCAATCTGAAAGAAATATGTGCAAAATATGATTTGTCTTGAGCTGACAGCAGTCTTCATCAGGATGCCAGCCTCTGATGGGGAGCTGGGGGGAAGGCGGAAAGGACAGACCATCAAAACCTAGCTGAATATGCTTTCCAGTGATTACTCAAACCCATAATTTAATGTCACAACCAAACCTGAGAGAAAAACAACCATTTCTTACTCATCCTCAACAAGTCATTTCTCCTAGCTCCTAGGTTTGTCTTAACTTGCAAAGCCCAGTTTTAACAGTTTCTAGGACCTAAAATAGCACTGCGTAGAGGAGAGAAGGAGAGGGGGCACTCTTCTCAACAGGCAACACAATAGAGTCCCTGAAATGCAATTATAGGAAAGGCTCTAATACCCAAAGATTAGCAGCTGAATTTCGATCAGTGGTAACTGGTTTTCACTGGGGCTATACTAGAAAAGCTCAAACCAGCCAGCCAACAGAATAATGACACCAAGGAGTTGATAAAATTGGAAAAGATCTATCAGCTTAATCATGATGCATAAATGACAGTGTCTGTGCAGGAGCAAAAACATCTGACCATCAGACCTTGGGATTGTCACATCTTTCTTTGTCCAGTGAAAATGAGATGCAGAGGTATTTCCAGGCAGTAGCAGAAGGCTGCATGAAGCATTATTAATGGCATCTCAGACAGGCCAGCCACGCATATTATGAGCAGAAGACCCCATTTTCAAAGCATGCCATCATGATGGCTGTATATATTAACATTCAGATATTTGTTGCCCTCTCTTTTTGCTGCAGTTATGATTTTGTTTATAATATATCACCATGTAGGAGATCCTCAAAAGACTAGCAAGGCACATTGGGAGTGGATGCTTTGTTTAAAACATTCCTTTTGGTATTTATGGTCACTATGGAAGAGCTGAGGAGGGGGAGGGGGAACTTTCCATTGTCCTGAAGCTAAAATTATTCAGGTCCTTGTGCTGATGAGCTAGAATGAATCAAGTGCTCTTGGGTAGTAAACTGTTCATTCATATGAGATGAATTGTGCATAAGGGTACCATTAAGTTCACAAAGAGCAATCTCTTGCCAAATGGTATCTTTGGTAGGAAGAAATTTCAGTCTCTAGTCCATATACTGCATTGGTCTCGATATAGATCACAGTTTTCCCCAAAATCTTGTTTTTACAAAACTTGAATATATCCTATAATCATTCTCCCACTGAACTTTTCTCTTCTAGCTCTAACACTAAGATATGAGATAAAGAATTGCCTAGGGAATTGCATGTGGCCAACCTCCACCAGCTTGTTTCTTTATGCAACTGCCCAAATGTGGGTCTGATTTTACTGATGGTCCTTAGTATTACTGCAGATCCAGGCACTTTAACAGTAGGTCCCTACAAAGGCAGCTCTATAATGAATATACATAAACAGGATTCCATTCACTTTTTTATAGTAAATATATTTTATTTTGGAATTTTCTTGAATTCTCAATAGATACATATAAAGTTTTTTCTTTTACTTTCAGAGAGATTGCATGTCAGTCTATATTCAGACTAATTGTTAGCAGAGATAACAAGGTTGAAATCAATTTGAGTAGGTAACAGCTGCTAAAAAGTCTTACTGCATGAGTCTTCCATTCAAGTCCAACACTAGACCAATCTGTTAAGTAGGTGATTTGATCTCAGTACAACTTATCATTCAAGGCCATCTGAAATCTGGTTCCAACCTATCTTGCCATTCAACTCAACAGATTATTAAGCATATACTCATTGCTTATATTTTAAAAATGTGCATGCAGCAAGACACAGTACTGGGCACTGGAGGCACACATAAAAATATCTTGTTCCAAAAAAAGTCCTTGCTCTAAAGGAGCTTATAGTCTAATGGTGTGGAGGGTAAGTATACAAATAACTATAATATAGGGGAGAGTGGGGTAAATACAAAGGAGAGGTCCAAGTAAAAGCCTATGAGAAATGAGAATAGGAAAAGATCACGTTCTCCTAGGAAGAAGGGAGGAGTATTCAGAAAGGAACCCAACTGAGCTGGGCCCAGAAGGGGGAAGGAAGGAAGGAGAGAGAGAGAGAGAGAAAAGGAAAGAAGGAAGGAAGGAAGGAAGGAAGGAAGGAAGGAAGGAAGGAAGGAAGAAGGAAGGAAGGAAGGAAGGAAGGAAGGAAGGAAGGAAGGAAGGAAGGAAGGAAGGAAGGAAAGAAGTAGGGAAGGAGAGAGGGAGGGAAGGAAGGAAGGAAATAGGAAGGGAGAGAAGGAAGGAGGGAGGGAGGGAGGAAGAAGGAAGGAAGGAAGGGAAGGAAAGAGGGAGAAAACAACATTTATTTACATGCCTTCTGTGTGCCAGGCTCTGGTTAATGCTTTACAAATATCTCATTTGTTTCTCACAACTCTGCCAGGTTGGTACTATTAATTTCCCCATTTATAACTAAGGAAACTGAGGCACAAAGGTTAGATTCATCAGGATCATGCATCTAAAATGTGTCTGAGTCTGGATTTGAACTCAGATCTTCCTGACTGCAGGCTCAGAGCTCTACCAACTATACCACCTAGCTGTCCCTATGAGGATGGAATGGTACAAAGCAGGAAGAACATTCCAGACAGGGGCTGGCGTGAATACTATCAGCAGAAGAATGAGAGTCAATCTGTTTCATAGAATGAGAGTATTGACTGTGTGAAGAGGAATAACATAAGTTTGGAAAGCCTGAAATGAGACTGTGATGAACCTAGAACGCCAAAGTCAAAAGTTTATCATTTATTTGGAAGCCAATGGAGAGAAACTGAAAATTTTTGAACAACTGAGTGACATGGTCCCAATGGTACAACAGGAAAACACTGTGCTGCGGCCCCTGACTTGGAATGTTTGACTAGCAGATCGGAAACCTGATCCGTGCTATAGAGCCAGGGGCCAGTGATGACCTTTCTGCACCATGACTCCTAGATGATACTCACATTTTAATTTTCTAGCCATACCTATGATTTCATTGAACCTCCCTCTTCCAAATACAAATTTTCACCTGATTTGAAACACACTTTAAAGAGCTGCCTGGGGCTACTGAGAGATAAAGCAACTTCCACGTAGCCATTGTAAGTCATACTATATGTCAGAAGGAGGACTTGAACCCAGGTCTTCTAGCACCCACACATGTGTGCTAGCTACTTCTTCACTATTTCTACAATTTCCTAAGGGTCTTTAATGGTCTACCCAAAGAGAGAGAGAGGGGGAGAGAATCATATTGGAAAACAGATCTTCACCTAGAAGAGACCTCAAAAGCCATCTAGTTCAAACCCAACATTTTACAGACTATGGAAATGAGGACCATGAAAGTTAAGTGACTCGTCCAATGACACACATCAAAGGTAGTATTTGAACCTAGACCCTTTGAATCTAGATCCAACGTACAGTGACAGGTCCAGCAGAGAAAACAAAAACAAACAAGGGTCACTTCAAATCACAACACACAAACTGCTACCTGCTCTTCTTCTTTGTAAGGTAAACCCAGTCAACAAGGCAAAAACTCCTTTTGTTATTTGGGAACGATATAATCCAAACCTTCACTTGGACAATGAAAGGAATATCTAATATGCTCATTTTGGTTTTTGTGGAAGATCTTAAATTTAATTTAATTTTAATTAAGGTTAATTTAAATTAATCTGAAATAAATTTAAGAAGTATCCCTCCTCCCATAAGTCTAGTATCAGCCTGTGACTTGTGCAAATGTAGTCAATATTGACCATCTGAGCTACTCCCATTCCAGAATTCCCAGATAACCTTTCAATCTCTTTCTGGCGAAGAAAGTAAACAAACAGTTCAAATCTAGCCCCACTTATCAAGACAAAAGCTCTTTGTTGAGACTAAGCTCACAAACAGGTGGAATCATCTTTCTACAGGAAGAAGGGAAAAGAGAGAGGGCAAGTCCTTTGGGGAAGGATGCAGGCCATTAACAAAATGACATGGTTGAGCTCACACTGAACTTGGCAGCTGCTAACATTAACACAAACACTCACAATAGACCCTGAGGGGAGGAGAGGAGAGCAGCAAATGAGGTAGAGAAGGGAGTGATGGAACCGTGTGACATAAAAGATACTGACAACTTTGAATTCTGCAGCTAGACAAGCTCCTGGGCAATTCTTCCAGAGTGCTAGTCACAGAACTCCAACAGACAAAGGCATGGTATTAGATCATAGAGAGTGTTGGAGTAGGAAGTGTGGGGGGTCTGGGTTTGCCTCTTTTTTCATTCATCTCCTCCAACAAGAAACAACACACCAAAGCAGGAAGATAAAAATAAGAATGTGCGGTGTGTAAGAGGACCGCCATCATACCGCACGTCCAAACTGTCATGCAGTTCTTTATTGCTGGACCTGCTGGTGCCTATGGTAGGTGACATGTAAAGAGGTACAAGATTCTCAGCTGCCATTGATCCTCATTGGCAGCCCTAGTGATTCACCTTTACACCAGGCCACCTCTACTGGGGAGAAGGAGAGGAAGTATCCCTTTTATTCACACAGCTTAACCAACTCAGGGAGGGGGCAAGAGTACGTATGCCAAACAATCCTAAGGCATCCTTTAGCATGTGGACATCCAAAAAGTGGCCCATGGGTCAGTCAATCCCGAGGATCTACCGTATAAGATTTTTAACCAAAAAATACCCAGAGTAACTAGGTAGAGAAAAAAGTCTCTAGACTTTTAGATAGAATTGTTTTCATTTTAACCTATAATTAAATTCATCACTGAATGCAAGTTGCACAGTAATTAACAAAGCCCAGGATCCCAGAATCTAAGATTTCTTTAAGAATGCAGTTGGTTTATATCAGCAGGAGAAATGATCCCTTGCTGTGTAATGGGCACTTTCTGGACAAATCATTTATGCTACAGGGAAAGCTCATGCTATTGTGCAACTTAACTGACGGTCCTGAAAGCATAAAATGAAAGCTTCAGGTTAATAAGTAGAAAACCTCACCTGAGGTTTTGATCCCACACTCAAACATCTCATACTGAAGTGGCCAGGAACTAGTTAAGTAGAAACTTCATGGACTTAAGATAGGAGTCAAGAAACTGGCCTAGAATGATTTGCCTATTTTCCGTTTGTTTTTTTTCTCGGTCTGTATGCCCTGTGCCCCTCTCTGCTTACCCTACAACCCCCTACCTACAGATGTAATCACAAACTCCTCCCCTTGCCTATTCTTCATTCTTCTTCTTGCTCAGTCATCATGCCCTGTAATCACAAACCAACCCCTTGCCTCAGCAACTTACTTGCACCTATGAAACCATACTGTATATAAATTTCTAAAATCCTGATCTCTGTGCTGCTCCCTCTTTAAATTGGCATGGAGTAGCCCCAGCTGGTAAATTAAAGCTCCTTAAAAACTTTTAATTTGGACTCTGTGGTCACTTTGTTAAGACTCGTCATTTCAATACCATTAGTTACTGATACCCTTCTCTAAGAGATCCTGACCCTTTCCAAAAATCTCTGTATAAGGCAACTTATTGCCAGTCACAAATACAAGAATGTAGCTAGGAAACCAGAAGATAACAACCTTGCCCCCTGGACTTGGTTTTATTCCTGTTCACTCTTTGCCCCACCCATTTTTTTTCTATTATGAATGTAAAAGAATGTTTTCTAAACCAAGGCATCATGAAACTCAGAATTCCCTTGCCAGTTTTCTGGGGAGAATCATAGAGTCATAGCTGTAGAGCTGGATGAGGCCATAGAGACAAGCAGGTCAAACCTCTTCATTTTCCAGATGAGGACCACAGAAGCTTGAAGAAAGAAAGGGTCACCCAGGAGGTGATTTGCCCCGGAGGGTCACTCAGCCAGTGAGTGTCTGAGGCAAAATTTCAAACAAAGGTCTTCCTGACTTAAGCTACAGTTCTCTACCCAGTATGTTTTATCTGATAACTTCCTTAAAACTATTATTGACTAAGTGCGGATTAGTGAAAAAAAAATAAGCAGAGAACTGTAAGGAATATTTAGCCATTTAATTTAAGGTAGAGGAGGCCTCTATTAGAGATTATGCCCTTGGAACCAAGAAGTCAAAGTTAAAAAATAGACTAAAGGGTTGCTAGGTGGCACAGTGAATAGAGCACCCGCCCTGGAGTCAGGAGGATCTGAATTCAAATTCGGCCTCATACACTTGACACACTTACCAGCTGTGTGACTTTGGGCAAGTCACTTAACCCCAATTGCCTTGCCTTCTCCCCTCCCCCAAAAATAGACTTAAGCCTGAAGGCACTGGTTCATGACAGGAAGAAAAGAAAGAGGGAAGGAGGGAGGGAAGAAATTGTCTTCTGGATGACCAGAAAAGGTAAACATACTTGGTGGGTATCCATAAGCTATGTTTCTGAGTGGAAACAATCTCACAGAGCACCCTAAACCTAGAATCATATCCGCTGTGGAACCTTCTGTGCAAGTTTGGGGATGTTCTTAGGCGTGAATCTTTCACTTTAAAAAAGTCTTGAAGTGATCAAAAAATGTGGGCTAATTTGGTTCCTAAAGTTTTACAACGACCAAAAGATATTTGATAGAGACAGCAGAAAATTTAAATCAAATGGATCAAATTAGATAATATTTGTAAAGCACTTAGCACACTACCTGGCATATGGCAGGCACCACATAAGTTTTATTATCATATATATTATAATATATATGATGATAATAACTATTATTATTATTATATTATCATTATTATTATTAGATTCTCAGTTCCAGACGTTTTCCAATATGCAAACAGCTGGCAACTATAAGGTCATTGGCCATCCCTTCTCCCCCTGGGTAAATAAAAATAACTCAGATCTTTGTGATAATGTGGGGGCTCAGAAGGGCTGTAAAGGAAGAAGCCTTTGACACAAAGACAGGATAGAACATTAATGGAATGTAGACAAGATTGGAGAATTGCACCCCCTCCATGTCTACCATATTCTTTGAGACTTGTCTGTAATGCATTCTACTTGACTTCAATAATCCAACACTATGTAATATGGGGAATGGAGTTGACTGACATTAAAAATAATCTGTATTTATTAAAAGTAACATGAAAAAGTATCACTCATCCTCCCTTCTCCCCTGTTCCCACCATGGAATCACAGCTGCTTACTTTGCAGATCCCTAGGGCTGGCTCTGCTTTGACACCTCTCTGGGCTCAGTGTAACAACCCTCTTCTGACTTCTCTTGCCCCTCCCTATGCTAGATGACCCCTGTGGCCAGACTTCTCAGCAACACACCTCTCTTTATCCTAGATACTTCATTTACTTGACCCTTTTTCTTCCCCAACATCTCATCCAATGCTGATAACTCTCACAATCTGATTTCTCTGCTTCTGTTCCAGAGCTGCTGAACATTGCTTGAGAAATATAAAACTGTGCCTTTGGGCCTACTAAAATTCATTCTACCAAACCTTCACTCTTGTTGAAAAATTCTTTTATTCATTTCTTTTTGACATTTCATTTCCCAAAACAGGTGCAACATTTTTCCCATTGTTCTCAAATGCCTGATTCTATTCATGACCACTGTCCGCTTCTTTCAGAAGATAGTCTTTGCTTCTTCCTTTACTGAGAAGCTCAAGGCCATCTGACTGAAGCCTTTTCAATTCTTGTTCTTTATATCTGAAAATTTCCCTGCCTACTCTCTTCCTTCCCATCTTCTTCTCCCACCCTCCACTATCAGAAACGGAAGTGGTCTGCCCTCCTGGACAAGTTTAACCCCTCCCTCTATGACCCAAATCACTTCTACTCTGTGTAACATCATTCTCTAAACCCTGCTGATACTTTGATCCACCTACTCTATATCTCTCTCCTCTTGCTGATACTTAGTGTTTCAACATCACCACTATAATAATTTGTGCCTACTCTGTATTACACTTGGTCCTCTCACCATGATGGCACCAGACTCAGGAATATAAGGGAAGAAATTGGAATTTCTCTTAGAAGTTCATTGACACATGTAACCCTGACTGATAGTGATGAGTAACAAGCTTGTCATGCGCAATATGGTCAAATCCTTATTTTTCCTAGAAATGTGTAACTCTTCTACTTCAAATCACCATCATGAATACAGGTGGTTCTTCTTTCTCACTCCTTCACAAATGTAACTTAATCAACAGTGCAGGATGGTTTGACTCTGTCATTGTTTTTTCCTGCTACCATATAATGGGCATATGTTATCATAGTCAACAATAGGCACAATCCAAGCCTCAGGAAGTAGGCTTGTCCATAGTCTTGGTAAGAGCATTCCTGTGTCTGCAAGCATATCAGTGCCTCAGCTCATATTATGGTTACTCCTACCTGAGCCCTGTGAGTCTGTAACCTTTTGTGGAATGTACAATGAGTCTGCTTTAATCCTAGAACTCTAAGGATTTTTATTGGGTTTCTCAAGATAACATGCTTGCCAAAAAAAGTAATATAATAAAGCTAGACCATGCTAAAGATAAACTGAAGCTAGCAAGGTTACTTCTAAAACTACTGAGGCTCTTATCTTTGGGGCTGAGCCACTGCAATCCTCTACTCCTCCCCCATCTCACATTATTTTGGCTCTTGGATTGTTTGTTCTGCTTCCGCAAATAAACCCCTTGTCTACCGTTACATCTCTCTGCTGATACCATTCATATGAAAACTATCAATGACCTTATTATTAACAAATTTAGTGGTCTTTTGTCAGACTGCATTCATCTTCAGTGTGAATTTAACTATCTGAACACTCTCTCTTCCCCTGACATATCAGAGACAGCTTTTATCAGGTCCTCCTGTAACCTTTATGACTGTTCCTTCTCTGTTTCCTGTACCAATTATTCTCCTAAAAGCTTCCCCCAAGCTTCAACCCATAGCTCTCTCTTCTTCTCTCTCTCTACTCCTTCCCTGTGAATCTCAGCTATTTCAACAGATTCAGTGTCAGGGTGATTTTGAAATCTATATGTACAAAGCTTGACTCTCAAAAGATCCTGATCAGCACTTCCAACTCTCTCCTAAATATCTCCATCAAGATGTCCCATTTAGTATCTCAAACATGATATATCTAAAGCCAAGCTTATCCTCCCAAATCTGATCTTCCTAGTAAATGTTCCATTTCTTTGAATTGGCACCAGCATTTTCTCCGGCTATCTTTAATTCCTCTCTCTGTGTCTCTGTCTCTGTGTCTCTCTCTCACTCCTCTCTCCTCTCCTCCTCCTCCTCTTCTTGTTCTTCTTCCTCTCTTCCTCTCCCTCTCTCTCTCTCTCTCTCTCTCTCTCTCTCTCTCTCTCTCCCTCTCTCTCTCTCTCCCCTCCCTCCCTCACAGATTCAAATCCAGTTAATTCTATCTCAAATCACTTTTGCAACTATCTTCTCTTTTTCTTTCACACACACACACACACACACACACACCAGGTAACTCCCTTATACACAAATTTTGAATGCTTCCCTGTCATTTAACAGAGTGCTTCTCAAACATTTTGCAATATTCAGCATATATAACTTCAAATAAGACTTCAGTAGAACTCTTGCAGTAAACACATTTAAAATTATTTTTTATTGCTGCTACTAACAGTGACAATTATTGTAACTGATATTTAAAAGTACATTCTGTTGAATAGTTAAGTTCCATTGACCTGCCTACCCAAAAAAATTGTGAAGTATGAGGGAGTTCCACAAGAGTGAATCCCACTTATCTCTTGAAAATCTTGCCTTTTATTTTCAAATTCATTGAGTTAAATTTAAGAAAGTAATTCCAAGAACTATGGCTCAGGAATCATGGTCTTGAAGCCTATGAATCTGAGTCCAGCTCTGCCACTTATTAATCCTGTGATCTTGGACAAATAATTTCACCTCAATGAAATGAGGATGATAATAATAATACTTGCATTACCTTGTATTAAAGCCATAAAAATATAAAATAGTGCCATTATTGTTTCCTCCCCAAACAAACACTTCTATGGAACCAATGAGAGATGGGAATTTATAAGATGTGAACTTAAGACTGAAGAGATTAGTCCCATTCCTTTTAAGTTCTATAAGATAAAGATACTGATAATATTTTCAAATTCAAAAAATCATATTACTCTTTCACCTAATGAGAAATGAGGTTTTTTTTTTTCTTTCCTGATCTGTGAACTGGTCCTAAAACTGAATACTAAGAGGAAAGAGTGAGCTGCATTACCCTTGGGGACTTGCACAGTGTTTTGAATGGCTCCAATCTTCATCCTGAAACAAAAGCCCATGCTTTTAACCTCAATAGTCTTCCAGGGATGCTGTATGGATGTGATTCAGGGAATTCCACAGTCTCTGAAAAAGTTAAGTTATGGGTCATCAAAAGGGCAATGGAGAGTGCAAGGCAGGCATGAATATTAATACATTACCGGTGAAGATTGGTGCAGGAGAAGTGGCACAAAGGATACCATCAAAGATATATATAGTGTTCCAAAAAGTCTTAGTTGAATTTTTGAAGCTTACGGCTTTAATAGCTTTTTTTAAGGGGGTGAGAAGGGGTCATAAGACTTTTGGTAAACCCTGAAAATTACTGGAAAGGAAGTGAGTTTCTCAAGTAACAAGAGGAAAAAATAACTGATGGACGGCATTTGTGATTCACTGAAATTTACACAATGTCAAAAGCTATAGAATAAAGACTCTAATTTATTGAGTGGACACCATGTAAAGCATTTATGGAAGGATATGGATGAAGAGTCACATTGAACAAGAAGGCTTGAAGCCTTTGCCATAGGAAAGAGAATACCCACATCAGTGAAATCACAGATAGATTAAATAGCATTTTGCCTACTCTGTACAAATCACAGTGCTGTGAACTAGGGAAGAAACAAGATAAATAAAGCCTAAAATCTTGCCTTCTGGGATTTATGACGTAGTAGGGTAGATAAATATAATACAAGCTAGAATAAGAAAAGTTAATGAGAATTTTCAAACAAATAATGTGTGAATTCAGAAAAAGGAAAAAGATCACTTTTGACTGGGACAGAACAAAAGTATTTTAATAGAAAACATGACAATAGAGCTGAACTTTGCAAGATGGGATAGAATTTCAAAAGAAGATGTAAAATTGAGGACACATAGTGAAAGAAATAGTTTTAGTAAAGGCATAAAAGTAGAAGAACAAGAAGTAGGTTACTATAGAAGAAGTGTATCTTGAGATGCTCTTTTTACATCTTCTAAATTTCAAGACCAAAGGACAAAGGTCCACCAACCCTGTCATAGTTATGGCTCAGTTTCATGTAACATAAGGTATTTATTTTGTTCTAAGTCAAATCCTCGTATTAAAGTGTAGGTTCAAAGCCTCCCATGGCAAGTAATACACAAGAGACACCATTTTTGAACCTTATCAGGAACTGGGAAAATTTATGTTCCAACTTCTCTCTGTAGAGATATTTACCTCTTACAGAATTGCACACTGGCAGCAGCATTCACATAAAGCAAGTAAAAAAAAAAGCCGCAAGTTTGGTTAGTGACAGGTTAATAAAGAAAGAAAGCATTTTCAGCCAGCTGGATATAAATAAATATACCTGTGACTTTAAAATTGCATTGTTATCTTACTTAATACAAGAATACAGTTAGTTTCTTTGTCTCTTACGTTTTTCGTTTGTATTCCATTCATCATGATAGATTGGTAACTAGAGAATTACCAGTAAAATGATTAAAGAGATATGAGGTAGCCTCTTCCAGAGAATGTGCTAGTGCAGACCCATCTTTGACAAGAAAATTTTCCTGCCCTAATGTCAGCCTGACTGCATAACTCCCCCACTGACATTTCAGCAAACAAGTAAGAATGCCAGCAGCTAAATGAGCAGGCCTTCCCCTTCATTGTAGATTGATAAGTCAATCATTAAGAGCAAATAAGACAGAATGCTAAGCAAGGCAAATGGGGTCTGCATCAGCATGTCTCCTTCCTTAATGCAAGGTTTTTCTGGATCCTTCAATGCCCCCACCCCCACCCCACCCTCATTCTCTTTGTTCTGAAGTAGTAGGATAAGGAATCATCCTGAACAAAAAGGCTAAATTTTGTTATGACTGTGACACTATCATCTCTTTATAACTATTGTCTCTAGGCATGTACTTGTGGTCCAAACGCAAACTTTAGATGTAAATAAGGATACAGAGGGTGGGAACACGAACAGGTAAAGTGATAAGATATTCACCTCTTTTCCCAGGAAAAACGTTTTGCTGTATCACACAAGGATCAAAGAAGGAAGGGAAATTGTTGACTTGTTCATTTTAACTCAGATTTCGCCATTATTTAATAATGGGTTCTTTGGTTTTGTCTACTACTTATTATTTGGTTCATTTCAAGTTACCAAATGCTGAGTATAAAATCATAGCATGTTGAAGCTAGATAGGATTTAACCCCTCTCAGTTTTGTTTTTGTTTCTGCTTCTTTGCTTTTTCGAGGGGGGAAGGCAGGGCAATTGGGGTTAAGTGACTTGCCCAAGGTCACAGGGCTAGTTTGTGTGTGTGTGTGTGTGTGTGTGTGTGTGTGTGTGTGTGTGTGTTAAGTATCTAAGGCTAGATTTGAACTCAGGTCCTCCTGACTCCATGGCCGGTGCTCTCTTCACTGCACCACCTAGCCGCTTCCCCTCCCAGATTTGGATGAAGAAATATACACGAGGAAAAGGTTCAAAGCGTTGAAATCACTCAAGTTCACAAAGCAAATTTGTAGCAGACGTGGGTTTAGAATACCTGTCTCTGACTGCCAGTCCACAAAAAACACTGCTTCTTTTTGTGAAAAGCGTAGGAATTTTTTTAATGGAAGAAAATTTTTCCATTGAGATTTTTCACCTTAATGCTCCATCTAAAGCACATAGGAGGGGAAAGGTCCCTAAAGATAAGAAATCTAGCCTCAGATCTCATCCTAGTATTTACAACCAAAACAGGTGACAACTTTATTTTTCTCCATTTGCCTCTATTGAATATGCCAAATAAAAACTTTACTAGTGAATGTTTGAATCCAAGTTTATGTAAAGCTCTCTCCAATGATGTAAAATGTGATTTGCACTGGATAGGTGTAAAATTCTGACCACACACCAAAGAGAGATGGAGGCTTGAGGGCTTAAATCTTAAAACTGGGGGTCACATTAAAAAATACCTGGTCTTCTCCAGGCAAAGTACATGGAACATACAGATATCAAGGGGAATGTTGTGGATGAATATGTTAAGAATTTGCATTACTGACTTCCTGAAATCAAAGCTGAATAAGAATGCATTTAAAGTAATGAACACCTGTACAATGGCAATGGATGTACCCTTTCGGAATTATAAAATGGTCTATAACAGGTTGAAATACCCTAACAAAAACTGATAAATAGGACCCATCATCCAAAGGCAGCAATAGAAACATTAACACTTCTACGCCAAAAAAGAAAAAGAGGATTAATAGCCAGTCTTAGAGCACATGAATAAACATGTCAAAAACCTACTGAAACATCTTTGAACGAAGCACATATCACTTCACCACAGAAAAGTAAAGGAGAACAAGTATCTGTCATTGGGTTTGTTGAAAGTCACAAAAAAGTAGCTCACCTCCAAATCAAGCCCATGAAACAAAGATCCAAGAACGGAATCACAGGGCAAAGACCATGATGTGTCAAGAAGAAAGTCTCCTATATGAGTCGTGAGGATTTGTTTGTGGAAGGAAAGGGGTTGTGATAATAATTCAGATCCAATTCTTTGACACCATAACCTATGGAATGGTTATCGTCAAGGAGCCCAGACTTTAGAAATCAATGTATTTTAGGTAACAAAATGGTGGAGACGGCCCAGCACATTACTTCAGGCTGTAAAAGTTTAGCATCTACCTAATACCTAGCAAGATTATACCTCAGAAGTTTGCTGACTCTTGTGGATTAAAAGACAAAATCCCCGTTAAGATCAACTAAATCCCCTACAGGCAGCTAGATGGCAATAGTGGATGGAGTACTGGGCCTGGTGGGCCTGAATTCCAATCTTGCTTCAGATACTTACAAGCTATGTGACCTAGGGCAAGTAACACTTGGGCAAGTCCTCAGTTTCCTCATCTATGAAATGAGGATAATAATAATAACTCTCAGAGTTGTGACAATCAAATGAAATAAAATTTGTAAAGTGCTTAGCACATTGTCTGGCTTAAACTACACATAAACTTTTATAAACTTTATAAATCCTAGTTCCCTTCCATCCTTTTGTCCTCAGTCTACATATGCAGACTTTGAAATATTCTGGATAACAACCAATAAACTGTACTTGAACCAGACCACTATCACAAACCAAACTGTTGCCCATAATAACCCAGACATAACATTGATTAATAAAAGGTTAAAGATATTAAATATAGTTTTACCATCCCAAATACTTACAACCTCCAATCCTCAGGGGAAAATTTTTTTTAGTTATAATTATGCCAAAATTAAATACGAAGGACATATGAAAGAAGAAACTATCTGCAACTACAGAAAAAATTGATAAATAGAAGTATGCATAGAATGGTTTTACAGACATATATACCTACATATATTTACACATATTTGTGTCTAACGGTAGCTATGGGGGGAGGGAGAGAGAAAATAAAGGGAAAAAAGAGAAAAAGGTTATATGATAACTTTATTATATTTTTAAAAGGATAAGAAAGTTGTACATAATAGATTTGGAGTTTTCATCTTTGTTTTCTATTCTATGTTATGGAAATGCATGTTTTATTTCTTAAGTTCAGAATAAAGTAAATAAATTTTAAAAAAAATTATAGAGGCCTAAATTCCAAAAGACTCATAATGGAAAATGCTATCCACATCGAGAGAAAGAACTATGAATCCTGAATGCAGATTGAAGCATCCTATTTTCTCTTTGTTTGTTTGTTTTCTCTTTCTATGGTTTTCCCTTTTGTTTTGATTCTTCTTTCACAACATGACTAGTATGTAAACATGTTTAATCTGATTCAACCAATTCAATCAAATCACATGCTGTCTTGGGGAGAGGGAGTGGAAGGAGGAGGTAAAATTTAAAACTCAAAATCTTGCAAAAGTGAATGTTGAAAACTAAAAATAAATAACTGTTTTTTTAAAAAAAAATTATAGAGGGCTAACCAAAGATAAAATTTTATGCAGGAACAGGATGAGATACATAGCATCCCTATTGTCCTGTCTGCTGCTTCATTGTAATGAGGATGCTTTCAAGGAGTCTACAGAGGAGGATCTTGCATCATGATACTTTTATTGAACAAAAAGCACCCAGCTGTGCAATAGCCCATTGAACACTGAATATAAAGAAATAATAATAAGAGAAACTTGTTCTAAGACTGTTTCCATCTGAATCCCATCAAAAAGAATGAGAATAAAATAATTATCATAACAGTAATACTAATAATATTTGATTTATAGAGTGTTTTATATTTTTCAAAGTCTTTTCACAAAAATGACAGAATTTCAGAGTTGGAAGAGACCTCAGTAAGAAATTGGTCTAATCCATAGCTAAAAAAAAAAAACAATCCCCCTACAACATAGTTGGAAAGCAGTGATTCAGTATTTGCTTTAAAACCTCCATTGAGGGAGCCCACCCTCTCCAAAGGAGCCCATTCCATTTTTGAGCACCTCTAATTATTAGGAAGTTTTTTCTTACTTCAAAACCATTTTTGTCTCTATCTTTTACCCATCGCTCCTAGGTCTACTACCTGAGAACAAGTAAAATAAATCTAATCCCTCTTCTAATGCAACAATCCTTCAAATGCCAGAGAGTTATTGTTTCCCCCCACCCTTTAATACTCTCCTCTAGGATGGCATCCAATTTCTTCACCAATGTTCATGTGAAATAGGCTTGGAATCCCCTCTCATCCTGATTGCCCTCCTCAGCACTCTCTTGAGCTCATCAACATTCTTCCCAAAATGTGGCAGACAGAACAGAACATTCTTATTTAGCCTGACCACATTTTCCATTTCTAATGTCCAATCATATTATAAAGGAGACCTTGGATTATTGATGATTATGTCAATGGGATACAAGCTCTGGCAGGTTCCATAGTGAGATTTTTGATGATGATCTGGAATAAGAGTTATCAGACTATGGACTGAGGGCCAAATCCAGTCCACTACCTTATTTCATACAGTCCAGTTAGGCAACTAGGTGGCACAATGGATAGAGTACCTGGGCTGAAGTCAGGAAGACCCCAGTTCAAATCATGATTTGGATACCTACTAGCTGTATGATCCTGGACAAGTCACTGAATCCTGTTTGCCTCAGTTTCCTTATCTGTAAAATGAACTAGAGAAGGAAATGACAAACCACCCTAGTATCTTTGCCAAGAAAACTCCAAAAGGGGTCACAGAGTCAGACACAACTAAAAATGTCTAAACAACAATAACAAAAAAAACAATCATAGTTTGTGGTCCACACAAAAATATGCAGTAGCCCAATCCCTGGTCTAGGCAGTGAACTACATGTTTATTGTCTAAGGACCAGTCAAACTAATTGCAAAAAGAGTCAGCAGCAAAAGGATGGACACCAGAATGTGGTTTCTTCTTATAAATCTTATAACAATATATAAATCTTATCATTTTAAACTCATAAAACTTATAATTGGCCTTGTAAAGGCCAATTCACACAGACTTTCTACTAAGGTCTGAAAGAGTTACAGTCTGCACCAACAGAAGGAATATTGACACTGCTGGAATCATGGTTTGAGGTACCAACGTCTACATGTGTAATTTGATCTTCACTGCAACTTGCTGAACTAAGCAGGGAGACACTGCAGTCTCTGTTTTGCAGATGAGAAAAGAGATATAAAGTTGAACTAATTTGCTTAAAGCTACACAACTGACTAGCAACACAACTGGGGCAAGAGCCCACATAATACATGAATTAGACTCATTTGAAGGGTTAAGATGTAAAGGTATACCAGCAGCATGAGATCATAGTCTTAAACAATTAAATACTGCATATATCATCATTATCATTATTTTACAGGTGAGGACATAAATGAGTGTCTGAGATGCTAGGTAATTTGCTGAAGGTCACGCAGCTAGTGAGAGTCATAGGCAGAATTTGACCCCAGAATTTCTAGTAGGCACCTAATAAATGTTTGTTGAACAGAATGGAACTGAGTTGAGAGTTGAAGCTATATCTTTTATTATTGCAACTGTTTCTTTGAAAACAAGTCTTCTATTCTTCCTGCAAATGTCATATCAGAAAGACGAATATTTTTGTCATATATTACGCACAACACATATGACCTTTACTGCCACACACACCAACCCGTCCTTGAAAGACAAAACTTCCCTTTTCTGTCCTGGTATCTGGTACACATCCTTACCAGTCCACCTTGGCACGCAATGACAGACAAGGTGACATGCTTTTCCATGCTTCTACACAGATGTCCTGCCTAGATAAATGTGTACTTCTTGTATACAGCCATTATTCCCCATGGAGGAAAAAAGATTAATAGTGTCCAGGAAGTCAATAGCAAGTCATTTAGATTTCTTTGTTTGTCCTTCTAATACCTTCTATATAAATGTTCATCTATTTTCTCTGAAAACGGAAAAAAATTTAGCATGCTGAACTTGTTGGGAGTAGATTTGGGGTCATATTTTTATGATTTTTGAGTCATCTGTGTGTCAAGACTTTTACAATTCAAGCAGATTTTCTTGTATTTCTCTGGGAGACTTGAATATTCTGGGCATGCTCACTAGGAAATTTTCAAACAGTAACCTCAACCCAATATGTATACCTTTTCCTTGTTCTCTCTCTTCTGGCCTTGTTATTCAACTTTAAAGGCATAGACCTGTCATTAACTATTGCAATGTGATAGAAGTTACTCTATAAAAGTTGCTGGACTTTGAGTTAGGAGATATCTAAGTTCTTGGTCTCATCTCTGACACTTATTAGCTGGGTGACCCTGGGCAAGTTACTTAACATCACCTCTCAGTTTCTCCATCTGTAAAGTGGGGATAATAATAGCTTCATCATCTACCCAACAGAGTTGTAGTATCAAGTAAGAAAACATATGTGGGACATTTGATAACCTTAAAGCATGAAATAAACATCAGTTATTATTATATTCATTTAACTTACAACGACTATACCATATGACAAAATCAGTGTTGCATAAATCAACTTAACCCACTAAACCTAGTCTGAAATATAGTTTTTCTTTCAGCAGTTTTTTTTTTAATCCCCACAAAATTGGAAGCAAAGTAAGGATTTCACTGACCTCATATGGAGAGACCCTAGGAATGCCAGATATCAAAATATCTCAATAGAAACAGAAGTACCTTTAAGAGAAGAAATGAGATGATAATGTCATCATATAAGAGCACTGGGGGAGATGAGGGTTCTAGCACCAGTTTCACCACTGATGGTGATAGTCATTTCCCCATTTGTATGACTGGCTTGTATGACCATTGGCAAAAATCACATAAGCTCTGAGATGGTTGGACCAGACGGTCTTGAAGGTCCTATCTAGATGAAAATCTGTGCTTCTTTGATCTTCCCTGCCTATCTCTTAGGGGATGTGTGAGAATAAAATTTGCTAAGGTTTATGAAAACTTTCTGAAAACTATAAAGCATTGCACAGATGGGAGGCAATAGTTGTGGTGGTAAATATTTTGGGACAAAAATCTTTCCATCATGTACATTAGGAACAGGGCTCACCTATTAGGTAGATTCAGAAGAAGGTAAATGGCAGTTCTCGATCAATGATCCGTTAGCTTAATTTTGAAGTCCAGCACGAAAATAGGTCAGTCTAGCCCTGGACAAGCCAGGAGGTATGTCCTGAGGAAATTCCAGGAAATAAAACCCATTTTGCAAGGGAGCCACAGTCCAGAGCACCACCATAAGCCTCCTAAAAGAGAAGTCTATTCCATGGCTTTCCTAGAGACTTATGTTCATTCTACTCCTTAAATATAATTGTTTTTGTTAATGCATAGGGAGACATGGGCTTAGGGTTCAAAATATATACTCAGTTCACAGAAGGTAGCTTCTCTTTAATTAATCAGAGAAATGATCATCAGGGAGAGGAATAAAAAAGGAGAAATAAAGTGGGAAATGCTATAATTATTTGAAGCATCAAATAAACTCCCAAATAGATCATCCTAAGAAGCCTACTGGCTATTCACACTTTACCTGGGTGACTAGAAATAATCAGGGAGATAGCTCAAACACCTGTGCCCCCTTAAGTAAAGGGGACTATTAAAATTGTAAAATTTCTCTTGAACTAGAAAATCTATAAAAATTGACTTTTACCAGAATTTAACTTAGCAAACAATTATTAGGTGCCTATTATGTGTAAATCACTGCACAAATATCAAGGATACAGATAATCCTCCAAAATAGCATGGTCTCTCCAGTCCTGGAGCTCAAATTTTATTTGGGAGGAAATTACATGGAGGAGATAAGTGTAAACAAGGTAGAGCCTTTTAAAGACAAAGGAAAGCTCCCAAAAAGTGCTCCAGGAAAATCTGAACATATCATGTTCAACTAGGGAGATCAGGGAAGTTCCTGAGTTGGGTATGGAAAGGAGATAAATCTTTTAGTAGTTGGAGATGAAGAAGGAGCCCATTCCAGCCATGAAAGACATGTAGCACAAATAATATACAATGGCTAAGGATACTTAGATAAGATCATGTTTGGCTAGAATATAGAATGCATGTAAAGAAATATTATAAAATAAAGCTAGAAAGATAGATTGGAGTTAAGTTGTACAGGACTTAAATACCATGGTTTTTATCATTTAGGTTTTATCATTTAAGTAAGAGGAAACTAAGGAAACTGTTGGAGAATTTTTAATAAGAAAGTGACATGATCAAATATATGCCTGAAAAATAATACTTTAGAAGCTGTGTAGGAAAGATGAATTAGAAGCAAGAGGTTAAAGACAGGAACAGGAGACAGAAGGTGATAGGAACTTAAACAAGGGCAGTAGCAGTGGGAGTGAAGAAGAGGAGAAAGACGGAGTGATTTTGACAAAATTCACAATATTTGTCAACTAGTGGAATATGAAGGATTAGGATAGGAGAAAAGTCACAGATGATAACAAGTTTTGTAACTTGGGTAACTAGGTAATAGGGCCCATCAACTAAAGAAAAGAAGTTGAGAGTAAAAAAAGGGTGTTTGGAAGAAAATTATGTTTATTACAGAATATATTAAACTTGAGATGCCAACAGGATACCCAAGTAGAATTATTAAGCTCTTGAAATGGCAGGGTTAGAGTTCAGGAGAGAGATTAGAGATAAATAGATTTAGCAATTATTTGGAAAGGAGTGGTAAGAGACTCCATGGACATACTTAAGTTCAGAGAGAGAGAAGGAAAGGAAAAGAAGTAGGTCCAAAACAATCTTGAAAGACATTCACTTTTAGGGGACAAAAGAATTAAAATTAATTAGCAAAGGAGAGGAAAAGGAACTGTCATTCAGTTAGAAGTACTAGGAAAGAGAAGCATCACAGAAGTCACACAAGAAATAAGTATCCAGAAGTAAGATATAGTCAATAATGTTAAGTACCGTAGAAAGACTGAAGAGAATGAATACTTATACAGGCCATCAGAATATTCATGCTATTGGCTGTGAAACACACTACATTATTGAGATCTATTTTTCTAATCAGAAAGCTGCCTGCGGATGAATAGATGAGGAAATTAATAAAAGAAAAATAAAAGGAAATGAAAAAGAGAAATACTGATTAGATTCAGAGTTCTGGCAAGAAGACTGAGTAAGAGGTCATGTTGAAGAATCTAACTTTGATTTCCTCAAAATAGCAATAAATGCACCAAATAAGATTTTTTTTAAAAAAAAGAATAGCTGTGGAATAAGGATCTTAGGCCCATCTAAATAGTTGTGTTTCTAGACAGACTTATAACACTGCAAAGACCTGTGGATAGACTAGGTATTGTGAACATAAAGAAACAATGGAGAAATATGTTCCCACAAAAAAGAATGCTATGCCCAGGCAAGGCAATGGAAATCACCTTAAAGTATTTGTTCTTAGAATATACCAATCACAGCTATGTCACTGTATCCAGCTGACTATACCTTCATCAATCCCCTTAGTATTTCCATCTCTCCACACTGTGCTTCTTCACCTTCATCTTTCAGCTTGGTTGTTTCCTCAAACAAGGTGTAAGACTATAGACTGGTCAACCATACTTGACTTAAGGAAAGGGAAGAAGGAACACAACTATGAGTACTGCTTTGTGTATCCATGATCTGGTTTTGCTCTTATATACACAAGTAATAAAAATACTTTAACTAAACCATGGAAATGCAGAAAATTAAATTAATTCTTCAATTTAACAAAGAAGAAGGGAAAGGGAAAAAATCATGTCAGGGGAAATCTCACAGAAAAACTAGTAGATATACTGAAAGAGTAAATAAAACAAAGGCCTCAGGCAGGTGGTATAGTAAATAGAGTGATAGACTTGGAATCAGAAAGACCTTAGTTTAAATCCTGATGTAGAAATTTACTAGATTTATGATCTTAAAAAGTTAACCTCTGTCTGCTCAGTTTCATTATCTGCAAG
>CM053582.1:321259666-321274052 GCA_028627135.1 Pseudochirops cupreus | reverse complement strand
GTATCAGAATTTCATAAATCAAAATTTCCCCAAAGTATTAGTAAATCAGACCAAAGTGAGATAAATAGAAGCCATAGGACATCATTATAAAAGAGCCTCAATTTTAACTCATACAGAAATGTAGTTGCCAAGATCTAAAACATCTACATAAAAGAGAAAAAAAAAATCTGTGAGGCAATCAGGAAAAAAAGCCTTAACGCATCAAAAAAAAAAGTCCTAATTGGACAGAACTCTCATCAGTAAGAGAATATTCTCAATAAGAGAAATAGAACAAAAGCCTCGAATCCAATATAACGAAGTACAGAGAAAACTGATTGGTTTTACAAAATAGCGTATCATACAAGAGTGAGCAAAATCCTTCATTAAAAAAAAAGATGGCCTTTTTTGTGGGATGGAGGAATTAGCATCATTTCTGCTGAGGAAACTAGAGCTATGCAAATTTATCAAAAGAACCTTAGGTAAGGTAAGCAAATTCATATTACATATAAAGATCAATTGAAAAATCAATATTTATGCGATGAAATAAGAGTTTTTATTTTTTTAAAATCTTGTCATACCTGTAGGTCACTGAGAGAATAAAGAAAGATTATTTGTGGTGTTTCCTACATGAAGGAAGAAGTGGAGAGGGGAAGAGAATTCATATTTCTTGGAGTGGATAGGCAGGGTGACAGGAGGAAGTTTGAGAAAGAAAAACAGGATTTTATATTTTTCAAGCACCACATGCTTCAAATACCTAGTAACAGTTGTGTTTTTTAAAAATAGTATGATAGGATTTGACATATTAAAAATCTAAAATAATGGTTATAACTTGGCATTTTAATAAGTTCAACACACAAAATGAAAGCGAATTGTAGAATGGATTAAAAAACACAATGTAACATATTGCTACATAGAAGAAAAACATTTAAAACAAGGAAAAAATAGTGTCAGAATTAATATATAAAATAAAATTTCACAGAATCACAGCTATGTAGTCTGACCCATATATGAAAGGGTTCCTTATTATAACATACCCAGCAGAGTCTCTGCCATTTGAGTAAATGCTGAAGGAATAGGGATCTTTAGATTAAGACTGAGGGAAAAGATGATAGTTATTTGTAGGATCTATGAAATGGTCCATCAATTTCATAAAAAAAAATTTGGAATTATGTAAGAAAAAGTGGTCATCTAGCTTCTGCAGAATGATCTCCAACGAGATTAATCCATCAGCTCTTGAAGAAGTTCATTTCACTTTTGAACAAGTTTTGATACAAATTGTCTTTGTAATTTCGTTCCATTGCTCCTGATTCTACTCTATGGGAAGGAATGGCAGAGACGCTGTTCAATTCTTATTTTGTGTCTATTTTCTCTGTCAACGAGAATGCCTTTTGAAATGGAGAGGTCAGAACAATAATAGATAAGAGGAAGTTTATATACAAACTAAGTAATAAGAAAGAGAGCGCCTGGATTTTTTTTATGAATTCAAGTAACTTGCACGAAATGAACTATATTCTTAAGTACTGAAAGAAAATTATAGCTATGATCTTTGATATTTGAAAGACTGTGAATTGTTGAGGACCACAGGCAAGTGGGACTCACACCCTGATGGCTGAACAAGCCTCTCAGGTGTCTGGCCTGCGGATGGCCTGGATTGGTTCCCCATGCCCCAGGAAAAGTGTGAAAACGTACAGGTGTGAGAATTAGGTCCTCGAGATAAGCATGACATTTACACCCACAGCCTGGGAACATGGAAGTGCACAATGTCCATGGGGGAAGACAATTAAGGGAAAAGGATTATGGCTCTAAGCTGTGTCTGTAACAATAAAAATTAGTTCTTTATTTTCACCATTAGAGAGTCCCTTCTCTTTTTTACGTACCCAGTAGTAACCTCTGGGTCAGGAACTCTTTTTCAGCCCTGCTTGGGGTCAGCAGGGCTCCCATACTTTCTCAGTCCTGCTGTGGGTCAGCAAGGCACCCCAAACTTGGCTCCCCACATTGAATAACTGGAGAGATACCACTGGATGAAAGAAAAGCAAATACTATCCTTAATTTCAGAAAGGAAGAGAAGAAAATCTGCAAAGTATAGGCTAGTTAGTGAACTTGATTTCTATTCCTGGATGAATTCTAAAATGTAGTAATAATAATTTTTGAAAGATATGTAGGGGACATAAAGAATAAAGAAACAATTATTTCAAAAAACCAGCATAGTTTTGTCAAGAATAAGATATGCCCGTCTAACTTTGGCTGCTTTTTCATTTGATGACTGAGTTGCTAGGTCAAGACAATGATGTAGATAAAACTTATGTAGACTTTAAGAAAATATGTAATAAATATCTTCAGATTTTTTTTGTGGAAAAAATACAAAGATGTAGGACTATAGACAGTATAATTATATTGATTTGGACCCACTGGAATGGTTTGACTCACATAGTATGTCTGTAACTTGGGAAGAGTCTGTTGGGGAGAATCCCCAAAAGCCTCTTCCTGGACTTGTGCTATTTAACATTTTGATCAATGATATGAATAAAATTAGAGGTGGCACTGTTATCAAATTTACAGATGACACAAATCTGCAAGGAATAGCAAATATACTTGCCTGATGATAGAATGCAGATCCAAAAAGATCCTGATAGGGTAGAATGTAAGGCTGGATTTAATAAGATAAAATTAAATTGTGATAAGTACCTCTCTTACATGAATTAAAAAAACAAACTTCACAAATACAAAACAAGGCAGGAATGATTAGATAACAGTTATTCTGAAAAATATATATCCAGTAGATTTAGTGGATTGTAAACTCAATAGGTATCAAGAGTAGAATAGGATAGCCTAAAAGTCAATATGGTCTTCAGCTACATTAAAAAGAAACATAGCTCCTAGAAATAAGGAGGTGGTGGTCTCATTGTACATTGCATACACAGATCACATCTGGAATGTGGAGTGTTGTCTTGGACTCTCTAGTTAAGAAATGACAGTGACAATCTGGAGAGTATGCAGAAGAAGACAAGCAAGATGTCAATGGTCTTTGAGTCTGCCATTTGAGTAAATGTTGAAGGAATAGGGATCTTTAGATTAAGACTGAGGGAAAAGATGATAGTTATTTGTAGGATCTATGAAATGGTCCAACAAATTCATAAAAAAAAATTTGGAATTATGTAAGAAAAAATTGTTGTTATTCATACCTTTTCTTTTAGCAATTTCACTTTGAGGTTTGTGCCTAAAGGAAATCAACAATAGAAATAAAGAGCCTCTAGTAGAAAATTTTCAAAATAGCATTATTTTATAATAATAAAAAAACTAAAAATAAACTATGTACTCAATGATTCAAAAATGGTAACAACTATGATATACAAGCAAAGTGAAATGTAATGGCATTGTGAGGATTGATAATTATGAACTTGTATAAACTCATGCAAAGTGAAGAAAATGAAACCTAGAAACGAAGAAAGAGACAAAGAAAAAGATGAGAGTGACAGAGACAGAGACTCCGTCAAAGTAAATAAAGACAACGCTACCTCTCAGGACTGTTGTGATAAAATGAGGAAATATTTGCAAAGAGCTTTACAAACCCGGAAGCACTATAGAAATACTATTCATTGGAAGGAAACAGAATTCAAGTCAAATTCAATGAACAATGTTGGTTCCGAGTCAATAAAGTTAAAGCACGCATCCTTCCTTTGTGACAACAGATAGCAAGCTATGAAATAGAATGCGGCATAGTACGTGTCATTCAATTAGGAAGTTTAGTTTAATTCTTTTCTATGGGAGGGGACTAAGAGACTATTTTTTTCCTAGGAAAATGACTGGTGTGTAAAAGCAAAATGTGCCGCTAAAAAAAAGCAGATAAAACAATTAAGAGGTCATTGGTAATCACTGAAAATACAGCTTCAATAGAGTAGTAAGGGTCAGAAACCACCATGCAGGAGGTTGAAGAATGAATGAGTGATGGAAAAGCAGAAGCAAGTATAGAGAGTTCTTTCTAGGAGTCTGACAGTTAAGAGGGATGAGATAGAACAGTATCTTGAGGGAATGGGTCTCAAGGTCAAGAGAAAGCTTACCAAGAATGCCAAAGACCTGAATTTACTTGTAAGCAATCAAGAAAAAACACTACCTAGAGACCAAATATCAGAAAATAAAAAGGGCGAGTCTCTGTGTGATTGAGAGAAATTAATATTAAATGACAAATTATTGGAGGGATGCAGGGTTTTTTCCCTTCCTATATCCTCATTCTCTAGTAGGTCAACCCAGCATCTGAAGGCCTTTTGCAGATAATGAGAATAGACTAACTTTCTCCTCAATCTTATTCAGATCCCACCAAGTGGGGTCTGAAACATTCCAAAAAATATAGGATTACAAAGGAAACCAATGATATTGAAATATATTAATTAAAATATTTTTTACACAAGTGGAGAAGCCCACTGTGTTCTACTCCAGCTTGGGTGGGTAGATCCTTTGTCTAATCACCCAAGGCTGGGGGTGGGTTGGGAGCAAGAGTGATCAAAGACACAGCCCCCAGGCTCTCATTAGAATGAGTCCACCTTTCATTATAATATTCATTATTCTCCTTAAGCATTAACCAATCAGAGTTGATTGCCAATCTTAGGAACACCCACTCTTCCAAGAGCATATAAGTGGTTTCCATGAGGGGTTTTTGGCATTAAAGAATGCCACTGACCCCTTTCATTAATTAACCAGTAGGATAATTAATAAAATTATTAATTACCCAGAAACTATTTCTCTCTAACTTTTTATATCTCACAAGGTATTAGAAGGTCTGAGATCAGACCCAAGTAGAGTGATTTAACTTGGCAAGGAGAAAGACAAACTCCTCCTCTGTCCTTGGAGTATGAGAAAAGATGAATGAAGACATGTTTTGAGGTGTAGAGGATAGGAAAGGAAGTACCTAATTGTAGATGATTTAAATCTTCTAAGTAAAGTATGAAGCAGGCATCTGCTGTGAGAGAAAAGATAGAGGGCAGAGTTGGGGGCTTGAGGAGATAATAAAAGTTTGGAATAGCTGCTATACAGAGTGTGGTGGGAATAAGTCAGAGATACTTGAAAGAACTGTGATGTAGCCATGAGGGCTCAGTTAAAGTTAGAAAAAAAAATGAAGATATGGTGGACTCACTCAATAGTTTTATGTCTTCTACATGTAGCATTCAACAGCTCAGTAACTGGTGCAGAGGGAATGGGAATGACTCAGGGTTGAGGATTAATAGGGTGTGAACAGAAGAAGCACAAAGAAGCAAGAGATTCAACAGGAGAGGACAGTTGTCTGGTCAATTGTTGGGTCCAGATTTGGAAAAGAGGAAAGTGAAGGCAGAACAGTGATGATAGAGTAGAAAAACAGGGAAAGATTTAAGGAACCAGAGATCATGATGAGGATAAAGAAAAACTTCAAGAAACTGTAAGAGAAGTGGAAGGATGGTGAGCAGAGAGAATCAGGGCAAGACCTTGGAGTTGAAGTAGTTTAGGGATAATAGTAAGATATATGGAGGGATTTTTCCATCTTTTTGTCATGGATGCCTTTGGCTCCCTTTTCAGAACAATGCCATTAAACACTCCAAAAATATAGGATTACAAAGGGAACCAATTATATTGAAGTACATTATTCAAAATATTTTTAAACAAGTTAATGGAACATAGGTTAAACAACCCCAGGTTTAAGGCATGATCATTTCTGTAAGAATTTGTGGCAGACCAATTATAGAAAGCTAGAGTGTAAAAAGGTTATCATGATGAATATTGTCACTAAGGATCAGGATAAGTGTTATGATAGTGAGAAAAGCTGCAAATCAGTTGCTGAATTCAGTGAAGGAGAAGGGAGAGTAGACATAGGATCACAGATGCCAAACTGGAAGGGACCTCAGAGGACATCTAGTCCAAATCCCTCAGTTGAAGGATAAGGAATTTGAGACCCAGGAATGTGAAGTAACTTGCCCAAGGACATACAGAAGATGAGCATTAGAGGAGGTATTTGAATTCAAATGCTCTGACTCCAGTCAGGACTCTTTCTACTACATCACGCTGCCTCCTAGCATGTGAAATTGTTTGTGTAAAGTGCTCCACAAATCTTAAAGCACTATATAAAGTCAGTTATTATTGCACATTCTACACTTCTGGGCTCATACTCTACCAATCAGAATGCATCCTGCTTGCACAGCAAGTTGGGGATGATTCATCCACATTCCTACCACATCACTGGCTAACCTCTGTGCTCCCAACTCACCCTATCCAAGGGGAAAGACAAGGAAATTTACATTGATACAATACTTCCATCATCCCCAAAATAAGATATACTACCATTCCCAAAGAAGAAAAGGACAAGCTGTCCTGTTTCATAGCTCCAAAGAAAAAAGGTATCTTTAGGATCTCTAAATCTATGGTATAAGCACTAGCAGGTTCCACTATGTTAGGAAGACAGAGAATGATAGCGAAATTAGAGAGTGGCTCCCAAGTATCATTCTAACTGACCATGTTGAGTCTCACTGCCAGTAGGCTGGCTGCTTAGTAATGAACTAGTTGGCATGGCAATCTAGTAACAAAATATAAAATACAGGATGGCTGTAGTCATGTGCAGCCACCATTTCCTCTTCTGTAGCAGTAGTGGCACAGTATCAAAAATAAAGAAGATCCTAGGAATCAGTTTTTAGACCATCTATGAATACTTACCTAGCTACTGGTGCTCTAACTGTGTTATTCTTGCCTAGTCACCAGCAAGGGAAAACACTAACTACCAAAGCTGAAACATACTGACAGTGTTATAAATAAAATCAGAAGACAAATATTATAGCTAAATAGTTGATTGGATCATAGCTTCCCCTTAGAAAGACAAATAAAATAATTCATTGAGTTTGCTTTATTTTTTTTTTACCCAAAGGCAACAAGAAACATCGTTTCATGGAATATTTAGTCATCTTGCATTTCAGATGTAGAGAAAATGTACAAGGAACTCAGTAAGACACTTCAAATCAATAACTTTTTTATATTTGGTCATTTCAGTGCAAAGAAGATAATAGGTGTGGAAGGTGACAATTAAATTGGGAAGCAAGCATGACTCAGTAAGAAGGAAAGTCAAATGGTTTAAGACTATAGTAAAGCCCCATGCCTATGAATCATGAATATTTTATTCAAGAAAAGAAGCAAAAGGCACTGGACGTGGCGAACACTGAATAACATTACAACAACAAAAAAGAACTTGACAGTATTTGAATAGACAGGAAATGACACACTGCTGATGTGGGAATCATTCCTGAATTAGCTGTCCAAATTGTCAGAGCACAAACTTGTCAAAGCAAAACTAAAAACTGATAGTGAGCTAAAATTTTAAAAAAAATGAATGAATGAATGAAATCTAATGTGCTTAGTGCTTACTGTATGCAAAGTATTATGCTGAGAACAGAGAAAGCAACTATAAAAGCAAAAGAATACCTACTCCCAGGGAGCTAACGGGGGAAAGAAGACATTATTAGCCACAAGTCAGACAGAAAAATTAGAAAAAGATATGGTCTGCAAATTAAAATAATAACAGCCTGACCTATTTTTTAAAAGTCACTGATGCTGAAAAACGGGAGAGGGATGGAAGAAAGAACATTGACAATGATTAGTTTCATTTTGAAGTTTAACATTTAAGTGAATTGCAGCCTGAGACCAAAAGAAACATGCCAGCAGACCCTTGACTCATCTACCAAGTGAAGAGATGTGTCATAAAAACACCACTCTGCTTTAGAACATAAAGACTTATGAAGAAGGATATCATAAGCAGTATCATCATATAAAACATGGAAGGAAAAGATAAGACTAAAGAAAGCTTGGTGAGAGATCTAACTAAGCAAGATCATCCCAAAGAGATTTAAATACGGGACAGGAAGAACAACCAATGGACTAAAGATGGAAAAGAGTGTTTTAACAAATACTTTCCACTATCAAGGACCTTAGGGCCAGCATATGTGGATTCTGACATTACTGTTCCAGATGTGTTTACCAGATAGGTGGAAGCAGCAAAGAAGAAGACACATGTGGCAAAAGCAGCTGACTGGACCAAACTATCCCCGGAGGAGGTTTGTGCTAGAGGTGATGCTAGAGGTGATATCATTTCAACAAGCCTGAATGATTCATTCTTAAGCTGTCTGAAGAAATAAACGATGCAAAAGTTGTGGGAAACAAATCTTAGGCTTTATTATCACTCAGAAATAAAGAAGAAACCAAGAGAACATTAATAACTATTGACATATATGCATATTTTCTTATTTAAAAATCATGATATAATCCACATACACACTGAAGACATCCTAGAGGAAGATGTTAAATAAAAATAGGTAGGTTCTTGCAAGAGATATTCCACAATATACCACACCTTTACCATTACATATTAAAATGAAAGAAGTGAGAATACAAGATCCTGTTATAATTTTTTTAACAGTAAAAAACTTATTTGATTTCATAGAACAAAAAGTCACCTTAAAGGCCTCCTCAAACAAGGTGCATAAGAGGAAATTATACATGCTTCCTTGATCTGATGAATTCCTCCATGCTAAAGTGTTGGACTTTTGATAGATTATCTCCTCCTAGTTAAAGATCACAGATTTAGAGCTGGAAAGGATATAAGAGATCATAAAATCCAAGTCATTTGAAGATAAGATTCAGAGAAAGGAAAAGACTTGCCCGAGGTTGAATATGCAATAAGTAGCAGGGTCAATATTCAAACCCATGTCCTTTGCTACTCAAATCCCACTGTGTTTCTATCATATTACTTGATGGTATTTGCATTTTTTTAAGGAAAAAATGAATGTTAAGTACACACGACAACAAAAAAAAAACCGGTGAAAAGTGCTAAGAAAGATAATTTAGAAAAAAAAAGACTTTTATGAAAAATCAAAGAATTTAAAAAATTTTTTAAATTTAACCTTTATCCCCAGCACCTAGCACACAGTATATATTTAACAAATGCTTGTTAAGTATGGATTGTGCTTGAAAACTTTCAATAATGAGAAATTCTAAACCTCCCATTCTACTATTGAACAGCTCGTATTCTTAGGAAAGTTGGGACACTAGTTAATTGTTGGTGGAATTATGAACTGATCCACCCATTTTGGAGAGCAATCTGGAAGTTGTGGCATATGATTGTGATGGATGATATAATGACATTACTATGTGTAAGAAATGATGAGCTCAATGGAATACTATTGTGCTATAAGAAATGGGGAGGAGACAGTCTTCATATTCACCTGGAGAGGCATATACAAACTGATGCTAGGTGAGAAGAGCAGAACCAGGAAAAAATTGTACACAATCACAGACACATCATATGTGTGACTATCGACTTTGAAAAACTGGATTCTTCTCAGCAACTCAGTTGTAAGACAACTCTACAAGTCTCAGGATGGAAGGAGAGATCTACATTCAGGGAAAGATCTAGAAAGAGCAGAGTTTAAATGGAGACTGAAGCAGTCTGCATGCTAGCGTTCTTTTCCATGTTTGGTTCTCTTTCTTTTTTCCCATTGTTCACCCCACTGATAACAACCCTTCTATACAACCAGACTAATGTCCAATGTGAAAGTATTTGCAGATCCTGTACTTGATTGTATGGTGCCATGGGGGTAGGAGGGGGGGAAGAGGGAGGGGAGAAAATCTGAAACTCAAGGGACTGTGGAACTGAATGTTGTAAACTAAAAGTAAATAAATAAATCGATTTTTAAAAATGGAAAGATTTGCATGAAATAATGAAGAGGGAAATGAACAGAACCAAGAGAACATTGTATACAGTAACAGCAATATTGTTTTAAGAACAACTTTGAGAGAATAAGTCATTTTGACTATCATAAATACCCAAATTAGCTACAAAGGACATACAAAGAAAGATGCCATCTGCATCCAGAGAAAGAACTGATGTAACAGAAGTATGCATGGAATAATTCCATATCTGTATATACCTATTTATGTCTAATGGTAGCCACCCCTAGGGCAGGGTTGGAGGGAAGGAAGAAAAGAAGGAAAAAAGGCATTTAAATAAAAACTTTATGGAATATTTAAAAGGAACAGCCAGTTATACATAGTAGATTTGCAGTTTCATGTGCAATCAGGCTTTTTTTGTACAAAGTTATGTAAATGCTTTTTTTTATTCCATAAGTAAAAATAAAATAAAATTTAAAAGAATTTTTTTTCTTACTACAAAACAAAATCTACCTCCTTCACATGCCACTCTGTGATCCCAGTCCTCCCCTCTGGGCCAAGGAGAATCAATCTAATCCCTCTTTGTACACTATAGCTCATAACATTATTCTTCTTAGAGTGAAGCCAGCTAGCCCCAGGAGTGACCACATCTGTTTGGGGTTAGCCTGAGGAGTGTGTGTATGTGTGTATGTGTGCGCCCATATGCATGCCTGTGTGAGTGTGTGTGTCAGAGTTCTTGAGTGTGAATATTATGTGTGCTATTCAAATTAAATGCCTTTCTTTCTTTACACTTTCTGCCTCTCCACCTACTGTGTTATCCATCATCACAACCTTTACCCCCCCAAAAAAAGAAAAATTAAAGAGTCATATTACTTTATGCTATTGTCTTTTTTTGGTTATGCAAAGATGAATCATGAATTCAACATTTATTTTTGCCCTTGCCCTTTGTTCAGCCAAGCAACCTACTTCAAAAGCATTATCATGCTCACCAAAATTCAGATTCCTTGCCAAATGAAAATTATTCCCTCTTACAGGAAAAAAAAATTGGATTATTAACAATAGAAATCTGAAAATGTGTTGAAGTCATGAATGCATTTCCCTACACTATCTGTGCCTCTCACTTAGGGAGGCAGGACTCACATTTTAAGTTTTCACTAAAGGGGATGCCTTGCATATCATTTGCTAAATTTACATCAAATACAATATAGAGTATCTACAACAGAGTGTCTAAGTATGGAAGTCAGTATTTTAATATAATTGCCCATTTATATTAAAAGCCTCTTATAAAAACCTTTCCCCCTCCTGAAATAACCCCCTTTTCCCCCAAGGAGAATAATAGTCATAATTACACAGTAGTAACACATGACAGATAATGTTCCAATTTTAGAAAATTAGCTCTTTCTTAGACTTGCTACAAAACTCTTTTTTTTCTTGGTTTGACTCTAGTATCAGTGTCATATAGAATAAGGGTGTTATTTAATTTTTAAGGGTAAAGAACTATCAAGCAAAGAACTCACTAAGGTAAAATTGTTATGTGAGCTCAGTTGTGTTACTTCCATAGAAAATCAAGATAACTCAACATTGTTTTTGTTCATCTGCAAAGTAGTTATTTTTAAGTAGCTTTTATATCTTTTTTGAATTTAAAAAAAATGTGCTCACATCATATTGATCCTTCATTTGGTAGGCCAAGACTTGTATGTAGCAGACTGTAAACTTAAGATATAATTTACTTTTGGATGCCGCTTAAATGGATTATTGTACCCAGTCGACTCAAAACCAGTCCTAAAATTCAGTGTTCATTTCTTCAACTCCATCATATGCAAAGGGGATATAGCATAATGGAGAAAGCGCAAGGTGAGGATCAGGAGATGGTTCTGGAGATGGTTCTGCTATTGGTAATTTGGGATAAGTCACATCACCCTCTGGGTCTTAGTTTGTTCATCTGCGAAAGGAGGGTGTTGGACTAGAACCTAAGATTACTACATCGTGTAACTTCTCTATATATACAATAACAATATTATTATTAATACCAACTGGCACTTAAGGTTTATGAAGTACTTTACATTATCTCATTGAAACCACAAGACAACCCTCTATAGCGGATACTACAGTTACGATTACCACCACTTAATAGATGAGGAACCTGAGGACAAAGAGATGAAATAACACGACCAGACTCACATAACTAGTATGTGTTGGAAACACAATTAGAACCCTGGTCTTGGGGCAGCTAGGTGGCACAGGGAATAGAGATCAGCACTGGAGTCAGAAGGACCTGAGTTCAAATCCGGCCTCAGACACTTAACACAAAAACTAGTCGTGTGATCTTGGGCAAGTCATTTAACCTCAATTGCCCTACCTTTCCCCCTCCAAAAAGCAACAACAACAAAAAAAGAACCCTGGTCTTTCCTGACTTGTATTTAGATACAGCATCCTCTCCTCTAAACCATAGTGCCTCACATAACATTGGAACCATTGGAAACCCCGATTGTGTGTAGCCTCTACCAAAAAAAAGCCATGTCATTGCTAGAGAATCTTGATGGAACCAATAATATACCTGAGACAAAGACCTCCTCTTTCTCTTTTTCTCTCCATCTCCATAGCTTCCATAACACCCATAACCTCTCTAGAAGTAAATGAGGATAGCCCAAATTTCTAAGGTTCACGTAGCCTAACTTATGGTTCACGTAGCCTCATTTATGGTTCACGTAGCCTCATTTATGGCACTTACAATCTGTACCAAATAATTTAGTACTTTATAACATGTTCTCAAGAAACAATTTGGAGGGGTGGACATTAAATTTGGCATTGAAGTCAAGACCTGGGCTCAAGTCTTTCATCTGATGGGTACTAGCCACTTAATTTCACAGTTTCAATAATTACTTATTAAACTTGTACTATATGCCGGGCACTATGCTAGGTGCTGGGGATACAAAAAGAATCCAAAGAAAGCCCTTGCCCTCAAGGAGCTTACAATCTAATGAGGGAGGGGGGGAATCCTGCCAGTATCTGAATGCAGATTGTAGATTCAGAGTCCAGGGTACTAACCTTTACACCGAGGAACTGATTCTGGGTAAGTTATTTACCTTTGCAGTGCTCTAGAAAATTCTCTTTTACATTACAACTTGCAAAGAAAGTGCTGATCTTCATTAGTAAAGAGAATCCATTCATCTGGAAGTTCTTTCTGCCAATAAAATCAGAAGTCTGATTGCAATTTCTAATGTATTCTTACACAATCCTCTTATTTCTTATCTCCACAAAAAGATTATCACTCCTCTAGGGTTGTGCTGGTCTTTTGTATTCTCTCACTAATGCCAATTCAAAGTAGGGATTCTGTAAGAACTTGTTAACTATTCTAGAATTGCCTTTACAATTCTATCTGAGAACAGAGATAGCAAAAAATACTTTTTCAGTTTATTTGAGATTTACTAATTCTTACATTTTCTGTATGCCCAGCACTTAACATAATGCTTGGCACATAGTAGGTATTTAATAAATTTTAATGATTGATTGATAAATTATGTAGAGTTCTGCATATTTGAATCATGGAATCACATGGAAGGGACCATAGTCTAATCCCATCATTTTATAATGAAGAAGCAAAGGTCCAGAAAAGTAAAGTAACTTGCCCCAGGTCAAAGAGCTGCTTGAGACTGCAAGGTGAACTGGCAAGAGTGCTGGATTTGGAGTCCAAGGACATGAGTTCAAATCCTGACGTGCCCATTTTACAACTTGTGTGACTCAATCCCTTCTCCTCTATGGCTCTCAGTTTCCTTGACTGTAAAATAATGGAATCAAATTAGCCTCAAACTTCCCTCCATCCCTAAATCTATGTGACTGAGCTAAGTCAGAACACAGGTCTCTTGTCCAAACCTTCTTTCTGCTACCTAACTCTGGGAACATAATTTCTCCAATTTCCAACACATCCATCTCCACTGGTCCTAGAGCAAGGTGAACAGGCAAAAATAGAAATATTGTAGGCACTGACACTTCCATAGCAATGACAGAATGGAAATCATGGGGGCTCTTCTCAGAGGAGACTTGCAGCATGAAATCTCTTCATGTGATTGGCCAATCTCTAGAGAACAGAGCCACCACAGGACTGAGGAAGAAGGGGAGAGTGCGTGCTTAACAGCCCCATGCCATGATTAACAGCCCTACTGGATGAAGCAGTTGAGCAAAATAGACTCCATTTCTAAAATCAAGGAACTCTTTTAAAAATTGTCCACGGGGAATACACTTGCTCAGAAAACCAAGACACAACAGGGAACCTCTGTTTCATCCAAGATAAACGAGCCAGGGGCGGGCACAAAGCATAGACCATGAATCAACAGCCCAGTCACCTGGTCCCCTGCACTGAGCAGAACCTTTAGGCAGCAACATAAATTTAGAGCTTGGAGGGATCCTGAAGGCTACCGAGTCCAAGCCTTCATTTTACAAATGAAGAAACTAAGGCTAAGTAACTTACAGCTAATGAGCATCTGAGATATTTGAACTCAGGTCTGTATGACTCCCAGTCATACAGTCCAGAATGTGACTAATTATGCTACCTGGCTGCCTATCAGATGTGTACTGGAAAATAGGCAGATAAATATAAAGAAATATCTGATAAAGAAATATATGAAAGGAAGTATACACACACACATATACACACACACATGTATATATATACATACATACATACATACACACACATATATATGGTGTGTGTGTGTGTGTGTGTGTGTGTGAATCT
>CM053582.1:321241677-321259566 GCA_028627135.1 Pseudochirops cupreus | reverse complement strand
TATAGATAGATATAGATATAGATATAGATATAGATATAGATATAGATATAGATTTGTATATATATACATATATATGTATATATATAACATATATATGTATATATATGGGCTCAAAAACAGTGCTTTACATATAAGAAGAACTGAATAAATCCTTGTTGGATTGAATTGATCCGATTTTGCTTCCCCCCCTCCCCACATTCCTCCACTAAAAACAATCTCCTCCTTCATAGATAGCAACGTTTGAGACATAACTGACTTTTGATAGAGAATTATTTTGTCGGTCAAAAAAAAAAAAACCAATCCACATAAGGGAAGAGTATTTAATACTCTATTTATAATATAAATAAAGGGATTCACCAAGTCTGCAACTTCCACAGATCCTGGGATTGTGAAGATTAAACATACCCAGCTTGCTGTAAACAGACTTCAGCTCCTTCCTTCTCATTATTCACTTGAGCCTGAGCTATGGAATGCAACAAGGACCTAGTTAACAGAGGATTGTCCTCCCTTGAATTTGGAGCAACATTAAGAGAGGAAAGAATGCTTAAAGGATTTGATCACGTGCTGCAAGCTTTACTGTGGCACTCAGGCCAATTACTGAAATAAACATATTCATCTTGGTCTAAATGAGTGAGTCAGCGAATTGAAAAGCCATTCAAATGAGGGAGAAATAAAACGCTTCTGCTGGTTTTGTATGTTTGATTATAATATTATCTTACCAGCAGCACCTGTCCTAGCATCTGTTTGTTGTCAGTAAAATAGATTTGCTCTTGGTAATTTTTTTTCTGTTCATTTCAGCTGCTCCCCAAAGCCATAAAACCAAAAACAAAACAAAAAAACAAAACAAAATCAGTTTAAAAGATAAACTCTGAGGTTCAGAATAAGATGAGAAAGGCAAAGATGAGATAGCAGGGGGAAATAGGTACAGAGAAGGAAGGAAACAATAAAAAGCTAGTTAGCTCAGAGAATAAGTGAGGACCTAGGGGGCTTTCAACTTCTAGGTCTCCAATTCAGATCTATGCCCTGCTATGGAGTGACTGAAAATTGGCATCACTAGATAACTGCCTGGTGGTCAGTCCTGTAGTCTGTGGTTAATTCCTAGCTGGATTTGAGCAGAACTTTTCAAAGATACATTTGCTAAATCGTGGTCCTTCTTCCATTGAACTAAAGTGAAAGCTTCCTCCCACCCTCAAAAAAAAAAAGAACCCCTCTGGTCTCAGTTATCCCTGGTAAAAAACCAAATGAGATAGATCTGACACTGCTCTTTCCATTTGATTTCCCTCTGGAAGCTGTTGCTTCTTCAGCTATACTGGTATCATCACTCTGGAGAATGATAGCACTCACATGTTGAAAGCATGCCTGTCCTTATAAGAATGTATCAAATGTGTTATATTCTTCCTGGATTTTCAAGCTGACCCTCACTTCCAAAAATTTAAAGACAAAATTTAAATAACCCCCCATTCCCATTTGATTTTGGCAATAATAGATATTCTCATGATAGTGTCATTGAACTGTGACTATATGATCCAACACACCAAGGGGTCTTGTTTGAGGCTAACTCTCTTTACATAGTCCCCTTCTCCCTAAGAATCAGTTTCCTGCAATGTATCGTCCAGATCATCATCTATCCTTTCATCAAAGCTCATAGTAAATCCCCAAGCCCTCTCATAGAATCATTGATTTAGAGTTGGAAAGGATGCAAAAGTCCATTTTATCCAACCTTCTTATTTTATAGATGAGTCACATAATCTCCCTTGTACAGTCACACATTTGGCTCAATGATCCTCAAACTGTGTGATCTCAGGACTCCTTTACACTCTTAACAATTACTGAGTAACCCTCTAAAGAGTTTTTGTTTATATGGATTATATCTACCCAATTTACTGTATTAAAAATTAAGATGTATTAGTATTATTATGAAAATACTTGTGGACCACCCAGGGTCCTGAGACCACACTTTGGGAGTAATTGCCAAAATAGATAGAGGACCAGAATAGCCCCAGAAATAGAGGACCAGACTTGTATCGGAATGACCTGGGATCAAGTGATGCCCTTGACAAATAATGACTGTGTGACCATGGCACAACCTCTCAGTTTCCCTAACTCCGTAAGACTATTAAGTTAGGTGCAGCTAGGTGGCGCAGTGAATAGGGTACTGGCCCTGAAGTCGGGAGAGCCTGAGTTCAAGAAATCAGGCCTCAGATACTTGACACACTTACTAGCTGTGTGATCTTGGGCAAGTCACTTAACCCCAACTTCCTTGCCTGACTCCCTCAAAAAAAGAAAAAAAGACTATTAAGTTACAGACAAATTTCCAATCACCTTCTCTGAAGGGAGTTTCCACGTCATCTGCACTATGAAATCACAGGTTCATACCCCCTTCTCAAAAAAGGATAGTATAACATATATGTTACTTTGTTTTTGCTGTTAAAAATAAGACCCATTTCTTTTATACATGAATTCCCTAGAACACAGAGCTATTCTTGAGTTCCTAAGATCAAGAGACCTGGGCACCCAGGAATTCAAATCGGTAGTCATAATAAGAATGTGCAGGTACCAAGCTATGGATCAAAAAATACCGTGTGTTCTCCACATGGGGTAGTTAATACTTTGGGAATTCCTCTGAAAGGGCAGCCCTAACATTGCCCTGGCCTTTGAAATGCATGAGAAAGAGCCCATACACTTCTAACTGCTATATATCTCAACCTAAATAGAAGGGCCTGGCACCACGGGATTCTTCTAGGGTGTCCGACGGATAGGCAACATAATACCCGCCTGTCATCTTCAGGCCAAAAGACCTTTTGTTCCATGGCTTGCTGTAGTCTACCTTGCAGCAGAGTTCAAAACAAAAGAAAACAAGAGCCAGCATCTCTGGTTTTCCTTCTTTGAACCATGGATCAATCCACAGGATGCTTGCTTCTTCACAAGCCCCATGAATCAACACTGAGCTCAGGGCCCCTCATTGCTGCAAACCTCCCAGAGCCCATAGGCTGGGGTGTGGGACTGTAGCAAAGGGAAAACAGCAAATTAATCAGGCAGACTTACTCTTTGGAATATTGTTCTCAGGATGCTAAGCAGTAATTAACTTAAGTCTGCCCTAATGAAGTTCTTTGTCAGCCCTGATACAAGCTAAACAAGGTTTTACCTCAGGTTTGGGGCCTGTGTAAATAATCATTGAAAGCCACATTTGAGGTAATGATAGAGCAAAGGCTTTTATAATGAAGGAGCAACGCTTGCCTTTTTTAAACTTTGCTGTGTCTAGAAAACATCTCTGCAGTAACTATAAAGTGTTTGTCTTCCCCAAATGCTGGCCTTCCTGAACCAGGGTGGATCTCACGTGCTGTGTTTTGCCTCTCTCCTCAATCAAAGTAATTCTCACCTCCTGGAATCAGAGGCAATTACAGCGGTGGGCCACCTCCCACTCTGATTTTGTTGGTCCTCATGCTTTTTCCATTGTCTGTTTCATCTCCTTTCTTTCTCACCACAAATATTGATGTAAACGAACATCTTCTCCCCTTGGGGGCTGCTTTGGAGGGATTTGTAATAAAACTGTCCAGGACAGTAGCCTAGTTTAACATACCTCCCCAGTGTCCTGCTGTGCCTGAGACGTCTCCAACCTTGAAATTCCAGAGTCAGATTCTTAAGTGACATTTCACAACTGGATACAGCTGCACCCCCCCCAATGCTAATCTACTGCCAGAAATATAAGCAACTGCCTCCATATCTGACTCCACAACCAGGTCTAAAGGTACAAGAGCACTAACAGGAAATGCCTGAAATGTCTTAGTCTGTCAGGCACAGATAGCTCTGGCTCATTAGGAGAATTCTGCTTCCAGATTTGCCATGGCAACCTCCAGAGATACAGATCTCGCATAAGTTAGTAACACTATGACACCATAGTTTGGCTTCTTGCAAAGAGGGCCAAGCAGAAGCGAGATTCCCTTATCAAACTAGAGAGGATGCATGGCAGGGGGTGTAAGGGGGGGTGGTATTTTTACATGGTTGAAACAACAGTCCCAGATAAGAGCAGGAAATATATCCATTTGTGTAAAGCAGTCTGTTGTCACATGACAAGGAGAGGAGAGGAGGGGAGGGAACGGGAGGGGAAGGAATGTAGATTGTATATTTTCTCTAGTGGGACTCCCAACTCTCAACATCTTCAGCTTTCTTCTTCAAAACAATAGCTGCTACCCAGGGCTAGGATGGCGTTGAAGACCACCCTGACCTTCCAATTTAGTAGGGCTAGACTGAGAACTCTGTGTTCCAACAGTAGGATATCCTCCCTTCTACCTTAAACCAAACTGTGATGAGGCAACATGAACATGTCTCTGGCGCTTTTTCCCCAATAAGTGATATTTAAGGGAAATTATCACCTTTTCTCATATTCTACTTTGGAATCCCAAATCTTCATTTTCTTCATCTTTTTTCTTTCTTTCTTTCTTTCATTTATTTATTTTTGCTTTTTGGAGGGGAAATGTTAGGGCAATTGGGGTTAAGTGACCTGCCCAAGGTCACATGGCTAGTTTTGTGTGTGTGTATGTGTGTGTGTGTGTATGTGTGTGTGTCTGTGTTAAGGGTCTGAGACCAAATTTGAACTCAGGTCCTCCTGACTCCAGGGCCGGTGCTCTATTCACTGCACCACCTAGCTGCCCCCTTTTTTCTCTATTTCTTCTAACTCTTACAAGTCAGAAACCATATCTACAAAAACATACACTCAGAAGAGAGAAGTGTGAACGGACAACTCATGTAAGTAGAAAATGAGAATGGATGTATCTCTGAGTATCTTTTGTATCATTCAAGGAACAGTAAGACTGTACTAAGTATGTGAGTGATATTGGGGAGTGACATCCGACAATTTGTCGTGCATGAGATCTTCTTCTGAAGCTGTACTTTCTAAAGCTGACCTAATAATTCTCAAGTTATTTTGAGCAGCCAAGTGGCACAGTAGAGAGTTAAGCTTAGAGCTGGAAAGACTGGAGCTTAAACATACCCTTAGATGCTTACTAGCTGTGTGACCCTACCCAAGTTTTATTTCTCCTCTGCCTGCCTTGGCTTCCTCAACTGTGAAATAGGGGTAATAACAGCATCTACATCCCAGGATCAAATGAAATAATAACTGTAAAGCACTTACCACAGTGCCTGGCATGTAAAAAGATCCTAATAAATGGTTTGTGTCTTTCATTAAGACCAGTGATCTTTCCTTAATCTTCTTTTATGATTCTGCTACATCTGACTCGATCTTACCCTCACACATTCTCTCCCATGACTTCTGTGACACCGTTTTCCTAGCTTTAGGCCTGTTTGATTGGTCCTTTCACCTTCACTGATTCATCTGCTCTCATCTCCTAGGTCCTGGTTCCTTTTTGGTTCCCCTTCTTGTTCTGTATAATCTTCACAATCTAATCCATTGCTATGGTTTCAATTATCACCTCCATACTGGGTACTCCCACATTTATAGATCGTCTTCTTCTCTACCCTGTACTCCAGCCCCTATAATTTCAGGTACTTAGTCTATAGTTCTACTTGGTTGTCACAACAGCACCTCAAATTTGACATGTTTGAAACTCAACTCTTTATCATTTGAAAAAAAAATCTGTCTTTTCTATCAACTTTTTAAATTTATTAATGGAACTACCATCTTCCCCATCACCCAGGTTACAACTAATACCTAAAGTTATCTAAGATTCCCCTCTTCTCTCACTCCCACATTCAGTCAGTTGCCAGACTGTTGATTCCACAATGTATCTTTCATCTGCGTCCCCATATCATCTCCATCCTAGCTCAAGCCTTCGTCACCTCTTGCCTGGAGTTTTACAATAGCTTCCTAACTAGTTTTCCTGTCCCCCTGCTCTATTGTCTTACTGATAAAACACAAACTCTTTGTTGAGGTCTCTATTTCTGCTACCCCCCCCTAATTCATTCAGACCACTCTTTGCCTCCATCCATTTTATCCAGAAACTATCCTAGAGTCAAGGTGATAAACATACACATAATTGCTCACATCCTATACCCCTCACAAATGAGGCAACAACACAAACACAAACATTACTCTGTCCCCCAAACACACTTTGCATGCTTTTTTTTCCTTCCTGCCTTTGCTCACATCATTCCTAGAATGGTGTCCTTCTTCCCTTTACCTTTCAAATTCCTATCCTTTAAAGCCCAGTCCATATGCCTCCTTCCCCATGAAGCCTTCCTTTCCCTTCAGACTTCATCCAGTATTTTTGTTTGCAGCTCTCAGATTCATCACTATATTATCATGTAATATCCTGAATTATAATTACGTGTGCAGGCCCCACCCCTCTCTTAAACTGTAAGTTCTTATCTCCCCCACCATGGAGCTTAGTTCTCTGAACATATATGGTGTCTAAAAAGTATTTTTGAAATGAAGTAAAATCTCAGTCACAATGCTTAGTCTCTGCGACATATCCTTGAATAAAATCATATTATTATAAATAAACTCTTGCTGTGTCAATGTTTAGTCTCTGCGACATATCCTTGAATAAAATCATAATATTATAAATAAAGTCTTGCTATGTCATATAATCATTCTGTTTGGTTAAGAAATTTTAATACACCATTAATGGCAGCTTTGGTAACAACAAATTGAATATTAATATGTTGTGTTCTAGGGGCAAAGCCAAAATGCAGAATAATATGTGATGAGATCCATAAAACATAATTTAAAGAGTTAAGATTTATTAGAAGTCTCTTATATTTTTGTCATTTTTTTTACCTTTCCTTAAACCTAGGGAAAGTAATCATTCTCAATAACTCCATTATCTTGGGAGGAAGGAAAACATAAACCTGTTCTGGCTATGCTGAGATTTGTCTTTAATATACTGCTTATTATAAAACATATATTATCCATAGATGTAATAGAAGGAGACCAGCTCTCACCCAGCCTGTCTTAAGCTTTAAGTGAAAACACCAACTCTTCAGGTGTTTATATATTAAGAAGGAAGGACCTAAGTATCTGGAAACAGATGATTGACTCAAGTTCTGCATGCCAACTGGTCTGTACAGAGTATCATTAATAAAGATCTCTCAGCTGTTTATATTCAAGACATGGAAAGAGCGGAAATGGGTTTAGAGTCTGGGATATGTATTTTTTAACACATTGTTCAAGCAGTCTCCTTCAGCTGTCTCTGAGTGTACAATAGTGTGATAAAACACTGGGAGAACATTTGAAGTGTAGTCAAATGACATACGTTGATTCTTTCCGTAAAGAGCCCCAATTCAACAGAAAGGTCATTTTTACACATTCTTATTGTATTTGAAATTAAATGAACAGGGCATGAACTTGTATTTTAAAAGCTATAATGTTTTAAATTTTGCATGTTGTTATTCAGTCATTTGCAGTCATGCCCAACTCTTCGATACCCCATTTGGGTTTTCTTGGCAAAGATACTGGAGTGGTTTGCCATTTCCTTCTCCAGCTCATTTTACAAATGAGGAACTGAAACAAATAGGGTTAGGTTACTTGGCCAGTCACCCAACTAGTAAGTGTCTAAAGCTGGATTTGAACTCAGGTGAGTCTTCCTGTCTTCAGACCTAGCCCTCTTTCCATTGCGCCCCCTAGAAGATACATATATAGCTATAGAGATATATCCAAATACACAAATATACCTATATATACATATGCATATATGTATGTATGCATGTATGTATTTATATATATGCTACAATATTAAATAACAAAGCTAGTTATCTAGATATTTATAGTCAATATTAGCTATGTATAGCATTTATGACATACTTATATTTATAAAAATAGATTATGATGATGACATTCAAAAAATCTCATACTGTATGCTAACACTTAGAGTAATCTTTTACTTTGTGAAGCACAGTTTCAGAGGAATGTGTTCCAAATCTGTATAAGTGAATTGTGCTATAAGGAGATTGTGTTGTTGCTATATATTTCAGGGGGAAGGCAGATGCCAGACAGGCATTATCATATAATTCCAACTATTCTCTCCTTCAGTGTAAGTCTCAACTTTGTCTCCAATATATAACTTACCAGAAAATTAGAACAAATTTGGTTCCATTTCCATTCAATTAAGTTGCACTGGATATCTAAGGCAATTCAATTCACCAACCACTTAAGCCCTTACTAAGTGTCAGTAACTGCGCTGGGGGATAAAAAGACAAAATCAAAACCATACCTGCTCTGAAGGAGCTTATATTGTACTGGTTACGGTTAGAGTGTAATAACATGAACCAGATAAGTGGCTACACAATATAAACATGGTAAATACAGAGTGATTTGGAGAGAAGGGGGGACAGAGGAAGGATGTTAACAGATGAGACGAGGAAAGACTTTTCCTTCAGCTGATGACACTTGAGTGAAGTCTTGAGAGGATCTAAAGATTCTAAAAGGCAAAGATGAAGAAGGGACAGAGTTTCAGGTATGATGGACAATTTGTGAAAGGCAGGGAGGCAGAGCCTTCTCAGGCTATAGAAGATTAAATTGGTAAGTGTAGTCATCAAGCTACACAGATTGTCCACATTAACATGATAAAGCTGGATATTTGAAAACATGGACAAATGACTAAATTTTTCACACTTGATCTGGATATTTGGTGTTGGGTAAAAATAGTGATGGGATGATTTAAGGACTAGATATTACTGATTAATCTGTTAGAGAAAATGAAGAAATTTCAGCATAGGGAGATACTATGATCTTGAAGAAATATATAGAATGTTGAAGAAACATTAAGTCCACGATGAAGAAGAAAGATTGCTGCTTGTTGAACAAGAAGAAGCAATGAAAAAGGTATTCTTGGTTAACTGTAGCAAGTTTCACAGAATCTCAGATTAAGTGGATTGTCTCTTCTCGCATTTGTTGTTTTATGTTTTTTTTCTGTTTCATTTCATTTAAATGCTGCAACACTTTTTAAAAAATTAGTTTTGGAGAGAAAAAGCTAGAAAATCTACCTGTGTGTTGTATAAACAGCTTTCTCTTGTCAATAAAGTATTGGAAAACAACATTTGAAATAAGATAGCTGCATTCCTGACATTCTGTCCTTTCATTTATCAAAAATTTAAGTGTGTAAGACACTGGGAAGAAGGAAACAAACATTTATTAAGGACCTAATATGTGCCAAGCACTCGACTAAGAGCTTTACAATTGTTATTTCATTTGATTCTTACTACCACAGAAGGTAAGTCTTATTGTTATTCCTGTTTTACAGATGAAGAAGGTCAAAGCAGGTAGAATTTAAGCAACTTGCCCAGGGTCTCACATTTAGTAAGCATCTGAGTCCGGATTTGAACTCAAGTCTTCCTGATTTCAGGTCCAGAGCTCTACTACACTGATACTTATATACGAAACCTTTAAAGTTCAAGCACAACTCATCTTAATTTTTCAGACTTATTAAACTCAATCCCACCACACAATCAGCAGGTTGGAATTCAGAGAATATGAGTCAAATGCTGGCTCACCTACAAACAAACATCTGGCCTCTAAAAAATAAGTCTTCTTAAGTGTTTCCTTAGTGTAGCAAAACAAAACAAATTGACGCTGACTTAATACAGGAGAGAGAGGACCAGGCAAGATTTTGTCTACGTGTGGTATTTGTACTTCCTTCCCTGTGCAAATACGCCACAATCACAACGCTTAGCTCATGAACAATACAGAGCTCTCCTGTTCAACTCTTCTTCCTCACAGACCTCCCTCCCTAGATTCCAAGATTCTCATTCTCCGCCATGAACAATCTCAGCCAACTTCCTGTGACTGGTTTGAATGGGATGAGCTTTCTGCAATATAACTGAATATAATCCAAAGAACAATGAGGGATAAGAAACATGAAATACTTCCTCACATGAAGGTTCCTCACAAACCTTTCATATCTACTCATCCTGTGTGGTTTTTTTTTAACATAAATCTTCCAGAGATGAACCACCTGGTGCCTTGAAGAAATTTTTCTCATTCTTTTAATATGTAGATAGTACCAATGTGTCAACTGGGCTGTCAATCTGTTGTTTCTCATCCTCACTACTTGGTCAACCCAACTATTTTTTGAAAAGTATGTGTATTTTATAATCTTTTTTATAGAACTTCTTACATGCAGGTCATATTTGGTAACATACCACAGTCTACTTTTAGTTAATACACACACTTCTATTTCCCTTTGGGTAACTCAGGACTTGGGTTTTTCTGAGATTGTGATGTTTCATTATTCATACCTTTGTGGCATCATGAGGAAAATTATGTCAAAGACAAGGATTTCTGAAGCAGCAAGTAATTCAAATAATTGACAGCATCATAAAATTTCTAATATATATATGTCAGTGCTATCTTGTACTATTTAACCCTGGGCCCAGCCCATTATCTACCTGTAATGCATTCACGAACATGTGCTTGTGCACACAAACATACATACAAATGTATTATGAAGAGAAAGAGAAACAGAGATTTATAAGTAACTCAATGGACTGTCTATATGTTTGCATAGCTGTACATTCTAATCTACTAAATGTGTACTTTTATTCACTGTTTTTATAGCTAATATGGTTAGATCAATTGCTTTTTTATTGATATGGCCATCACTGAGGGGTCTTTGCAATATTTTAGAGTTCTAATTAATATAAAATCATCTTCAAATTATAGTATTCTGAGAATCTTGCTACTTATAAAGAATCCTTCTCGGGGCAGCTAGGTGGTGCAGTGAGTAGGGCGCCGGCCCTGGAGTGAGGAGGGCCTGAGGTCAAATCCAGCCTCAGACACTTAACACAAAAACTAGCCGTGGGACTTTGGGCAAGCCACTTAACCCCAATTTCCCTACCTCCCCCCTCCAAAAAGAAATTTAAAAAAAGAAAAAAGAAAAGAAAATATTTTTAAAAAAAAAAGAATCCTTATGTTTGAATTTTGTTCAGCCCATCTTCCATGATACTAGTTAACGTCTTCAAAGAGAATATGCATACCTGTTCTGAACAATGCTTGATGTAATACTCAAGACAATCATTGAACAAAATCATCTCCTTGTTTGTATCTCTCATACATTAATATTCTTCCTGTAATACTATATGGCTCTTCACAAAGGTCATAAGGTAGAGAATGAACTTTAGTCCTAATCACTCTATTTTTTACCAACTATGAAATTATTGTGTTATGTGAATTAAAAAAAAAACTTCAATAATATCCCTCCTATCAAGGAGTCTTTATCTACTTTAGGAGGAGGAAAGTCTTCTGTGATTACTGCCAACTAGGAGTACCAGTAGTGAATCCCACTTGGAAGTATCTGTGTCATTTACTGGAGTATAAAAGCTGGGTGAAGGAAAGAATCAAAGCTAGAAAAAACACAGAGATTTAAGAAATCAGTGAGGAAAAGGAAAACAGAGAGAAATTACTGCTGTAAAGAAAATGAATGTAGATCAACTTAGGTTGGCTAAAGGGCATTTTCCTAGTAGATGCTAAACACATGGGAAAGTCTGAGGAAAGACTTCTCTCTCCCTAGTTCTAAGTTTCTACATGAGAAACCTAAGGCCCTATTTCTGAGAGAGCATATTGCTTTCATTCCATCTCCATGTGTTCTACAAAACATTCAAATAAAGCATTACTCCAAGAAGAAAAAGTGATTTACAGACTGTAGAGATGTAGAGCCTGAAGGAACTTGAGCAATCCTCTGGTACAACCACTTCATTTTACACAACAGAAGCCAGAGAGGTAAGAGACTTACCTAGAGTCAAACAAGAAACAAATTCAGAGTAGAGCGATTCAAACCCAAGTCTTCAGTCTGCAAATTCAGTGTGTGCTGATGTAATATTACATTCCTAAGTCTGTAGCTTGGAAACCCATAGAAGAGGGGTGGAGAACTTGCCCTAAACTAACTATATACTAGAATGTTAATTATCTCCATTGTTTTCTTAATATTTCCTACCTGCTACTATGGTATAATAATGTTGCTTTCTGTGAATAAACATGTACAAGTCACTTCTTCATTTAAAAATTCTTATTGGTTCGAAAAGGTTTTAGTTTTGCCAGGGTCAAACTATCTAACGCATAGAAAAAAAATTTGTTGTTCAGTCATGTCCAATTCTTTGTGACCCTGTGGACCATAGAATGCTGTTTGTGGGGATTTCTTGGCAAAGATACTGAAATGGTTTGCCATTTCCTTCTCCACTGGATCACCTTTTGTCAGACCTCTCCACTATGACCTGTCCATTTTGGGCAGCCCTGCATGGCATAGCTCAGAGTTTCATTGAACTAGGCAAGAGCCTCTGCCACAACAAGACAGTGATCTAGGAAGGAACAGAAAAATTACCTTTGATTTAAAAAAAATTAAAACCCATTGCCAGTAACCCCACATACTTTATTTTTCTTTACAAAGCAGTGAGTTCTAGTAACTATATTAAACAAAATATCTGTTTAAATGTAGGCTTTCACTAAACCATTGACAAAGGCATCTTTTAATAAGACTACAATGCAGACTTTGGTTTTCCTTCTGTGGCCACATGGAGCCAGAAAGGAAGGGCAGGGAAAGGCCCTGTGGTGCCTTCTGATCCAGAACCAAAGGAGTTATTTGGTCTTTAACAATAAACATAATCTTTTCAATTCTGATTGTATTAGGTCTACTAAATTATGTCTCCTGAGGGGGAAAAAGTGATATAAATAATTAACAGGAGAATAAATTCAACTACATTTATTCCAACTTGTCTCCCTTAAGACAGAGGGAGTTAAAGTTAAAATTACAAAATTTCAACCCACTGGATTAGTCACTCCATTTAGTGCATGTTGCTACTTTCATTTTGCAGAGATATAAATGAGGAGAAGCAAGTTTTGCACAGTATTTGTAAAATAAGATTTTAAATGTTTTGTAGGATCAAGGAACAAGAACATTTTAACCTTACCATCACTAAGAAATAAACAGTTTCAAAATGAACAGCTTCAAAGTGGGGAAAAAATGATGAGTGTTGTGTCATGATAATCAAATAATTATATTCCATTAGGGCCAATTACTGACTTGGAGATCTTAGTTTCACTTTTCACAGTGCCATGGACAGCAGCATATCAATAAAATGGAAAATTATCATGAAATTAAGAAGATGAATTGAAATAAAGAGATTTATAGGAACACAGACAAATATGGACATAATGCAAAGCTAAGAAAGCAGAACCATATTTATGTTGACTAAGAATGACTGTACTGAGGAAAGAACTGGTAAATGTTTATTATTATTTGTATGCTGAAATTCATTTAAAAATGTAAACAGAGACACATATTTCATCAGTTTGATGATTAAATATGAATTCAAAATAATTATTTTTAAAAATTTAAATAGAATTGCAGGCAGAGAATGACATATATGTTTTCAGACATGACCAATACAACAGAAATTTCTCAGGACAGGAGCCATTTAGGAGAGTTGGAGGAGGATTGTTGGGAAAGGTGGCAGTAGTAATTGTGATGCGAAAAAAAAATAAAAGAAAGAAAATTGTGTTTGTAAACAACATAAAAATATACAGAAGAAAAGAAAAGAAGTGGATAAAAGTATGGAAATAAAGGGTAGTACTGGCTCTACCCATAACGCTGATAACTGCTTAAAATAAAAAAGCTGTACACAGCAGATTCACGGTTTCATATGCAATCCTCTTTTCCTATACTTTTAAAAATGAACATATTTATATTTTTGATGAATGTCAAGTTCAAATTTTTAAAATTTATTTCTAAAAATTTAATAAGACCCTGGAGTTTTCATTCCTCCCTTCCCCCATCTAGTCCTTTTTCATTGTGGTATCTAGAAAGCCCAGTCTGTCACTTATAACCAGTTCCATGTGCCATGACTATGATCTACCCAAAGTGGACTCAGCATTCCATTCATTGTACGTAGCACTTTCACATTTCCTTTGATATGTATGACTGTGGGATATCACAATTACAACACTCAGAGCAAAGACTGATTGCAGGGAAAGATGTTGGCCCAGTCAAGTCCTTACTTGGACTTATGGCAAATCAGAATTGTGATCTCAGTCTCATTTCTGACCTATTCTACTCAACATTCTTGTCTAGATGACTCCAGTGTTTAATGATTTTATGTATCTTTTTACAGTTAAGATGAAATAATAGCACATATGTAATGTTCTATTCCACATGATCATATATAGTAGTAACATAATAATGCAGGAAATGTGTCTATGTCTGGTCTTTACAAAAAAAATAATGATAATAATAATCAGGTGGCATTGCAGGTGTGGAGTGTGGTCCATTTTAAGACATTTCTATATAACAGTGGTAGAATCAAGTAAAGTCAACTGAAGTAAGACAGTAGACCTAGCTTACTACAAACAGCATAAAGGAAAGGCCAGTTGCATAACTTCTATGTGTCTTACTTCCTTGACAATGAACACATTTCAGACACTCCCTCTATAGATAACTCAAGAGAATACTTCCAGGTCATATGACCATAAAACTCAATTCTACACCCTTGCCCCCATCTTCCTCTTTCCAGTGTCATAGAGTTCAGGAAGTTATGCAACTGGAGGAGAGACCTAGGCTGATGAATCATGAATTGCCCAGTGTGAGAAGAGGTTGAGATGCTTTGAAATCCAGCCACCAAGGAAACCAGCATCAGAGGAGATAGATTCAAAAAGTTGGAAACAGGGGAAAGTAAGAGGTGGGGAGGACCAAAGATGCCAAATATCTCAGGAAGAAGAAAACACAAATACTTTGAAAACAAGCAGATAAATTTACAGCAGAAGGAATTATAGCCCCCAGATCTAGTAAATGAGTTCAAACATCTATAAATAGCTACTGCAAATCAAAGGAAAATGATACAATATGTGATGAAAAAGAGGGCCTTGTGGAACGTGAGGAGAACATGAAACCACAACATGCTGTTTCTGAGTGGCTTAAAAGAGAAAGGAGAATTATGAGAACAGAATTTGTGGTCTGCACAACAAAAATAGTGGACAGAATGGAAAAAACTAGATCACAAGACTCACCAAAGAAACATAAGACAGAACAACAAACCGGGAATAAAAATATATTGAAACGAAGAACAATCTGGAAGAAGAGAAGCAAAGAACAATAACACTAAAATAAATTATGCTTAATATTTAAGCAAAACATACTGATCTCAAAGACCGGATCCATAAAGACAACCTAAGAATCATAGGTTTCCCAAAAAAATACAAGACGAAAAACATCAATTCCGTAATAAAAGAAAGAATACGAGAGAATTTCTGAAACAGAAAATGAAAAATCAATTGAAAAAATTCATAGTCTCCAAGAAAAAAAAAAGCCAAGGCTACAAACTGCAAGACACATAAAGGTTAAATTCAATTCAGAAAAATAAATTCTGCAAGTGATCAAGAGAAGGACCTTCAAATGCAAAGGAAAAGAAATTCAAGTAACATGAACTGTTCTTCATCCACCAGAAAATGCAGGAGAGAATGGAATATTGTATTTTGAACAGCAATGGTACTCAGGATTCAGCCCAGAGTGACCTATCCTAATCTGAGCTTAGCCATAAATGAGGAAAAAAAGACAAATTCGATAATAAAAAGACATTTGAAACATTCTTCAAAAGAAAACCAGAACTGAAGAAATTATCTGTGTCTTGAAAATCCAGAAAACAGGAATGTAGAAGGAGTGAATAAATGCAGCAAATAAGCTTAGCAACAGCAACAGAGAGGCAGTAGAAAGACCAGTGAGAGACTTATTTCTAACTGTACATACGGAGACAGAAATCATGGTAGAAGTTCGATGAAGGTAACAGGGAAAAGCAGAGATATTATATATAGAACTTGTGTACACTTAAAAAACAAACATGTACAAGTTCAAATTCATTTTAAAAAATTATCTGAGCTTCAGAAAGACATAGACAGTAACACAACAGTAACAAGAAATTTCAAAACTATCTCGGTTTTGGAAAAGTCTTAACAGAAAGATAAGCAAAATTAGTGGAAAAACTAGTTAAAAGACTTGTGGAGTCTTCTAAATGGGATGGTGAAAGATTATAAATATTACTTAGCACCACATGGAACTTATAGAAAAATTGAGCATATACCAGAGTACAGAAATGTTGACAACAAATGTAAAAGGGCAACAACAGTCCATATATCCTTTACAGACCATAATGTAATAAAACAGGCATTGGTTCCAAATTGGCATCAGAAACAAAGGATTCATGCCCAAATGGAGATTTAACAATGAAATTTTCAATAATGAGTGCAATAAAGCTCAAATCATAAAACAATGAATAATTATACAAAAGAAAACTAAATTGATGAAGTAATATACCAAAATTTCTAGGGTACAAATAAAACTGTCTAGGGAGGGGGGCAGAGCAGATCATGTCCCTATAAACACAAACTAACAAAATAGAAAAAGTGAAGGTCAAAAAATTGAGTACGTATTCTAAAAAATTAGAAAGACAATAAATAAGCAAACCTAAAATAATCACAAAAGAAGGGAAATCAAAAATTAGAAGTGAAATAGATAAATTGGAAAAAATAGAAATGACAAATAAAACTAAAACTGGTTCTTTGAAAAGACTAATAAAATGATAAACTAGCTAATCTAATCAAAAAGGAGAGAGAAGACAAAAAATATCAATAAAACAGCAAATGGGGAAGGTGAAATCACAACAAAACAAAAATAAGCAAAAACAATCATTAGAACTTATAATGCACAATCACAGTCTAACGAAAAGGAGAAAACAGAAGAAATGAATTAAAAACTTTCCAAAATATAAAATATTCAAACTACCAGAAGACTGGACAGAGGTATTTAATAATTTAATCTTATAAAAGGAAATAGATCTATCTGTAAAAGAACTACCAAAGAACTTTCTAATCCTAATGAATTTCCAAGAGAAGCCTATCAAACTTTTAAAGAAGAATTAGTGCCTATATTTAAAAAATTATTGTCGAAAATTGTGAAAGTACCTACCAAATCTTTTTTAAAATTTATTTATTTACTTTCGGTTTACAACATTCAGTTCCACAGTGCCTCGTGTTTCAAATTTTCTCCCCCTTCTCCTTCCCCTCCCCGCCATGGTGGCGTGCAATCAAATATAGGATCTACAAATACTTTCACATTAAATATTAGTCAAGTTGTAAAGAAGGATTATAACCAGTGGAATAAACAATGAAAAATAAGAAACAAAAAAAAAAAGAGAGATCAAGTAGTTTGCTTCAATCTGCATTCAGACTCTGCAGTTCTTTCTCTGGATGAGGATAGCCCTTTTCCTCATGAGTCTTTTGGGGTTATCTTATAACCTTGCATTGCTGAGAGGAGCCCAGTCCATCCATGTTAGTTATCACAGATACCATGTGTCTGTAATTGTGACAAAGTTCTCCTGCTTCTGCTCTCCTCACTCAGCATCAGTTTATAGAAGTCTCTCCAGGTTATTATGAAATCTGTCTGCTCCTCATTTCTTACAGTACAATAGTATTCCATTACATTCATATATCACAACTTGTTCAGCCATTCCTCAACTGATGGGCATCCCCTTGATTTCCAATTCTTTGCCATCACAAAAAGAGCTGCTAGAAATATTTTTGTATAAATGGATCCTTTTCCCAGTTCTATGATTTCTTTGAGATACAGCCCTAGAAGTGGTATTGCTGGGTCCAAGGGTATGCAATTATTTATAGCCCTTTGAGCATAGTTCCAGATTGCTCTCCAGAATGGTTGAATCAGTTCACAACTCCACCAACAATGCATTAGTGTTCCAATTTTTCTACATGCTCTCCAGCATTTGTCATTTTCCTGTTTTGTCATCTTAGCCAATTTGACAGGTGAGATGTGGTACCTCAGAGTTGTTTTGATTTGCGTTTCTCTCATCAATAGTGATTTAGAGCATTTTTTCATATGCTTATAGATATCTTTAATTTCTACCTCTGAAAATTGCCTGTTCATATCCTTTGACCATTTATCA
>CM053582.1:321223396-321241177 GCA_028627135.1 Pseudochirops cupreus | reverse complement strand
ATTCTAATACTGAGAAAAGTCTCATGAGTTACAAATATTGTCTTTCCATGTAGGAATGTTCAATTTTAATAACTTCCTTGTGATTTCTCTTTCCTGTTTACCTTTTCATGCTCCTCTTAATTCTTGTATTTGAAAGTCAAATTTTCTGTTCAGCTCTGGTCTTTTCATCAAGAATTCTTGAAAGTCCTCTGTTTCATTGAATGATCCTATTTTCCCCTGAATTATTATACTCAGTTTTGCTGGGTAGGTGGGCTTATTAGAGTAAGATTAAGGATTCAAATTCCAAGTGGAAAAAATTCTGAACTTGGAATTTGAATCCTTAGTCTTACTCTAACTGTATAACCCTAGTTACAATCCCACTGAACCCTTTTTCTTCATCTGTAAATAGGGATCATCATGCTTGTATTATCTACCTCACAGCACATACAAAATCATAGTTCATAAGCCCACATTGATAAGTTTGCTTTTTATTAAGCTACCCAGACATGGTAGGTCAAAACAAATTGAATAGCAAAATAAATAAGATTTTTTTCATATATGCAAACTGGTAACACTAACCATGGAAGAGAGGCACACTTTTAGCAAATGAGCATGGTCAAGTCTACCCATGCCTTTGATATTACAGAGTTTTGGATTTCCTCTGGTAAAATCATCTTTTTCTATGTGCTCTCTCTTCTTGGTATTTCTCTTAAGCTGCTCTACTTTGGTCATGAGCTGTTGGTGATCACTACCTCTACCATCTTTTAGTGAAAAGGTATGACAGCTTCTTTGCTAAATTGCTGCTTTATTGAAAAATGCAGATCTGTACCTGAAATGTGACTTTTTCAGCATGACTCTTTTCTGCTGCCATCCATCAACTAATCTTCAATGGCAACGTAATTTCTTCCCTATAGGGGAATCATCTCAAGAATTACCTTTAGCACTAATTTGTGATGCAAACCCTAAACATTTGTACCTAGCCAGCTAGACATTTTTAAATCTGTATTTTGAACTGCTTTTCTCTTGAAGTTGTTCAGAGTCTCTCAATCTAAATTATTAGTTGATTCATGATCTGAAAATTCCTTCTAAGTTCAATCATATCGCTGTGTCGGGAACCTGGGTCCCATCCCATCATCCTAGATGGTCCGCTTAGCAAAACTACAAAGACTGAGCAGAGTTGTGATAAAAGCATATGTTTCTTTCAGCCTCCATAAGGCCCCCTCAGCCATGCAAATCAAGTCAAGAACAAAACTGAAAAAGACTAAAAGGGGCTAGAGTAACTATCAACTTTTGACATAACTTCTTACCAGGGGCCATCTCCAGCAGTCTAGATCTATATCTTGCCACTGGACCCAGATGACTCCAGAGGAGAAAGAAAGGCTGGTGAGCTTGCACAGCCCTCCTTCACTTAAATCTAATTCACTTTCAAGTCATGGCATCATTTTCTTGATGTCATGGTCCTCCTCAAGAACGAAGGACAAACAATATGTTTCTTACCAGGAACTAAAATCACCCTGCTCCTCACACATACAATAAGAATAACAGTGTGATTAGCCAAGATGATACAGGCAGAGATGTATTCCAAGAAAATATGAGGATAGTTTGGGTGAGGTTATGTCATGAGAGATGGATGAAGGAATTTCACCTAAATCAGTGGTTCTCAATCTGTGGGTCGCGACCCCTTTAGGGGTCAAATGATCCTTTCACAGGGGTCGCCTAACACCATCGGAAAACACATATTTCCAATGGTCTTAGGAACCAAGATGCTGCTCCTCTATCCATCTCCAGGCGGGTCCGCCCACATGCAGATACACCCACATATGAGTATTAAAGGGTCACGGCATTAGGAAGGTTGAGAACCACTGGCCCAGATAATATAGAACATAGTAACCCATAAAAAGCTTTTAATCAGAAAAATGACATGATAAAAGCAATGTTTTGGGAAGATTAGTCTGACATCTGGGTACAAGATGGATTAGCAAGGGGAAAATGGAATCTGGGAGACTAGCTGAGAGCCTGTTAAAATAGCCCTGATGTGAGGTGATGAGAGTCTGAATTGGGGTGGTGGCAGTAAAACCAGAGTGAAAAGAATGTATATGAGAGGCATTCCAAAGGATGAGCTCACTGCATCTGGTGGCTGACTACCTATGGGAGATGAAGGTAGGAAATGAATCAAAAGATCACTGCAAGTTTTCATTCCCAGTGACTAGGAGAAAGGTGATGCCACTGGCTGTTGAGAAGGGGAGTTGGTACTCTCTCATTATTCCTGGTCTTTCCCAGACTTATCTTGAGTGTGGACCGAGGAACCACTGACACTACAAAGACAATTTATAATTATTTGACTGTTTTCTTTATTGTGTGTTTCAAGAGCACGGTTGTCAGCATGTAGCAGATCCTGTATGACTGAATCCAGGACCATTATGACATTTTTATATTATGGCACTGAATATATTTCTGATGGAACTGAAATAAATTATCTTTTTAACTGTGTCTAAGTATTCATTGAAATAAGGGACTCTCAGTGAGGAATCTCCTTCCAATCAGTTCAGATTGACAGCTGTTCTGCAACTTATAGTTTTAATAAAAGTATCTAAATATAATTTATATTGCAAACCTTTCATTCCTCCTAATATAATACTGAGTTTGACAACACCAACCTCCTGTTTATCTACTACTTAATTGTTGAAATTATAAAATTATGGTTGCACTCCTGACTCTCCCAGACTTTCTCTGTAATGCCCCAGAAATCTCTTCACCCTAGAAGTTCACTCCACCCTTAGACTTCACATACTGGACATATACTCTACCCCTGTGGCCTCTCTCACTGACTACCTGGTTCCCAGAATCTCCATCTTAAGGGGGAAGCCAAAGTCAGTTATGTCTTCATTTCATTCCACACTGTATTTCTGATTCTCTTGGACTTTTCCATGTCTCTCCATGGCAGGGACATTTATCTCTTCCCCCTTCCTGTTCTCCCCCCAGATTCTTTTTATGTGTTTTCCCCCAATAGAAGGTAAACTCCACGCCAGCAGAAACTATCTCTTTGCTTATGTTTGTATTCCCAACACTTGGCATAGTGCTTGGAAAATAGTAGGTGCTTAATAAATGCTTATTGTCAACTCATAGGAGACTCACTAATGATCTTATTTTTAAATCACAACATAGAATCTCATATTGTAGATTAGAAGTTTATCTAGAGTTTATCTGCATCTGAAATGTGCTCTATAAAAACTGAATTTATGGACATAATCATCTTATACTTTGGCATCTTCCCTTGCTGTTCTCAGTGGTTAGAGTAGTCAGAGAGCATGTCTTCCTCCTGATATCACCCATCCCTTACTTCCTAATGCTTCTCTTTTGTTCTGCTACCCTTCTAGGGTAGCCAATAAATGCCATGTTGAAATGCCCTCATCACCCTTCATTTAAGTTAACCTCAGTTTTGGAGAATATTTTTGTTTTGACTGTAAAAAGTCTTTCTTATTTTAAGGTCCTCAACAGCTCTAATATTCCATGTTCCTGTTTCTAGGGATAATTCTTGGGGGGGAAATGTCTTACACATGGAAATCTAAATAGAAGTGATCTCCATAAATCAAACCTAATCTATCAACCAACAAATATTTATTAATGTATATTAATAAATATACTAGACAAAGATAAAAATGAAACTGTTCTTGCTTTCAAGGAGCAATAAATTCATAATCGATTAAAGTTGGAAGGGATCTCAGGAATCATCTCCTTTGATCTGTTTCCACAATCTTGTATATTGTAGGCATTTAATGAATGCTTACTGAATGACTCAATGAATCTAGTTCAAACCCATTTTAGAGATGAAAAAATTAAACTCCCTGAGACTAAATAACTTCCCCAAGGTCACAGTAGCTCCAGAACCCAAGTTTCCTGATACATCATATTCCAAATAATAGCTCTGGTAGAGAAAATTTTATTCTTTTTTGGTCCCCATATCCTCATATGACACAGATCTTCAAAATTAAAGTCAGTGTGACTTGAAAGCAAAGCTAGATTCTGGCAACCTGCTCACCCCACTCCCTTCTCCCTAATTATGTTACCCAAAGTTTAGTGGAATCTATACTTCATGTTTTGAAGGAGGGACAAAGAAAACCCTCACAATTGGCCCTGATGGCTTCAAAGGCTATTGAAAGGGGCATGTAGTTAGTACACCATCTATGCATATAATGAATCTTTCTTTCAACAGCTCCCTATTCCCAGCTTGGAATTGGATAATAGTGCATTTTGGCCTAGTCTTCTTGGGTATCTCCAAACAAAATTCATTTCCTTTTTTGTTCACTGACTGCTCAGGACCTAGCACTGACAGTGCTACAGTCTTACTCTTGAATGACAGGACAAGACATGGAACTTTGGAATGGAAGTCAGTGGGTCTCTTGCATAGTGTCCTTGTCCACATGGAATGGGCTCTTAATAAATGTTTGATGAATGAATGCATGGTTTCCATCATCTGTTCTCTTCCACGGTCAGTTAATTCATTGATTTAAACCATCCAGGCATATTCTACTTAAATTCCACTCATAATGCCTTTGAAACAACTCAATGGAAAACTACAGTTGCTATCAAAAACATGCTACACAAATATAAGAGAACAGAGGGAACAATACTAGAAATATAAGTAGTCATTCTTTTAACAAAAAGACATTCCAGCAAAATTTACTATAAAAAATGGATTTCCATAAAATAAATCTTAGTTTCCTTTTGACTCAATAGAACCTTGAAAAGCTTCCTACTCCCTCTTCTCCTATCCAGCAAAAAAAAAAAAAGGACCAACACAACAAGTTGAAAACCTCATTGTGTAATGGATTAAGATGGGGGCCAAGACCATGACATTCTAACCATTTTTGTTCTACAGGAGGACCATGCTTATCTAAGTTGCCATCATCATTCTCAATTCACTCATTATTTTGTAGAATTTCTAGCACTGTTCAGTACTTTCCCAAACCTATATCCCTTTTGCTACTGGACAGCTCACTTCTCTAGATCACCTCCTTTACTTACTAAAAAATTATTGAGGATCCTCCAAAGAGCTTTTGTTTAGTTGGGTTATAAAACATGAAATTAGCATTAGTCTGGGGATCAGTTCTGATTCCTTGTTCGTAATAGTTTCTATTGATTTGTGGTTTAACAAAAATATGAAAATTTGGGGGTTTGTTTCCTTTTTTAGTCAATAACTTTTTATGTGTTTTTTTTTCAGTTGGATAAGTTCTATTAACTAGCACATACCCATTGCTACCAGAAAATATCTGGTAATCTAAGAATCTTCCCTTTCTCCTTGCTTTTTTTCAACTCTCATGGAATTAACAATCTCTTGAAAAAAATTAGAACTGAAAGGGCTCTTAGAGATCATTTAGTCCTCAAATACTTTTATAGTAGAAGAAAGAAACCAAGGCCCTCAGAGGAGAAGTTGCTTCCATAACTTTCCATTAGCCCGGGATTGCAGTGTTGGACCCATCTTTGCCTCCCCTATCTCTCTTTACTACATACAATCAAATGATTAGTAAATCCTGTCAATTTTGCCTCCACAGCATCTGTCACAGGAGTCCCCTTCTCTCTACTCATATAAGAACAAACTTAGTTCAGGCCCACATCATCTCTTACCTAGACTATTGCAATAGTTTATTAATTGACCGTATTGTATAAAGTCCCTCCCCACTCCAGCCTCCACAAAGTCAAAGTGATTTTCCTCAAACCCAGATATGACCATATCACTCTCCTACTCAATAAACCCCCTTGACTTCCTACTAGCTCTAAGACTGAATACAAACTCTTCTGGCATTTAAAGCTCTTCACAAGTTATTTCCAACCTTATACAAACAAGGAGGCAGAACCAATCCTAATTTCAGATTTTTGAAGCACAAACAGAAGAAATGTTAAGTAATGTTGATCAAACAGAACAGTACTCAGAGGTTTGGATAGGTAACGGTAAATTCCAGAGGAAAAATAGGGAAAGAAATGTCCAGCAAAAAGCCTCATCTTGTTAGCTTCCTCAAATGATACCCCATATTTAAAATGTCAAGTTATTTTTTCTTTTAGCTTTGCAAAGTAAAAATATTTTAAGTGAGGGTTTCTATGCCACACATCCTGTACATCTTTTATTTTTAGAAATCTTATTGATGACTTTTACTTTGTAGACTTATTCATTTTTTTCCCTATTTCATTGATGTGAGGAACCACTGGTATGGAAATCCCCTCCACTAATGTAGTTTAGCAAGTTGTCCATAACTTAAAATTTTAGGGTTATCTCATCAGTGAAATGTTGGGTGAATTGCTCCTGATCACTCTGCTAGTATACACTCAGGTCAGGATCTGAATCCATGTCCTCAAAACTCTTGAGTATAGTTCCTTATCTAGTATTCCAGAGGTTGGCATATCACAGCTTGAGGGCCAGATCTGACTGTCTGCCTGTTTTTGTACTGCCCAGGAGATAACTTTTCATACTAACATTATTTCCAGATATGCTCCTCACTCCTCACTCTTCTTCACTGAATCCTCCCTTGTGACAAAAAAAATTGCTAAACAAAACCTGCTAACACAACAACAAGGTTTGTGACCTCTTCTTCTGTAGTTCTTCCTCTCCTTTCTGCCAAGAAGAATAAAATGTATTTCATTAGCTATTCTGGACCAAGACTGGACTTTGCATGTTCTTTTCATTTCTATTATTGCTGTCATCATGTGAGTTGTTTTCCCGGCTCTGGTTGCTTCAGTTCATTTTAACTTTGCTATGTTTCTTCTGAATTGTTTCCTATGGTGCAGCAGTAAGAAGCTGTATGGCCACACCCCAGTAAAACTGTCTTGGCACACAGGCTAAACCAGGTTAGGGTAACTGACAGGTATCAAATCCATCAGTGAATTAGGAGGATGCCTACCCCAAGCCTGTGATGAATGAGAACAATTTGATCCAATAGCCAAAAAGGTGGCTAAGGCAGGTATTATGGAGCAGTTAGAGCTGGGTCACATATGGAAGATTCCAAGGTCATCCACTGCATCCTGGGCTATCGCCAGTCATCTTGACTTTTGTCATGCCCTGGACTTCACTGATTCTAGAAAAGAGAGTGAATCTGATGACTTTGTACAACTCTGCCTCACTTCAATCCAATTCCCCCACAAATCAAGACATCACTCATGATATCATTGGTCCTCTTCAAAAACAAAAGATGAACAATGACAATTAGAAAATAAAATATCTTAATATTTCTTTGAAAATACTTTTAAAAAAAGAAAATACTTCTAACCTTGTAGTTCCCCTGAGGGAGTTTCAGGGACCCCCAAAGGATCCTCAGACTTCACTTTGAGAAGCACTACTCTAGATCATAAGAACTGCTTTTAATTCCATGGTATCCTTTATCTCCATATTTCAATTATAAGATTCTTATACCTTGATTCCTTTGGTGTCATTGTCCAATACAGCTAGGCTATAACATCACACTTCACCAGGTGGTATCAGCAGTTAAAATTGTGCATTTCTGCCTAAAGATTCCTTTTATTGAAGGCCTTGTATTATATTAAAGGAATTCATTTTCTGCTATCAATTCTATAAGTTCAAAATTTTGTATATTGAAAATTAGCATTAAAAATAATAACACTTCCTTCCTCTAGTCTATGCTAATACTTCACATTTCACAAAACTTGGATCTCTATCATCTTCTCTGATCCTCCCAACAATCCTATGAGGTTTGGGAGGATTCTAATCCCTGTTTTGCATATGAAGAATCTAGACAAAACTTAAAACATTTTGGTTCTTGTGGGAATACAGAGACAAAAATTAGACAGTTCCTGGACTCAAGGGTTTTAGTCTACTGTAGGTAGAAGAAAGAAAATATGTACACAAATGTGGAAATACGAAATTAAGATATCATTTCAGGGAGAAGTACTAACAACTGAGGAGAATGGGGAATCAAGAAGTAAATATGAGCATCTTTTTGGTAAATAGAGAGCATGGAGCATCATTAATCACTACTACATGAAGACTTTTGGTTGACAGCAACTCTTGAAATTCTAGATAATTCATTTAATGTGAATAGATATACTAAAGTTATTCTAGTAAAACTGTGCTAAAATGAACGATGTAAAAAGAAAAGCATTAGAGTATTTTTTTTTGCTGATATTATAAGCACAAAATACAATATATGGGGATTTTTTAAAAATCACTCAAAGCCTGATAATGAAACTATCAAATCAAATTGCTTCCAACAAAATTTGGGCATCCATTCATTCATTACAATTTTGCTCCTTTTTTCCAGATCTAAACAGATGCTCCTTGAAATGTAACCTACAAATTAGACAAACTTCACCACCAAACTCACATCAATGGTTGTGAATGAGGGGATAATCAAGAAGGGAGTAAATAATTCTTAATTTAAGGGGCTCCCTTTTTCTCCTCCCAGTAACATCCAAACAGATAGACAGCCAAAGCATGACAAAGGCAGCAAAGAACCCAGCAGATGGACAAAAAAAAAAAAATCAGATGAAACTGATCCTAGATGTGACTGAGTTCCAGTATGTTAAATGCTCCATCTGCAATTGCCAACCCTATGGATTTTTCCAAAATGAATGAAAAGCTGGCCTCAAGCATGCACCTTGGGGGTTAGAAGCTCATCTCAGTTTGTGCCCCTTGAGAGGCTGATGGCAGCTTTCAGAAATTATCCAGCTTATCTATGTGCCTGTGAACTGATGCAAAGCCAAGGAGCCCCATCTGGGAAATCCCAGCAAGGATGAATATAAGCTTTTCTGGCAGAACTTGGGGCAGTTTGTTACAATGAATGCTAAGGAGGAATATCGGACCATGGAGAATTTGGGTATTTGTCTTTCTGGAGTATTAGAGGAATGATAAATTGATGGATCAAAGCATGTAGGAGGCTCTCGGCAAAAAGAGTCATTGTTCACAGTAGGTAGGTGCTATGTCAGCTTGACAATGAATACTTTATAAAAATAAATCTGGGGGGTGGGAAAAGGGGAGTAGGCCTACCCATGTTGCCTTTCACTGCAGAAATAAAGTAGGCTTTTTTAATGTCAGAAAGAGGAAGGAGATCATCAGGGGATTCAAAACTAAACTAAGTAAAGCAAAGAGAGACCATTTTTTAAGGATTCCGTAGTAGCGAATTGAATCAATGCCCCCATAGAGATGACACAATTCAAAGTCCTAGAAATAAAAAATAGTTCCTGGTAGCTACTGCTAGGGGAGCTAGCAGCATGACTTTGGAATCATGTGATTCCAAAGATTAAGAGATGATGGAGTCAGGGGGATATTTATGTTGGGTTTCTAGACTGATAAACATCAAATGAAGTACTATAACATTATTCTCCAAATAATCATTGATATTTATATCAAACAATTACAAGTACCGCTAAACCCAGAAATACTGAGGTCTTCTCCCAAAGGGGTCCTTCTCAACTCTGTACCAATGCATGCAATTGATCTGGCTTCAGTCTTGAGCAAGCCTGATCTCTAAGGAGAGGAATTAGGCTCCTTTCCTCATACTGTTTGGCTAATTAAACCCATACCCTGATGCATTGGGTTTTTTTCTTATATCAAGGGTCTTCCCAAAGAGGAATGTAGAAAGACATTTAATGTAAAATACAAAGTATGAAACAGATATTTATTTCCTATACACAAAAGAAAGCTGAACAGAAAAGTGCGTGAACACATTGACAGAAAGAATCAAAACAGGATTTAGTAACAACTTGTAACTACTGTCATACTTTGTCAGGAGGTCAATATTTGAACTTTATAAGAACATCAAGGAAATGCTGAATAAGCAGTGCTAAATTCCAGCATCCCTCCTCTCAAGGCCCAGGTCTACTGATCATCCAGTCAAAGACTTTGGCTCCTTCTCTTGTTGGTCATCCTCTTTAATGAGAAAAACTTCCTTTGCCTCCAGTCAGGTCCAACTAACCCATAATCTCCAACTTCTTTAACCTACAAGGTTCCTTCTAAGCCTAAATATGTCTTTTTTTTTAGACCAGTCTTTAATTAGCTGCTCAAGAAAGGAAACAAACTCACCTAAATGAGTCAGAGCTCTAGTTAAAACATGGCCAGTGGTCAACCAACAGAAGCTGGGTTGGAAGAAAAGGGCCTCACTTCAGGGGTATCCGCCACAAGAAATCTAGTTAAAGAGAGCTACTTGCCACTAAGGAGAATCAAAGGAACTGTCACCAGAAATCGCCTCTCATTTTTTTGACTGATAGAGCACTCAGTCCATCGCCCCCTATCCTTCCCCACCTGTCTTTGGAAGAGGGGAAGATAAAGGGACTGATCAGTATTTTTTGTTTTGTTTTGTTTTCATTTTTTACCAAAGCGCCATGTCCTCTTAGAGATGAACCATTACGTGTCCAGAAGCAGAAAGGGAGTTACCATCCCTAAAGTACCCAAGTATTAAGCTAGCACATGGCTGGCCAGAATTGGGAAGAGACTGTTTGCTCGTGCCCTCTTCAACTCCCAGATCTACATAGTACTTTAATCTTTGCAAACTGCTTGACATGTTATCTAAATTCAGCTCCAAAACAATCCTATGCAATAGGTCCTACAAGTATTCATCATCTCCATTTTGCCAGTGAAAAACAGAGTCAGAGAGTTTAAGAGGCTTGACTATAATAACACAGTTTGTGTCAGAAACAGAATTTAACTCAGGTCTTCCTGAATCCAGATCTAGAACTAGCTCCACTGTGTCACATTATCTCCCTGAAAATTTGCTATCCAAAAATCCAATCCAACAAGCATTCAAGTGACTACCATGTACAAGACACCAAGCTAGATACTAGTTATCCAAAGATAAAGTAAGGAACAGCCTCCGCTTACGTTCTACTGTGTTATGCTATGGTCATAGGTAGTGGATTCCTAGCAAGCTTTGGGGCAAATCATTTTTTGACTGTTCCCTCAGTCCTATAGTATTTTGATGCCAAGAAATCAGCTTGAAATAAGCCTTAAGGGAGACTTTTTTTAAGGGGAAAAAAGTTGAAAAAAGGAGGACTTGCTGTCGGGTGGGGGGGGGATATAAAAATACATCATGTTTTTAGTTAGGAACAAAAGAATAAGTTTTGTCAAGTTTGCAGCAAATCAAAAATCATGTGTATAATTACATTGGGAACTCTGTTTAGCTTTCCTGGGATACACTCATGTTTGCATGGTTTTTTTTTCTCTTTTTTTGGCAGAATCCAGCATCCTGTTTTTAACAAATATTCCCCCAAAAGAATTCCTTCAAGGGTTTATTAAAAAGTTTGAAAATGCTTCCTGGATACTACTGAGATCCTACCAAACATTTTAATGATTTGAGAGTTAATGGGCTCGGGACATATGGATCACATTTCCCTTTAAAGTTTATGCAAGTTTAAAAATTAAGGGAAATGCGTTTGGCAAAAGAAGAAATATTTTTCGATGGTTTGGGACATGTAAAAATATTAAAATGTAACTGGATTTTCCCATTCGGACCTTTCATGTGTTTATTTGTGGTTTCCTGACAGATGCTTCTAACTGAAAATCAGTTTTAAAATAACAAATCAAAATCAGAAAGCATCTTATCCTCTTGTTTAAAATTGCAAAAATTGTTAACTATCGTGCAATGTTAGAACAAATTGTTGGATCTAGCATAGACTAGGATGCAAAAATACCTTCCCTCATGCATTCTAGAAAAAGGGCTGCCTCTTGGTAATGTCTAGCAATATTTACCCTGTTCCTTTGTCACAAGAGTCTAAGCCTGTGTCAACATGGTATCCTTTTATAAATGAGATTCCAACTGTGTATGGGGATGACAGTTGGGTTCACAGCTGGCCTGAGTACTAGATGTTTCACAGACATTATTCCTGTATTGAATTAAGCTAAATTACTGGCAAGGAGGAAAAAATTATATAGTGTCATGCAAAAGCATGTAATAATATTAGGCAATCCACTCCTTCTTATACTTTATTGGGAGTTTGTTGGTGGGTTTTCTTTTGTTTCACTTTCATTTCCACTAAGAAAACAAAAAACAATGAATGATAAACTCCATTCATTTAGGGGGTTTTATTTTCTTATTTCTAACCCTAAGTTAAAAAAAAAAAATAGAAAATATTGAAAGGCAGTGTGGCAGCCCTGGGATCAAGTCCTGCCTCTAACACTAGCTTTATGACCATGGACAAGTCACAACCTTTCAGTGCCGTAGGCACTGAGCTGCTGATCTGTAACCATGGAGGAGGCTTCTAACAATAGATTTACCTACACTGATGAAATTACAGATCTGGAACCAATCTAGATAGATAGATAGATGGATAGATAGATAGATAGATAGATAGATAGATAGATAGATAGATAATCTATTTCTAGAAACATATATACATATGTATATACACACATACATGTATATAACTGGAAAAAAAAAACCTGAACATACACACACACATACACATATGTATGTGTATATGTTCTGGGTTTTTTTTTTTTCAATTGTATTCAACATTTTGTGACTTCTTTTGGAGTTTTCTTGGCAAAGATACTGGAATGATTTGCCATTTTCTTCTCCAGCTCACTTTATAGATGCAAAAAACTGAGGCAAACAGGGTTAAGTGACTTTCCCAAGGTCAGACAGCTAATAAGTGTCTGAGTCCAGATTTTAACTCAGAATGATGAGTTTTCTTGCTTCCAGGCCACTGCACCTATATATACATATATACATATATACATATGTGTGTTTGTATGTATGTGTGTATGTATATGTATATATGTGTGTATACATATATGTGTGTGCATATATACATTACATAGGCAAGTATGTGTGTGTACATATATATATATATGCATATGGGTACATACACACATGCACACAATTATTCTTTGGTTTGAGACTGAGTCCAAAGCTAAGCAACCAGTGCTGCTGGTGGTTTAACAGCCAATATGGTACCTTGGGAATGAAAAGAAATAGCATGAGGTTTAGACTTGAGACGTCTGGTTTTGTTCTGATTCTGTCACTAATTGTCTGACTTTAACCAAATTACTTTCCCTCCACGTACCTCAGTCCTTAACCGTACAATGAATTAAAATAGATGATTAAGATCCCTAAAGTCCCATCCAGCTCTAAGATTTCATGTTAAAGTACAAGAAATTATTTCAAGTGAATCTAAGCAAAAATGTGAAGTGTGTCTTGAATGCTCTGTTGCCTCAGTTTCAACATCCCTTTCTCTTTCCTATTGCTTCTTGCTCCTTTACTCCAAGCCCACCGTATGTCTTATTGTTGTTTTCAACCTATCAAGCATTTCTTGAAAAGTCTTGAAAACTAAGCTGTTAATAGATAATAACAGGTTGGAAACTCTCCCAAGGATGCCTGCATTTTCCAGCTTTACAAAAGAAAAGTCTTTGATATTCAAGAGAATCTAATGGTTGAATGGAAGATCGGAGCTCAAATGAGGAATCCAGTCTCATACACAGATCCCAAATATTGGCAATTAATTTATGTTTCCTTTATCTCTCCTTCTATACTAGGGGAATAGAAAGGAAAGAGGATCATTGAGGAGAAAATGGTAACAAAAGAGAGGATAAATAAAAAATGAAAAGAAAGAAGTATTGATCAATACAATGTGATCCAACTCATAGAAGTTAGATGGGTCCTCTTGGGAAAATCCACTAATCCTACATTGTCTGAGATTCTTGACATGTTACAGGGGAAAGCATCAAAATATATCCACAAAATCACTCTAGCAAATGCCTTAATGGGAAACCAACCACCTTAGTCCAGGAACTCCCCGTCTCTCACTTCCATGACAGATTTTACTACTATTAGTGAGCTTGACTACCAAGATGCTCAGTAGATAAATCTGAGAAAAGCTACACTTGACCTTAGCACTATGGCTGAACTTTGGGCCCTAGTCTAGCAAGAAGAGAAAGACAATAGTCATTGTCTGGTAAATCACTAATGATTTTGGCAATACCTAACTACCCCATACTATAATGTGATAGGAAGACATTTGGCCAAGATAGAGACTTTTTTATAAAGTTACTGAATCCATTGGTGATGGTAAGCATGAGATCATCCTTCACATGCTTGCTTTTCATCAGTGTCTCTTTCTTGGACAAAGGACCTTTGCAAGGACTTGGTTAATAGGGCCAACATTTGTTACATGACACGATAGATATTTAATGGAAAATACATCCATCTTGAAATACAATCCATAAGCATCAAAGAGAAAGGAGGATGCAGAAGCTCATTCTGTAAATGAACAAAAGTATGTGTCACAGAAAATTAGAAATGACTAAACACTCATCCGTTACCCATTTTAAGCAACATCACTTAATGATTCTAAATGAAACAGAAAATTAAAAATCTGTGAGATGAAGACAGTAGCAAATTGAAATACTTACTCAGGAATGGTATGAATGCAGCCAGAAGCTAACACTTCATATTTATGTAACTACACTAATGGGGAAAATGAGTTGTCATGCATTCTTTTATAATGAGAATGTGATTCATTAAGCTTATTTTTAGTTCAAAAGCAGAATCCAAGAGATAAATTTAGAAAGGTGGCATTCAGAAAAATGACTCAGTTTATGGGCTAGATCAGAACATCCTGCATCTGTGGGCCATTCCCCTTCGTTCAGATCCTTGGGTTATAAAAATTAATTATCATTCAGTGACGTGATCTGGGACAGCAGTGCCCTAGTAAAGAGGTAGGTTTATAACCTGCATAGTACAGAAAGAGGATCTGAATTACAGTGTCATATATGAAGAAGTCAGTGTTACGTAGTAGATAGTTGACTTTAGAGTCAGCCAGACCCTGGTTCAAGTTAAGCCTATGACATGGATTGACTGTGTGACCCTGGGCAAGTCACTTAAGCTTCCAATGCATTAGAAAATTCTTTAGGACTATAAGTTGCAGAGAAGGTCCTGACCTACATTGGTAGAAATCTACTCACTTGAAATTCCCTATAACGATGAAATCATAGGCCTAGTCCACACCTGAAGAGATCATGTAGTTTATACCTCAAAGTTCCAGGGGAATTATCTAAGCCAAATCCTTGTAAAGGAAGGGGGGTGGTACAGACAAAACCATTCATGAAGCCTGGGCAGCTGTTACCACCAGGGACAATTTGAGGAGGGGACTGATGGATATGAGTTCCATAATCAACTGGTATTTGGTAAAAACTGGTAGATATGAATTATTCACTCCAAAAACATTTATTAAGCACTTTACTTGTGTGCCAGATTCAGTGCCAAATGGTGGCATGGGATGAAATAAACATTTATGAAGTGCCTACTGTGTTCCTTTTTCTAAGGTACTGTGGTCAGCACTTCATTTGATCCTCGCAACAATGCTATGAGCTACATGCTATTATCCCCAGTTTTTATAGTGTAGGAAACTGAGGCTGAACAAGGATAAGTGACTAGACCAGGGTCACACAGCTGGGAAGTGTCTGTGCCTGTATTTGAACTCAGATCTTCTTGACTCCAGGTCCAGTGCTTTATCCATTGCACTACCTCCCTGCCTAAGTAGGTATACAAATTTTGGTTTAAGAAATAAGCCATATGAATACAAAGAAAAAGCAAAAATAATTCCTGCTCTAAAGGAGCTCGTGTTCTAATGGAAGAGACGACAGGTATGGGTGTATTTCTGGATATGGATATATACACATGTACCACATATATCCACATACATACACACAGGGGACACGTTACGTATATACACATATATGATATGTGTAAAGAAAGTAGAAGTTAACTTCAGAGAGGGAGGCAGGGAAGGACCTCTTGCAGATGGTGAGATTTAAACTTAGGCTTAAAGGAAGCCAGGGATTCCTGGAGGCAGAGGTGAAGGAAACGCTGCAGGCATGGAGGGCAGAGTCAGTGAAAAGGCCCAGGACAGAAGGCATGGATCTGAGGGTGGGACACATCCAGTGGGCCAGTATGGATCTGGACTGTACAGTAAGAGGAAGGGAGCAATTTGTAAGACACAAAGAAGTCGTGATACTGCTTGCTCTCTCCTCTGATTCTCTCTTACTGTCTGAACACTCCCTCTCAGTCTCCTTTGGTGGATCTCCATCTGAGTCACATCTGTCAACCACAGGTGACCCCTAAGGCTCTACTCTAGACCCTCCTCTCTTCTCCCTCCATAATATTTTGCTTGATGGTCTCATCAGCCTCCATGAATTCAATTATATGTAGATATTTCTGAAATCTATTTATCAAGCCCTGAACTCTCTCCTGACCTTCTCCAACTGACTAATAGACATCTTGGACTCAATACCCAAAAACATGTTAAATTCAACATGTTAGCGACTGAATTCATTATCTGTCCCCCAAATCCACCCTTTTTACTAACTTCCCCATTATTGTCTAGGGCACTACCATCCTCAAAGTCACCCAGGTTCAAAATTTAGGGGTCATCTTTAATTTATCACTCTCTCACCCAGATATCTAATTTATTGCCAAATTCAATCGATTCAACCTTCACACCTCTAATATATACTTCCTGTTACTTCTTCTCTGACAGCCACCACCCAAGTGAAGGAGGCCTTCATCACTTCACAGATGGACTATTTTAATAGCCTTCAGGTGCTGGTCTCCATTGATCAACCACCTCCCCACTCCAATCCATCTCCCACACAGCTGTCAAATTAATCTTCCTAAAGTACAGATCTGACCATGTCATTCCCCACCTGATAGCTCCCCATGACCTCTAGGATTAAATAGAAAATTCTTTGTTTGGCCCTTAATGGCCTTTATAATTGGTCTCCTTTCTAATTTTCCAATCTTCTTAGAACTTACTCCCCTTCACACACTCTACAATCCAGTGAAACTGGCCTTGTTCCTTGAACACAAAATTCCATCTCCGGACTCTTGTGAATTTTTAACTGTTCTCCATTCCTGGAAGTCTCTGTCCCCTTGTTGCCACCTCCTAGCTTTCCTGGCTTCCTTCAAGACTCAGTTAAAATTCCATCCTATGCAAGAAGACTTTCCCAGTCCTCCTTAATTCTACTTCCTTTTTCTGTATTAAAAAAATATGTGTGTGTATATGTATGCATATACATAAAAACACACAGACACACATATAGAATGTAAATTTATGTGTCATGTGTGCACATTAAATATATAATTTACAGATATATAATATATATTCATACATACATAGAAGTGTGTATAAAATTGATTTGTACATTATTACTTGCATGTGGTCTCCTCATTAGATTATGAACTTCTTGAGGACAAAGGGTGCCTTCACCTTTTTTATATCCTCAGTGCTTAGCACAGTACCTAACACAGAGTTAATAAATGCTTTTTTATTGACTTGTTAACTTGAAAGAGATTAAGTGACTTATCCATAGTAACATAGTCATTAAGTGCCTGAGGCAGAATTTTAACTCAAGTCTTCCTGAATCCAAGTCAAAGTGGTTGGATTAAATGGCCTCCAAGACCACTTTCAAACCTAGATCTTTAATCCTTTCACTTTAGAGCGGAGACTTTAACTCAGCTCTTCCTCACTCTGAAAACCACTGTCTTTAAAGAGGAAGAAACATCAAATTAATTAAATAAAAGCAATATTAGAGACAAATGGAGGAAAATATAAACCTAACTCTGAACTTTAAATATGAATGGATTAAAGAATCCTATAAAATCAAGAAGTCATAGATTTTACAAGAAAACAAAACTCCACAATCTGTTAACTTATCAGAAATATATCCCAAAATCAAAGAAACACACAAAATAAAAATTAGAATCTGGGAAAAAAAAAACTGCCTTATGCATTAAATGGATCCCAAAAAAGCAGGCTTTGAAATCATGCTATCCCAAAAAATAAATGTGAAAATTCTCAATATGC